>OU696696.1:146768268-147197030 GCA_916050605.2 Platycheirus albimanus
TTATTATCGAGAAAAATATAGTCGCCTTATTTTGGACGTCTCCTCTAATGCACAATTTTTTGTGATGATCATTTAAATAAAGGTAAGAAATTGTATATAATGTGTAGTTGAAATTCAACCTTGTACTCCCTATGTACATAATAGAACTACAAAAAAGGCATTAGTGGAGACACAAGCGGGGCCAGGGCCTAATTACTTATATTCTGAACGATTCCTGTATGTGCGTTGATATTCTGGTGGAATATCATTTCCCGCTGAATCCAAATGGCTTACAAAGATCCACTTTTAATATTAACCAGGTTTTTTTTTCGAGGATTTTTCATTTTCCAAAAGAGACAGTACCAAAAAAAAGAAGATAATTATTAGTTGGAGGCAGGTATTGCACTCCGGACCTTCGACGTAGCCGTCAGACACACTTGAGTTGATTTTAGCACTCAGTGAATGTAAATCACGAACAAATCTTAGCAAATCCAGATTTGTAAAAAGTATAAATGGAATTATTCCCTTGAAGTAGTAAATTGCGACAAAAAGATTGTAATTTACTTTGAAGGGCACAAGCTTGAATTATAACTTTTAATTGTAAATCTCAACTTAGGAATTGTTGTAATTTGAGATGAATTGAAAGTTAAATTGTCATATTTTTCTAACAGTTTCGAATCAATGCGCCGTGATTTACAAAAAAAAAACATGTTTTGTAAATTGCAACTGAACATTTCGCAATTGGTGATTTTTCAATTCTTTCCGTGTACTCTCTTAACCAGGTGACCACCTTACTCACACATCAACAATCGTACACGAAACACCTATAAGGCAAGACCAAATACCCATTAACACGAAAATGTATAGACTACCAGAAAAGCATGGGGACATCATCAACGAACAACTACACATGACATCGTCCAACCCAATAAAAACCTTTGAAATTCACCTTTCCTTGTAGTTCCCAAGAAAGCGGGTTCTAACGGAAAAGAAGGTTCGAGAGTCGTAGTCGACTTTAGGAAACTAAATGAAGCTACGAAAGGCAATGCTTTTTCTCTACCAAAGATTGAAGACATTCTGGATCAATAAGGTCATGCTAGATACTTTACGATACTGGATTTAGCAAGCGGATTACATCAAGTATTAGTGCACCCAAAAGATAGAGCCAAGACAGAATTTAGCACTGCCTTTGGACATTACAAGTTCAAACGAATACCATTAGGATTGAAAGGAGCACCAGCTACATTCCAGCGGTTGATGAATTATATCTTCACAGGCCTGCAAGGTTTGGATCGCTTTGTTTACTTGAATGATATCGTCATTTATGGCAAGAATCTTGAAGACCATAACTGAAAACTCAAATTAGTTTTTCACAAACTAAGTGAACATCAACTAAAATTGCAACTAGAAAAATGTCAGTTCCTCCTAAGAAAAGTTGTCTATAATGGACACAAATGTTCAGCGGAAGAAGCACAGCCCAATCCTAGCAAAACTAGTTGTGTACAGACATTCCCCGTACCACGGACCGTTTGCCAAGTAAAATCCTTTTTGGGGCTTGCTAACTACTATCGCAATTTTATTCCCCAAGGTTTTCAAATTATTCGACCTTTAACAAATCTTTTGTGTAAGGACGTGAAATTTTCTTGGACTGATAAGTGTCAAGAAGCTTTCTAAAAACTTAAAGACCTATTAGTTTCACCCCCTGTTCTCATCTTTCCAGATTTCAGCAAACCCCTTAACCTTACTACTGACTCAAGCTGTGAAGCAATCGGAGCAGTACTTTCTCAAGGAAAAGAAGGTAAAAACCACACAATTGAGTATGCAAGAAGGCCGTTGAATAAAGCTGAACGCAATTATTCAACTAAAGAAAAAGAACTGCTAGCAACTGTCTGTGCGGCCAAAAATTACAGATACTACTTACTTGGAAGAAAATGCACAGTTAAAATTGATCACAAACCTTTAAAAGGAACATTTAGCGATACTTCCTACTTACAGATTGGTGAGATTGCACCACAAACTCTCCGAATTCAATTATAAATTAGAATACAATATACAAACCTGAAAAGTATAACACTAAAGCAGATGCCCTCATCACCACCAAATCATCCAACAGACTAACCCTCACAATACAAAAGAAATAGTTTTCACCTCCAATTAAGTCACCTCAAAAGAGACAGATGCAATTTGTCTGGCAGTAACGCGCTCACATACCCAACAACGTTTACGTCATATATGTGAAGTTCACGTTCCCTTTTTCTTGTTCTCTCTTAATTTATTCTTTACTAGAGTTCGCCCCGTGGTCTAAATTCGACCATTTCTCAATCTACCTCTATGTGTTGTTGTTGTTGTAATTCGTTACTTTACTCTCGTTTACCTGCTATAATTCATAGGGGAAATGACATAGGTGCTTCATATATACATTTGCTGTTTCCTTACATGGTCCCCTTTCAGAATATATATAGGTTTGGCATATTTGTTTTGATTATGACAGAAATAAAATGCACGACTGGGTCGCACGTACTTGCTCTGTTGGTGCAATAGTACGATGAAAACAAACTTTTCGATCAATAAGAACAATTCATTTTTGAAAAATTTGGTAAAAACCAAACAAATTTGGCTAAAACTGGAGATCTCGATATACGGGAGGTAACGTTAAGAAACCTTTAATATTTAAAATTAAGACGTTATCTTTTGGGTGTTATAAATGATACAAATGTCCACTTATGGGTTATGGCCTAATTAATAATACTGTTAAAAGCAATTTCCGCTATTATCATATATAGCCAAAAACTAAAAATGCAGTTTTGTTTGAAATATTCTATGTATGTTACATACAAAGTTTCATAAAAATCGGGGGAGCCTTTTTTGAGTAAATTAGAAAAAATGAAAAAATTGGCCAAAATCTAGTGGCTCTTTGTATAGGAGCCACCATTTAAAAAAGAGAAACTGAAAAAAAAATCAATGCCATCTGATAGAAAGCTGTAAGGAACTATACGAAACAAAGTTTGAGTGAATTCGATGCAACCGTTGACAACTTATGGCCATTTGAAAAAAAGCCGTTAAGAGCAGATCTCCGTTATTTGCATTTTTAGCCAAAAACTAAAAACGCAGTTCTCTTAAAAACACTAAAAGAATATAACACACAAAGTTTAATCAAAATCGTTAGAGCCATTTTCGAGAAAATTAGAAAAAACCAAAAAAAGTTGGCTAAAACTCAACGGCTCGTTGTATGGAAGCCACCGTTTAGAAAGGCTTCAGTGAAAAATTTACTAAACCATCCTATAGAACACTATTAAAAACTGTGTCAAACAAAGTTTTAGTTGATTCAATCAAGCCGTTGTGAACTTATGGCTATTTGAAAAAAAACCGTTAAAACCTGATTTTCGTTACGACCATTTGAGCCAAAAACAAAAAACGCAGTTTTGTAAGAAATGCTTAAAGTAAGCTAAATTATAAATTTAGTCAAAATCGTTAGAGCCGTTTTCGAGAAAATCCAAATTGAAAAAAACCGTTACTTGAAAGGTACCAGTTTGAGCCGGGCTAAAACGAAACAAAAAAACCTCGACAACCGTTTTTCTTCAAACTGCTATATACCAAATTTGAAGAAAATCCGTCAAGCGGTTTAGGCTGTAGCATGACGTGAAAAAGCGCACATCCGCACATCCGCACATCCGCACATCCGCACATCCGCACAGACGCACAGACAGACCGACGGACGGTATGGCGAAAACCACTTTTTTGGGCTTCTCTATCATCGTAATGTCATGTTTGATTAAAACCTCGATTTTTTTTTTCTGCACGAAACCAATACTTGCCCTATAGAGCAAGTAAAAAAGGGTGGAAACTGGATTTTTGAACTCCGTATTAATATATTAGATTGACCTGGTTTGATTGAATGCAATTCAGTGTTCCAATAAGTTTGTTTACTAAATAATAACTTACTGTTAAAATTCAAGATGATAAAATAAAAGACTAGTGACTTCTACGATGATATTAAACAGACTAACTTTATTAGAAGATAGTTGATAAGGGAATTCATTACAAATTTATATATAGTTCATTCTATGTTAAGAGTTTCCAGTGAGAGTCAGTGTTGCCAAAAGTAAACTATTCAAATTAATGACTATTTCCAACACTCCCACTTTTGAATAAGTTTAATACAAATAAAGAGTTACAATCAATTCAATTATTTAGTAACAACTCTAATTAAAACACGAAAATTTTCAAATTTATCTCGAATCAAGGCTTTCGTAAAAATGTCTGCTTTTTGAAGCTCAGAAGGAACATAATTAATTGAAAAATCACCTCTGTTATATCTTTCTCGAATAAAGTGATAACGAACATCAATGTGCTTCGTTCGCTTATGGAATTCAGGATTTTTGATAAGTCTGATCGCTCCTTGGTTGTCAATGTTAAGCTGAAAACCATCAATTCCAGCTGGAACTAATTCCAACACAAGTTGCCGCAGCCAAACCATCTCCTTCACTGCCTGTGAAGCTGCGATGTACTCCGATTCAGTCGTAGACAAGGACACACATTTTTGCCTCTGTGATGACCAAGACACCGGTGCATCGCCCAAGATAAAAACAAAACCAGTTGTAGAACGTCTTGTCACTGGTGTTTATAGTCGAAAACTCCTTTGAATTCGACTTTGATTCAACCTTTTTAAAGTTGTCGTTGGAAATATTTGGTATCCCAACTTATTTGGTGGACTGAATTAAAATTGCTCCTTACCTCGGGTGGGGGGTAGCAATCATAAATAAAAACAGTATGACGATTTGACTTCTGAGTGAAAAGTGATTTTATTCTTAAATTGTATGCTTATTTATACTAAATTACATAAATGCATGTCAGCAATATTTACAATGTGGGAAAATAATACTACGATTTGGTGAGAAAATAATTGTAATAGGATAGATATTTTATATCGCGCACCTGAATAAAGTGCTGAAGTTACATTTTGGTGTGAATTATGGAATTGGGAATTTAATGTGTATTTAGTTGGGAATAGGGTGTTCTAGATTTAGATAGGGTGTTTTCGAATAATTTATTATATAATTGTTGGGGTTTAAACATTCTCCCCGGCTTTGAGATCTTTGAGCTCAAAACCTATATCGTTCGGAGATGGTGCTGTCTTCTTCTGCCTTCGGTGAAGTAGAAATACGGCGCCTAGGATCAAACCAGTTAAGAGTGACAGATACCCAATAGCATATTGATGGATATCGTGATGAGAGATTTTGTTAGGCAATGTCTCCTGTGTTTTTTGATAGGATATTCGCTTCTTAAGTAATGCTAAGTCATCTACTCCTCGGATGATAATTTCTTTTTTCTTCTGGATTTCGGATTGTAGTGGCTCGATGGGAAATGTATCGAAAAATAGACTTAAGTTATGTGTCGGCAAAAATGGCATAGTTGACTTTGACGTATAGAAATTATGAGCATTGATAGTCATGGTTGGTTGTTTAATGACACAGTCGGTTGCCAGCTTCATAAGTCCTACCCCTTGTAGTTTTGTAGTTTTTATCTCAGAACCGCATACTATCGAAAGTATTTCTTCGTGATGAAAGGCGAAAATCCAGTAATTAGGATTATGAAGTTGAATCCACATCCTGTCAACATTAGTAGACCTTAGTTCGCAATATGATGAGAGCTGTTTATTATGATTGAGCATGTGAATTTCGCATTGGTTTTCAACTGAGTGTGTATTGAATATTGGATGTCGTTGTTTACATAGATATTTTTTGTCATCGATATGTATACAGTCCTGATATTCCGCTTGTGAAAGTGCGAAATGCTGATCTCTGAATTGAGTCACCGCTAAGAACGCTGTTGATGGCTGGATGAAGATGAACGATATATTTTGCTGAACTGGTAATGGGATTAGTTTGAATAGCTGGAACATCTGTCTATTTATTAAAGGTAATTTTACAAGAAATACAGTTGCTGATTTTGTAACTCGTGCCTTGACTCGAAGAAGTTCGTACAATTTTGGAAGATTATGTTCATCGTATCCTGGAAGAGTTAATGAACTTGGTATCATTGTACGAATTGTATCCAATTCTGTCAAAAGTTGTCTTGGAGAAAGAAGTAAAGCATTAAGTCTTCCTTGATGAGTGTCTGAAATAGCTTCGAGGATTGCTATTTGAGTTCGTTGAAAACTGTCCATTATTTGAGTGACATAGATTGTTACGTAGTTGAGAACTTCTGTTCTCTGTACAGTTTTATTAAGAATGTCAATGGAATCATAAGCTATTGTTAATTGCTCTTTCACCTCACTAAACTGTTCCTTTATTGAGGATAATGACTTGTTGAGAATATTTGTTGTTGATTCAATTATAGATGTTTGATTTTTGCTTAAGTCCAGTAGGTGTTGTTCATTATTTTGGGCCATCCTGATGTTATCTTCAATATATTGCGCATATTCTTGGTCAAGTACCCCGAATAATTTGTTTGCGACGGTGCCTATGATGTCAAATGGAGATCTTCTCTTTCTTATTGCGATACCATTTCTGTAGTTTAGAATGTCATTTAAGTTTTCTGATTCCAGGAGACGCATTTCTAAGTGATTTATGATGGCCTTGCAGAGATTATTCGGCTTCTGAATCCGTTGTTCTTCGCATCTGGCCTTTAGTTGGGCGACGCCCTTTTGTAGTCCTTGGAATTCATTCCAATAACTTGTCATATTGAAGAAAATAAAGAGGTTCCATTCATCAGTTATGAGTCCTGCTTCTCCAATATCTTCAAAATATAGTCCAGGGCTATTGTCAAAGTGCTCAACATCTACTGCACTTCGTTTGGTTGTTTGTCCTTATGCGGTGGCCAGAAAAAATAAGCAAACCAATAATGTTTTGATTGGACTTATTTTCAATTTTTGAGATGGCACGGAAGATGGCTCTTGATTTCTTCGTTTTCGATTGCAGCGTTCTTGTATTGGAATGAAACGACCTTTAAGTGGGTGTTCAACCTTACTTTTAATTTTTAGACGAGGCGGCCAACTAGTAGCTTCAGGAAGTGCTGTTAGTTGAACCCTAGTAGATGCTAGAGCTGTTTCCTTTATTTGGTCTCTTTTGTCTGGTTGGACCTCAGTAGGAAGAGGACACACCTTAGCAATGGATCGTCTTAGTTCCCCTGAAGCAGTTTTAATATCTACTACTCTTGTGTATTTGTCTGGTCCGGGAATGGTTCTTAAGACTTTTCCCATTAACCATTTGAGAGGTGGCAAATTGTCTTCTTTAATAAGAACTAGTGTGCCTGGTTGTATATCCGCTTGAGGATTTTTCCATTTATACCTTTGTTGAAGTTCTTGTAAATATTCGCTTGTCCATCTGCGCCAGAACTCCCGATGAATAGAAGTTACTAGATTCCATCTAGCAACATGAGTAAGTTGAGGAGCCTTTGCTGCTTCGGGATCCACCATTGAAATCAAAGGTGCTCCAATCAAAAAATGGCCAGGTGTGATGGCTTCAAGATCATTAGGATCATTGGATATTGGAGTCAATGGTCTTGAGTTAAGGATTGCTTCTATTTGTGCAAGAGCTGTTGTAAGTTCTTCTTGGGTTAGAGATGCACTCGCAAATATCCGCTTCATATGGTGCTTGGCAGATTTTACTGCTGCTTCCCATAAACCTCCGAAGTGAGGAGAACGAGGAGGAATAGGTTTCCAGTCAATGGTTCTGCCAGTGCAATAATTCTTAATTGATTTATGACCTTCTTCAGAAAAAACCTTTGAGTTGAGTTCGGTTAATTCATTTCGAGCACCTACGAAGTTTGTAGCATTATCAGAAAAGATTTTAGCTGGACAGCCTCGCCTTGCCACAAATCTTTTCAGGGCTCCCAGAAACGCCTGAGTAGTTAAATCGGTTACAAGTTCTAGGTGCACTGCCTTTGTTGAGAAGCATACGAAGACGGAAACATATGCCTTTGTTGATTGCTTACCACGTATTCTATAGTGAATGTAGACTGGCCCGAAGAAGTCAACGCCTACATTCATAAATGGTCTTGAGGGTTGAACTCGTTCTGGTGGTAAATTTCCCATTAACTGTTCAATACTCTTTGGTCTGGCATTTCTTTCTTGAATATGTTTTACTATAGCGCACGTTGCTGATTTCAGTTCTTGTAGAGAAAGAACTGGTTCAACAAGTCCATAATTTTTGGCTCGTTTTAAGTTACTTATGAATCGTATACCATACGCTGTAACCTTTTGCAGAAATTTGAACGAATTTTTGTGATTAATCTGTTCAATAAAATGGTACTTCCTGTTCGGTGTTGCTAGTAGTACAGTTTTCATAACCTTTATTTCTAAGATTTGTCCTTCTTCTTTTCCTGATGGTTGTTTGGGCCATTCTGACTTAGGTTGCTTCAAAAATGCTGGACCTTGGAACCAAACCGTTGACTTCAAAAGTTGTTCCGGAAAAACCCCTCGAGATAGAAGGTCAGCTGGATTAAGTTCTGAGTTTATAAACTTCCATTGAGATTTTGTGGTTTCATCTTGGATCATTGTTATACGATTAGCCACAAAGGTCTTTAGTGGAGATGTTGTATTTATCCAAGATAATACTATTTGTGAATCGGTCCAGTACATTATTTCTTTAAATTTGATCGGAAGACTTTCTTTCACAAATTTTACTAACTGGACCAATAGTTTGGCAGCACATAGTTCTAAACGAGGAATCGTTTGTTGCTTTATTGGTGCAACTCGAGTTTTTGAGCACACCAACTGGACCTTGACTTCTCCTTTGAGATTTGTTGATTTGAGGTAAACCACCGCTCCATAGGCTCGTTGGGAAACATCTGAGAACGCATGAAGTTCAATACATGTTGCGTTGTTAATTATGATGTGTCGTGGAATTTTCAAGTTGCTCAATTTAAGAAGGTCTTTTCGGAAGGTTTTCCACTTTGTATTCATCTCCATTGGTAATGCGGCATCCCAGTTGAGTTTCAGCGCCCATAGTTCCTGCATAAATATCTTTGCCAAGACCACTACTGGACTCACTATTCCTAGTGGGTCAAAAATATGAGCAGTGTCGGATAGTATAGATCTTTTTGAAATCTTCGTTATTTCATTCCAATTTGTTTTGATGAGAAATTGGTCTGATGATGGTAGCCAGGTCAGTCCTAACGTTTTTATGGAACCTTCTTCTTGGTCGTGAAGGATCGTTTCAGTTTCACAATCTTCTTGTGGGATTCCTTTCAAGAGAGAAGGTATATTGGAGCACCATTTCCTTAGATGAAACTCACCGTGAGCCAGAAGTTGTATCAGTTCTGACTGCATTTGAGTAGCGGTTTTAAGACTGTCACTCCCAGTTAAGATATCATCCATGTATATATCTTGACGGATTATATTTGCGCCAAGTAACTGCTGGTTGCCTGCTCCTTCTGCTAGATCATGAAGACATCTTATAGCGAGGTAGGGTGCAGATTTGGTACCATAAGTTACAGTATTTAATTGGTATGTCTTGAGAGGATCCTTAATGGATTCTCGCCAAACGATACACTGAAATCGTTTACTGTAGTCGTTTACAAGTATTTGGCGATACATTTTAGAAATATCGGCTGTAAACACATACTTGTGAATCCGGAACCGCAATAAAATGGAAAATAGGTCATTTTGTAACGCTGGCCCAGTGTGCAGTATTTGATTGAGTGATATATTGGTGGATGTCTTTGATGATCCATCAAATACCACTCTTAACTTTGTTGAACTACTTTCTGGGCGCAGGACGCAATGATGAGGAAGAAAATAGTGCGGCCTTTGAAGAGTGTTTTTAATCTCTTCCATATGTTTTAAGGCAATATAATCTCTCATGAATTCAATGTATTGCTTATGAATTTCTGGATTTTTGTGTAACCTTTTTTCCAGGCTAAGGTATCTTCGCACAGCTATTTCCCTTGACTCCCCTAGACTTTTAGGGTCATTTGAAAAAGGTAGAGCCACGATGTAACGTCCAGATTGTAATCGTGATGTTGTTTTTAGAAATATTTCTTCACATTGGCGCTCAGCACTGGTAAGCATCTTTTGAGTCGTTTGTGAAGGAGCAGCTAAGTTTTCTTCCAAGTTCCAAAAACGTTCGACAAGACTTTCCAAGTTAGGAGATGAAGTGTTTACTCCTATGCCACAAAATAGTGATGATGGAATATTTGTTTCCATCTTTCCCATTACTATCCATCCCAGTAAGGTGTTTTGTAAGGTGGGCCCACTGTTATTAAGTTTAATCTGGCCTACTGACAGAAGTTCAGGGTAGAGCTCGGCTCCAATAAGAAGATCAATCTCCTGCGGTTGATTGAAGCTTTCGTCAGCTAATTTTATGTTCTGAGGCGTTTCCCAATGACTGGTATCAATGAAATCACTGGGTTGTTGGGTGGTTATCGTCTCAAGCACAAAAACTTGAATTTGTGTATTATAACCATTAACACGGGATTGAATACATACGTCCGTCGACACTTTTGCTTAATTTGATTGGTCTGTTTCCCATTCCTGAGACCTCTAGGGATTCGTATTTTGTAATAAGATGTAATTTCGCAGCTAGCTTCTCTGTTATGAAGCTCATTTGAGAACCGGAGTCGAGCAAGGCTCTTGCTTTAACTGGTTTGTTTGTACGGTTGAGAATGTTTACAATGACTGTTCCCAACAAAACGTATTTGGATGGTTTGGTGCTCTTGGATGTTGCTGAAAGGCTTGTCCTGTTGTCAATCATTGGAGGTTGTTGCTTCTGATTGTCTGTCGTTAAGTGAAGCAAGGTGTGATGGGATTTGTTGCATTTAGTGCAATGTATTTCTCGACATGATGGAGCTTGGTGCCCAAAGCGCAAGCAATTTATGCAGCGGTTGAGCGATTTTATGGTGTTAAGTCTTTCCTGTGGTGAGAGTTGAAGAAGCTTGGGACACAAAAACATGGCATGTCTTTTCTGTCCACAAACATTGCATTTGTTTGTTCCGTTTGTTGAAGCAAGAGCTACTTTTGTTCTTTTACTAAAGTCTTCTGAACTCAATCTCACTACCTTTGGTCCCATGGCTTCTAATGATTGGAACCGTAACTCTAAGAACGATACAAACTCGCTTAAGGATGGTAATGCTTTCGGTTTCTTAAGCGACTGCTCCCAGAGGGTTAAAGTGTTTCTATCAAGTTTCTTGATCAGGATACTCATAAGCAGAGGATCCCAATTGGTGGTGTCAATATTAAGCCCCTTCAAACTCAGCATGCATTCTTGTGTGGTGTCATGTAAGGCTTTTATTGCCTTTGGAGTTTCATTTTGGATTACAGGTTGCATTAGTAATCTCTGCACCTGTGCTGATACCAGAAGTCGAGGGTTGTCATATCGATCTTTAACTACCTTCCAGGCTGCATCGTAGTTGGTATCGGATGTCGTAAAATGCCTTATAAGATTTTCGGCTTCACCGGTTAATGTTGTTTTTAAGTAAAACAGCTTTTGGCATTTTGCTATATCTTGTTTATCAACAAGCTCGGTGAACAAATCACTATACTGCTTCCATTTTGTATAATTCCCATCAAATTTGGGCAATGTTACCTTCGGTAATTCTAGGGTATGCTTGGGTGTATTAACTGGAGTAAGATTCCTGGCCTGACGACATAATGATGAGTTTTGAGTTGTGAATTCTTCCAATTTGGCAGTTAATGATATCAGGAATTGCTGGACTTCGTCTTCCAGCTGGAAAATAGGATAGCGCGTTTAATTTTACGCTACAAAACGTAGAACTCCAAATGTCTGCTGCAGTGGTTTTAATACTAGAGAGTAACCGCTGTAGAGACTGTGTGGTTGTGTTCTGTCTTCTGATAATTCTAGCTATATCCGAAGTTTGGACTTTTATATCTACTGGCTGGTTTTCCTCGGTTTCTTTTTGTACTGGAGCTGCTAAGCTAGCCGCCCCAACTGCTTTCTCGGAAGCGTCGAGTTTTTTAGGCACAATTGATTCCAGAATTTTCTTTAAATCAGCGTATGCCCTTTTGACTACCTCGTATGAGTTAGCTTGCATATACGGAGTGTCAGCCTTGACATACGCCTTTACTTGATCATGATTGTTGTGAAACTCTAGCCAGAGAGCTTCTAATGATCGTAATTTTTTTTCTTTATATTCGACCGTTTTTCGGTCGGGACTGTCTTTGCCAACATTGGACTTTAACTTTAATAGTTCGTCAGTTAAAGTCTTCTGTCTAGCTATAATCTGGAATACATCCATTTCATCCATTTTGTATTTTAGATGAGTTGCGTCACGGGTTCGATGCAACTGTGAATTGTCTGCGTCAAATACGAAGACGATGAGATGATGACTGCTCGTTCAACCAGATAGGAAGCAGGTACACGTTGACTACGTCTTCTGCTTTCAGTCTTTGGGACACCGGAACACGGGAACTCTTGATTCCTGGATCTCGGCAGGCCAGTGAGCGGGTTGCGTCTGAGCCTGATATGTTGTACGTGTTTATCACGTCGGGGTCACCAATGTTTATAGTCGAAAACTCCTTTGAATTCAACTTTGATTCAACCTTTTTAAAGTTGTCGTTGGAAATATTTGGTATCCCAACTTATTTGGTGGACTGAATTAAAATTGCTCCTTACCTCGGGTGGGGGGTAGCAATCATAAATAAAAACAGTATGACGATTTGACTTCTGAGTGAAAAGTGATTTTATTCTTAAATTGTATGCTTATTTATACTAAATTACATAAATGCATGTCAGCAATATTTACAATGTGGGAAAATAATACTACGATTTGGTGAGAAAATAATTGTAATAGGATAGATATTTTATATCGCGCACCTGAATAAAGTGCTGAAGTTACATTTTGGTGTGAATTATGGAATTGGGAATTTAATGTGTATTTAGTTGGGAATAGGGTGTTCTAGATTTAGATAGGGTGTTTTCGAATAATTTATTATATAATTGTTGGGGTTTAAACAACTGGGTCTCCCGCAAAATCAGCGTCACTGTAACAAGCTAAAGAGAAATATTTACTTTTTTCAAAAAATATACCCATTTGGCGAGTTCCACTTATGTATTTTAATATTCGTTTTACTGCATTCACATGATCCTGACCTGGTGAATCCAAGAAACGTTATACCACTCCCACAGCAAAGGCTATATCCGGGCGTGTGGCTTAGGCAAGGTACATAAGGGATCCTACAGCCTCTCTGTAGGGAAACTTGACATCTCTTGTAGACTCTGAGTACACACAGGTTTCAGCAGGTGTCGAAACTGATTTGCAATTTTCCATGTTAAATCTCCGCAAAATACACTCTGAATATTGTAATTGACTGACATGAATTCCACCGTTTGATTTCCTCTTCAATTCCATACCAAGAAAATAATCTGCACCCAATGTTGTGATTTCGAACTTCGTCTCCAAGAACTTAATCAAGTTCAAGGCATCCCCTTTATCACGAGCAGCAATTAGGCCATCGTCAATGTATACCGCGAGAATCATCCTCTTATTTAACTCGGTTGATATGAATACACATGGATCCATCTGGCTGGGTTTTAAGTTAAACTGTCTTAAAACTGCAGTAAGTTTTTGGTTCCATGCCCGAGACGCCTGTTTCAGCCCGTACAAACTCTTTTGATGTCGACAAACTCTTCCAGATCCATCATCAAAGCCTTGGGGTTGCAGCATGTAGATTTCTTCCAGCAAATCCCCATTCAAAAACGCCGTCTTAACATCAAACTGAGTTAAGCTTAGTCCTTCATTGGCAACAATTGCAAAAATACAACGTATTGAAGTAAACTTTGCCACCGGGCTGAAGGTTTCATCATAATCAATACCTCGTTCTTGGCTGAAACCTCTAACTACAAGCCTGGCCTTGTATTTTTGTAATCCATTGCTTCCTAAATTTTTTAACTTGTACACCCACTTATTGTCGATGGCTTTTCTGTTTTCAGGAATCTGCACTAAATCCCAGGTATTATTTTTATGAAGACTATTCATCTCATCCTGCATTGCTTCTTTCCAGTGAACTGCATCAACAGAAGCAAGTGCACCAGCATAATTAATTGGTTCTCCCTGAACAAGAAATGCATGCTTTTGTAGTAAATTGCACATGCCAGAATAATCCACAGGTTTTATGTTACGCAATCGGTCTCTCAACGGAAGAGTCGAATCACATCCACTATTTTCACCGGATACTTCATCAACAGTTTGGTCAACAGTTATGTCCTGAATTAGATCTGCCCCTCTTACATCACTGGTTTCTACCACTTCCTCATCAGCAGATTCGTAAACATCTTCTTTGGCTTCATCTACTTCATGCGCTTCACCTTCTTCTGGATCTCTGTTTATTTCTTTTGTAATAACCTCATAAGGTTCAAATTCCCTGAATGTGACGTCTCTCACGATTTCCACTCTACGAGAGTCTGGAATCCAAACTCGGTAGCCTTTAGAAGTTTCTGAATACCCCATGAATAAGCCCTTCTCTGCCTTTTTGTCCCATTTTCTGCGCTTTTGTTTGGGTATGTGAATGAAAGCTTCAATGCCAAAAACTCTTAAATGTCCAATTTCAGGCTTGCGACTACTCCACATTTCAATAGGAGACTTATCTTTCAAAGTGCTTGAACCAGTACGGTTAAGGACATAAACAGCTGTATTCACAGCTTCAGCCCAAAACTTTTTAGCTAGATTCCTTGCATGAAGCATAGTCCTTGCGGCTTCCACGACAGTTCGATTTTCTCGCTCAGCACTACCGTTTTGCTCCGGAGTATAAGCCACAGTGGTTTCGTGTCGAACAGAGTGTTGCTTCAAAAGACCTCTTACAGCTTCATTTACAAACTCTGTCCCATTGTCAGAACGAAGTGTTTTCACAGGTAGTTGGGTCTCACAGCTAGCATAGTTCAAAAACTGTTCTATCGAGGAGCAAACATCTGATTTTTGCTTAAGGAAATATACGACCTTGAAGTGGGAAAAATGGTCCTTAAACAGAACGAAATACCTACAACCCCCTTAAGAGGTCTCCTCCATAGGGCCACATACATCCACGTGAACTAACTCCCCTGGCTGACTAGCTTGGAATGTACTTTGAGGAAAGGGAAGTCTATGCAGTTTGCAATACACACATGCATTGCAGGAAAACTCATGAGTATCTACATAATTGATATTTCGCTTATTTAATTGAGTACGCACCTGTGAGATGTGTTGATGAGCCATTCTCTCATGCCATACTTTTATCGACAAACACTTGGAAGCTACCATTGATGCCTTTTGTTCGTTTGGACTCTGCACAACAAAACACATTTTGAATAATTGGTCTTGTCGCTCTCCCACTGCCACAACAGACCCATCATTTTTTAAAAACTCACATCGCAGTCTGTCAGACATGAATTTGAGACCTTTATCTAAAGCACGACTCTGTGAAAAAAGATGCACGGAAATTTTTGGCACGTACAAAACATTTGAGAGGTGTTTTTCGTTCCACCTTCTACCATCAAAGGAGAGAATATTTATATCGCCCATTCCCAGTGCTGCAATCCTTTGTCCACTTCCAACCCTTATATCGATTGGACTAGCAAATTCCGAAAAATTCACGAACCATTCCTTGTTGTACGTCATGTGATCGCTGGCACCTGAGTCTAGGTACCAATTTGCATCCATTTCACTATGACTCACCATCAAAGCATTAAAATTACTGTTTGATATAGCCTCCTCTTGATCCTCATTTTTAGTTGCAGACCTCTTTTCCCTTGTAGCCAATTTCCTCTCCGATTCTTTCTCACTTACAGTTCCAGTCTTGAATTTATTACTATCATCCAATAAAACTTCCCCCGCTCTGTCCTCACTTGCATTTCCAGTCCTCAGTTCATCATCGCATTCCAAAACTTTTCTTTTGTCCTCTCCCTCACTTGGACTTCCAATCTTCAACATAAAGTGACCAGAAAACGAGCTTCCCCCTGCTTTGACCTCACTTGCACTTCCAGTCCTCACTTTGGCAGAACACAAATCAGAGTTACACATCAAAGCATCCCCCCTTTGTGCCTCATTCCGATTTCCAGTCTTCCTCCGATCAGTGAACCTTTTTGTGCACTCTCACTTCCAATGACCGAATTCATTGCATTTGAAGCATTTTCCAGGCTTAGAGCCTCTTTGTTGTTGCTGTTTCTTATTTTTTTGCCTTGCAATCAATGCTGTGCTTCTATTCGCACCTGAGGAAGATAAATGTGGATGCGCAGTTGTACCTAAGCTTGTTGCTATTATACGTTGAGCCTTGCTATCGTTCTTCAACCAAGTTATCAAACGAGCATCATAAATAGCCTGAGTCTCGGTTTCAGACTTAACTGGCTGATTTTCTATTACCTGATTAAAAAGATCAGAAGCGTTAAGCAAAATTTTTACTTGAAACTTCCAAACCGAATATTGCTCAGAATCTTGTAATCTTTCTATTTTAAAAGTTTCTGATTCCATATTTAATATTAAATTTGCTTTCCTTTATTTTGTGAGAACAGATCAGGTTTCAATTAATTTATTTTAAGGATTGATAAGCTCACGTGATCTGGGCCCATAACCTGTTAAAATTCAAGATGATAAAATAAAAGACTAGTGACTTCTACGATGATATTAAACAGACTAACTTTATTAGAAGATAGTTGATAAAGGAATTCATTACAAATTTATATATAGTTCATTCTATGTTTAGAGTTTCCAGTGAGAGTCAGTGTTGCCAAAAGTAAACTATTCAAATTAATGACTATTTCCAACACTTACATTATTCAAATTACAATTAATTGTTGAGTAATAACAAGGAACACTTTTTCTTTAACCTGAATTGCTTTTTGGCAATTCAGCATAATACAAATTGATTCGAAGTTGTTTGCTTTCAATGTTATTTTTAGTCTTTAAGTTACCTTTCAAAATAAAACTCCAACTTTTGCTTAATCTTGGAAATCCAAGTAATATTATTTTGTTTTCTCTTTTACCCGATAATTTGTCTGGCGCAGCCGGTAGGATTTCCAACTAAGTATTGTGCGAAAATTTATTTGAGCGTCAAAATACTTATTCCTTTTAAGGATTAAGTCGGGAATCGAACATTACTTTTTTTTCTTTCAAGGTTAAATTGAAAAAAAGAAAAATAAACATAAGCGAGAGCTACAGTACGTTTGGAACGAACTGTTGGATACCCTATTCCCTATATTTTTGTTTGTGTATGCGTCTGCCTCTCGCAGCCAGCCGATGCTCAGTTTCAGAAACAAAATTCTTCTTTAGCAGACAGAAAAAAATTCAATAATATTAATTTTGTGTGGTGTGATGTTCAATTAGTGCAAAATAAAAAAAGGCGTGCGCCACGCCCAAAGTTAAAACTTTTTATTGCCAAGGCAATTGGTATGAGCTCAGTGACATTCAATTTTATTCTTGCAGATCGATTTGAACAAAACAAGACAAAACTTAAATTTTTAAAAATTAGATTTTGAATGGAAATAGCGGTTATGGGTGTTTTTAACAATTTATGGACCAAACTCTGCTACGTAACCAAGGAATATAAATCTAAGTGTTCATCTTTTTACTTCAAAACTGCGACCGATAGTTAAAAAACGTTAAAAAATTAATGCCTTATACAACTTTTGACGGAAACGCCCCTTAAAAGTGGGCGTGTCTTAAAAATTTGAAGCACTAACTG
Organism: Platycheirus albimanus; assembly: GCA_916050605.2. NCBI lineage: Eukaryota > Metazoa > Arthropoda > Insecta > Diptera > Syrphidae > Platycheirus > Platycheirus albimanus. The sequence goes on from OU696696.1 coordinate 146,785,856, forward strand.
AGCTTTGATCAGTATTTAGGCATATGTGTAAAACTACAGCTGAATCGAGTAGTTTTTAAACAATCTTACATCAACAAAGGTATTTTATCGAAATCACGCCTTCAAAAGTGGGCGTATTGAAAAAATTTACACAAGAAAATGTAGAGATATATTTTTCATAAAACGAACGGAAGGGAAAAAGGTTTAAATTGAATATTGGTAGTACCTTAAATTTCTAAAACTACGTTTTTCGTTCTTTCATGAAAAGTGGGCGAAAGCCACGCCCAAAACTCAAAAATTTCTTTTCATACACAAGGGATTTAGTTTCTACTAAGAGACGCAAAATTTTTTCTTGCAGATTCATTATAAATACCGTTTATTTACAAAAACAATTTTTAATAGTTTCTATTGAAAAGTGGGCGTCAGCCACGCCCAAAATCAAATGAATTGATTTCATACACAAGATGTTTATGTGCAAGTAATGCCCACAAAATTTAATGTTTTTCTCTTTAATATAACATTTGTTATTTTATAAAAACAATATTGATGGTTTTGTATGAAAAATGGGCGTCCGCCACGCCCAAACTGAAATATTTTTATTTAATTGGAAGAAAGTTTACCTAAAGCTTGCGTTTGCAAAATTTTAGCGTTGTGCTTTTATCGTAACTGTACAAAAAACATAATTTAATTTTACCAAATTGAGGTTGTTCAACAAAAATGGCAATTGTGGGCGTGTTTTTGGGCGGATTTTACTGGTTCAAGAACTTAGCCTTACTCTTGAACCAAAGATTATATATACCAAGTTTCAGCTTTCTAGCTCAAAAATTGCGACCTCTAGAGAGTATACATACGGACGGACGGACGGACGGACGGACGGACGGACGGACATGGCTAAATCGACTAAGCTTTTGATTCTGAGTCAGAATATATATACTTTTCTATACCTAACGGTATTATTTCTCTATGTTACAAACTCCACACCAAATACAATATACCCATTCTATGGAATAGGGTATAAAAAGCGGTGTCAATCCAAGAAACAAAACTAAAGATCTTGAGGACTCAAAAAACAAAACAATAGTGTTAAAAGGTGTTCATCTTAAAAAATTGTTCATTATAAAAAGTACCTATTCTATTCCACATAAAAAATGGCAAACCATATCACGGTAAAAGACCTTGTCACTAAAGCTCGATCCGCTCCAGTGTTCAGGGGAGATGGTTCATACGAACTTAGTTCATTTTTGTCAGAGGCAGAAGGTATCGCAGCCCTGGCAATAGAATAAAACAGTAAAAATTATATCTACAACATCTTCATCGCTAAACTGCAAGGAGAAGCAGCAATGGCAATAAGAAGACTCCCGATGACAGGATTTGGGAAGCAATAAGAAATCAACTCTTTAAATTGTTTGGAATCCAGGAATTCTATTTTAAGCTTAAGGATAAAGCAGAAAGTGTTAAACGTCAGTAAATTTTATATAAAGTTAAGAGATATTTTAGATAAACTTAAGTTCATCAATTCACCAGTCCATTATTAGTGCTGAGTCTTCTACTTGGTTGATTTTATTTTATTTTATTTATCAATGCAGTATATAGAGTTTGTAGTAAGAAAAATTTAAAAACTACTTCTGATCCAGGCCACGGGCTTAAACTTCCTTCTTAATGATTAAAATCGTAATCTTGTTGGATATAGTTCACATTAGGGTTTTGTCAAAAATTCTATGTAAGTTGTACTAGAAAAATTTAAAAATTGCGTATTGACAAGGTTTCTTTCACTGTATGTCAACTGATGATTCCAAAGTGAGATTCCTGGATGAAATGCCAATTTTTTGCTGGACTAAAGGCCATAAAAAGCTATTTTGAATCAATAATTCAACAGTCCATTATTAGTGCTGAGTCTTCAACTTGGTTGATTTTGTTTTATTTTATTTATCAATGCAGTATATAGAGTTTGTATTAAGAAAAATTTAAAAACTACTTCTGAGCCAGGCCACGGACTTAAACTTCCTTCTTAATGATTAAAATCTTAATCTTGTTGGATATAGTTCACATTAGGGTTTTGTCAAAAATTCTATGTAAGTTGTTCTAGAAAAATTTAAAAATTGCGTATTGACAAGGTTTCTTTCACTGTATGTCAACTGATGATTCCAAAAAGAGATTCCTGGATGACATACCAATTTTTTGTTGGACTAAAGGCCATAAAAAGCTATTTTGAATCAATAATTCAACATTCCATTATTATCGCTGAGTCTTCTACTTGGTTGATTTTATTTTATTTAATTTATCAATGCAGTATATAGAGTTTGTATTAAGAAATATGTATAAACGAAAATCTTCTCTTACTTGTCGTATACAGTGAAGAACTTTATAGGGTTTTCACACTGGACCAAAACCTCAAAAAGTTTACGAAACCTAGTTGGAGCATTCACACTGAACAAAAACTAGGTTTTGTTTGACGTTTTATGAATATGTGAGTGTTTAAAGGTACTTTTTCCAAAAACTCCCTTGACATTTAGTGAAAATCCCAGTCATATAAAAAATACACCTCGCTTTTTCTCTCTTTTGTCGGTAAAAATCACATACTCTGAGAACACTACACTGTTTTATCGACGAGTTGATGGTGCCAAAAGATCAGTTTGTTTTCACATACTTGCGATTGCAAGTAGGTTTTGAGGAGTTTTATCAAAAACTACTAGTTTATGGAAGAGAAAAATGTATGGGAAACCTTGTGGTTTTGGTGTAGGTTTTGGGGTTTTAAACGAAAACCGAGTGTTTGATCCAGTGTGAAAAGCCTATTAGTTTTTATTTTGAATTTCGAATTTTGAATTTTGTATCTACCTCAGCTCAGCGCGATATAACACACATCCACTGATTACTTCTCTAGGTGCTGCGAAAATGTGCATAAAAAATATCTGACCCTCAAAGATAATTGTTATTGTTGTTTTGTGTGTTAGGTTTTCACATTTATTCACAGCCACGATTTTAAATAATAATAATAAAAAAAAACATCAAATGGGTTGGTAACGGGTGATACATACGAAAGATTTCCTCTCTGCTACCAACTACCAACAAATATTTTATATAATGCGTGCGCAGATTCTAGCTGTCAGTTTATAGTCCAGTCGACGGGTAGGTACTTTTGGGTGGAAAAAGGTCAAAAGATAATGAAAGTTGGAGGTTTTGTTCAAGGATAGTGAACTAACATTTTTCTAAGTTTTTGACCTCGAGGGCCCTGTGCTAAAAGAGGGAGGGAGGGAAAACTGGAAATTTTTCGACGTTGCTCCGGTTTTCCCTCAATGACTTTTTTTCCTTACGTGCTATGGCAAAAAAAAGTTATAGTTATTTGTAGAACATAACATTTTCTACAATTTTAATAATACAATCATTTTTGTATGTCAATTTGTTATCGTGATATGGCACTTCAAAAACAGGTAATTTTTCAAAATTCGTCAAAATATTCCAAAAAATGAAGAATTTGGCTTTATTTTTTCGGCAATACACAAATAATCATAATTTTTTATAATTATGGTTCCTCGGTAAAGTCACCAACATTCTACACCCCCCAAACCATCCCCGCTTGCCCAACAGGTGTCAGGCCATACACATTATTATTGTCATCCCGACGTTATTTTAATATATTATTTTGTTCTTAGTACAGTGGGCGGGTAGAAAGAGGTCGGAAGTTTATGAAAAATTGGGATGTTGCTTAGGTTAACTTAGTTAACATTTGAAAAGTTTTTGGACTACGACGGCCTTGAGGAAAAAGAGGAGGAGTGGGAAATGCAAAATTCTCGACCTTGCTCTGGTTTTCCTTCAATAACTGTTTTTTCTTAAGTTTTACGGCAAAAGCTTCAAATACTTTTTTGTAGTTTGTGTTTAATTTACTACAATCTTGGTACAAAAATTGTTGTATGTCATTTCGTTCACGAGAAATCTAATAAAAGGAAAGGAAACTGCAATTTTTTCGACCTTGCTCTAGTTTTTAATTAAAAACTTTTTTTCTTTACTTTTTACAGGAAAAACATTCCATTTAGAGGGTAAAAAAATTGCTGTATGTCAATTTTGTTTGCCAAAAAATGAAAAAAAAGAGGAATGTGGGACTGCAAAATTTTTGACATTGCTCCGGTTTTTCCTCAATAACTTTTTTCCCTTATGTCCTAAGGAAAAAATGTTGTTAAGTTTTTTGTAGAACGTTAAATTTCCTACAATTGCAATAGTTCAAATATTGTTGTTTGTCAATTCGTAAGGAAAACATGATGTTTCGAAAAACAGCAATGTCAAGAAATGCAGAATTTCACTATATTTCTTCGTATATAACCGAATAATCATTAAATGAAAAATGACCTGTTTTTTGAAGCGCCATATCTCGGTAACGAATTGACATACAAAGATGTTCTTAATAACAAAATAGTAGGAAATGTTATGCTCTACAAAAGTAGACGATGTTTTTGCCATAGGACGTAAGGAAAAAGAGTTATTGAGAGAAAACCGGAGCATTTTCGAAAAATTTGCAGTCCCCCCCCCCCTCTTTTAGCACAGGGCCTTCGAGGTCAAAAACTTAGCAAAATGCTTGTTAACCACCCCTGAACGAAATTCGCAAGTTTCATTAACTTTTGAACTTTAAAAGAAATGAAAATAAATAAAATAAATAGAGGAAAAACACTAACTGATGAGCACAAAAGTTATCTAATCGATTATTTGGAGAATAATATCATTACTAGCTGACCCGACGAACTCCATACCGCTTTTTTCAATACATATCTTTGAAAATACTGAGTTTTTTGTGTTACTGTTTATAAATGTCTCATTTAAACACTGGTGTACAATAGCGGGCTAGGGAAATCTTTAGCTGTTCTAGTAAATTAAAATCAGTTGAATTGTCAAAAATTTCATTTAATGACGCAATTGATGTAATACCGAAAGTGGTTAACCTTTTGAACAGATAAGTACCGTTAATTTAACTCTTAACGTCGTGACGATTTAGGGCTTGATGAATAAGTATTCGCCCAAGGATTCACATAGGATAAGAAAATAGCGGAAAATTTCGTTATGAATTTTTAATTCATCATGTCAAATTAATAACAAATCTTATGGTAGGATCTTTTGAGGATGGCTACAAAAGTGACAGAAATGCATTTTTAGTGCATTTTGTCACGAATCTCAAAGGTTGTCAGCCATTGTAATGCAAAGTTTTAGCCTATACAACATACATTTCATAGAGTTTACTGGATTGGCACGCACATTACTTATTCTCATTTTAAATCTAAAAGAAGGACAACATTTTGTTGAACCCTTTTATATAAGTATGTATACAATACATACATAAGTAGATAAAACAAACCTTCCAGAGTTTCTGCGCTCTTCATCCAAAACTAAATACACTAAAATCGAACTAATTTTTTTAATGTACCGAAATATTTGAATTAATTATTGTTGATTTGATAGCTGTCAGATGAAAACTTTTTCATTCAGCAATAAATTCAGCATACTTTTTCATAAACGTAACGAGAATCAGCTTTCTGAGTAAAATGAAATGATAAAATGAAAACGTAAAATGAAAAGTGTTGTGCAAAAAGTTTATCATTTAATTTTTTCACAGAACCGGAATAGGGGCCCTGGTCACACAAGTGAAAAGTAACTAAGGCGACGATTTTGTGTATACATTATTTTTGTACGTGTTTTTAAAAGCGTGCCGATGTTGAATCTATCTGTCTTTCACTATTACACTTCTTATTATCGTCTATTTCTTGTATAAATTGTAAACAAAGTGAGAGAGTGTTCCTACTCATTAGTAGATATACTCTGATCATTACATCCATCACGTTTTTGCGAGCGAAAAATCGATCACATAACTGCAGGCTGGCTATCAATGGTGTTACATAGGTGACTGAAAATCGATTTGATGTTTTCGTTGTGAAGTTGCAGCACTCCAAAGAGAATAGCATCCGCCGCAAGGTCTTTTCTCGCAAGTACAGCACATCGTTTTATAACATCAGTAAGCATTTTTGACTGTAGGTTGCAGTTGGAGGTTCCTTATTGTGCTCTTCAATTATTTCAACTCGCTTCTCCAAGTCATTGAGTGATTGATCATACATTTTAAGCTGAGCGGTCCATTTCTGTTCATTACACGTTATTTGTTCCGAAGCTTGCTTATTTCAGTTGTGAAATTATTCTTTAAACATTCCAGTAGGTCATTTGCATTGAGGGTATTGCCGTTACATGTTGAAACTGAATGTTCTGTTGCATCTTTGGATATGTTTGATGGCTTAGGTGTTGGAGGCTTAAGTGTTGAAACCGGGTAACTATCAGCTGTTGGTGCATTTTTGGAAATGCCGGAAGGCCTTTGTGTTGAAGCAGGGGAGCCAGTAGCTGGTGTATTTCTTTTTTTTCATGAGGGAACGAGTGTTTTTTGATTCAAGAGAGGTAGAAATCTTACTCATAGCAACAACAATTGTTTACTTTGTTAAATATTGAAGACATTTTCAGCTTCCATTTGGTAAAGCAAACTACAGTTAAAGTTTCCTGGCGTCCATTTATAACCGAGTACACCCTGTACTCCGATTTAATTCGAATTACCTTTTTTTATTGTCTTCCACATATTTTTTTTTAATATCGATTTTATCGCGTTTAAATCTCGAACCCACCCCTCGCTGAGCAATCGGAAGGTGGTTGTATAAAAAATACAATACTTGTTTTGGTTGCACTTTACCATTTTCATCCTCTCCCATTCTCTTTTTACTTGTATTGGTTTCGTGCAGAAAAAAAAAATCGAGGTTTTAATCAAACATGACATTACGATTATAGAGAAGCCCAAAAAAGTGGTTTTCGCCATACCGTCCGTCGGTCTGTCTGTGCGTCTGTGCGTCTGTGCGGATGTGCGGATGTGCGGATGTGCGGATGTGCGCTTTTTCACGTCATGATACAGCCTAAACGGCTTGACGGATTTTCTTCAAACTTGGTATATAGCAGTTTGAAGAAAAACCGTTGTCGAAGTTTTTTTTATTTTGTTTTAGCCCGGCTCAAACTGGTACCTTTCAAGTAACGGTTTTTTTCAATTTGGATTTTCTCGAAAACGGCTCTAACGATTTTGATTAAATTAAAAATTTAGCTAACTTTAAGCATTTCTAACAAAACTGCGTTTTTTGTTTTTGCCTCAAATGGTCGTAACGAAAATCAGGTTTTAACGGCTTTTTTTTCAAATAGCCATAAGTTCTCAACGGCTTGATTGAATCAACTAAAACTTTGTTTGATATAGTTTTTTATAGTGTTCTATATGATGGTTTAGTAAATTTTTCACTGAAGCCTTTCTAAACGGTGGCTTCCATACAACGAGCCCTTGAGTTTTAGCCAACTTTTTTTGGTTTTTTCTAATTTTCTCGAAAATGGCTCTAACGATTTTGATTAAACTTTGTGTGTTATATTCTTTTAGTGTTTTGAAGAGAACTGCGTTTTTAGTTTTTGGCTAAAAATGCAAATAACGGAGATCTGCTCTTAACGGCTTTTTTTCAAATGGCCATAAGTTGTCAACGGTTGCATCGAATTCACTCAAACTTTGTTTGGTATAGTTCCCAACAGCTTCCTATCAGATGGCATTGATTTTTTTTTTCATTTTCTCTTTTTTAAATGGTGGCTCTAATACAAAGAGCCACTAGATTTTGGCCAATTTTTTCATTTTTTCTAATTTACTCAAAAAAGGCTCCCCCGATTTTTATGAAACTTTTTATGTAACATACATAGAATACTTCAAACAAAACTGCATTTTTAGTTGTTGGCTATACATGATAATAGCGGAAATTGCTTTTAACAGTATTATTAATCTGGCCATAAGTGGACATTTGTATCATTTATAACACCCAAAAGATAACGTCTTATTTTAAATATTAAAGGTTTCTTAACGTTAGCTCCCGTATATCGAGTTCTCCAGTTTTAGCAAATTTTTTTTGGTTTTTACCAAATTTTTCAAAAATGAATTGTTCTTATTGATCGAAAAGTTTGTTTTCATCGGACTATTGCACCAACAGAGCAAGTACGTGCGACCCAGTCGTGCATTTTATTTATTTGACGTTTCAAGTTGAATATCATTATCGATTTCAACTTTCGGTGCGCCGGTTGCGCAAATTGTTTAAATTCGTTTTTATTGTGTTCCCAGTTCGCGGTTTTCAAGTTTGTCTGATAATAATTAATCAACATAAATATAAAATAATAATTCGCGGTAATGTGCTCATAACACTATTCTTTTTAACTAAAAGTATTGGAGACGACCAAGCACTTGTCGATCTCTCAATAACTCCTACCTCTAACAGCTCATTTAGTTCCCTATCAATATGCTCCTGCATTGCCGGGGAAGCCGGATAATAGCGTTGTTTTATCGGCTTTGCCGACGTCCTAATTTTGTGCTTAACTAAAAAAAAAATTATAATTCGCGGTAAAGTGCTCATAACACTTCTTTTTAACTAAAAGTATTGGAGACGACCAAGCACTTGTCGATCTCTAAATAACTCATGCCTCTAACAGCTCATTTAGTTCCCTATCAGTATGCTCCTGCATTGCCGGGGAAGCCGGATAATAGCGTTGTTTTATTGGTTTTGCCGACGTCCTTATTTTGTGCTTAACTAACGTGGTACACCCCAAGCCTTCAGGCATTTTCCTAAAAGATTCTCCTATATAAGTTTCTAATGCTTCAACTTCCCTAACACTCAACTCAGATCGTGCTGTAATCAGACATATTGAAACTGGACTGTCCTGTTCCAAAAAAGTCCACAATCTTGATCTTAAATCCGGGACGATGCCCAACAGCGCCCAAAAATCTGCGCCGAGAATCACTGTATGTGGCAGAGAAGGGGTGATCAAACAGTAAACTAATACTGCCCTATCCTCAACAATTATTGGAAGAGAGATCACTCCTAAAACTTCAACTTCAACGTGTTCCATATGCTAAACACACTCAGTGAACAGAGTCTTTTTTCAAAGAAAGCCCTAAATTCCCTATCATTAACCAGGCATTCCTACCTTTTATGGGTCTAGAAGCTCCTGAATCTAATAAACCTAAAAATTTAGAACCATAAACACTTACACTCAAAAATGGTCTCCTATCATTACCGTTTGCCTTCAGAGTAAACCCTAAATGAATTTAATCCGCCGACTGGTTACCAGCAAGCAACCCTATCAACGTCTTCGGACCTCCCGCCCTGCTTCGGACCTCTCTAGACCTCTGTCTAGAGACGCCTACAGCACCACAACAAAAAGAACGCCTAGGAGTGGAATATATTGCAAATAGGTGGGAAAGTGGCCTCATTCATTGAAATTAAAACATCTAACTGTAGACGAAGATCGGGGTTGGTTTGAAGTCTATGCCTGATGATAAGTTGGGTTGTTGTCCGAAACAACCGAAATTTCCAAAGAATCGAAACCTACATATGCTAGATCCGGTTCTAGCAGTCCTATTATTCCTAACACTAGGTAGTGGAATATACGCTTCCACATTTGCCCTAACCGCTTCTAAATTCCTACATAAAGCAACCAAATCCGAAACGCAACTTGGTTTAGCCACGCCAAGCTGAGTTTGTTAGAAAGGTGTCAAGTTCCTTTGAATCATTGACAGCTTCATACCTTCTGAGATTTGATCGGTTAACCTACTCCTCCAGAAGCTGATCGTCGTAGTTCGGTGATAAGAATTCAGGTTTTAACTTGACAAGTTCTTGCCACGAACCAACCAAAATCCTAATTGCCCTAAACCAAATTGAAGCTTTCCCTACAAACAGTTCTACGGCGTCCTTAAAAAGTTGGTTTTCCGAAACCCGCTTAGCCTGTCTCAACTCCTCAACTCTTTCTAAGAATGAGTTCACTGAGGCACCACAGCGCTCACCAGTGAATTTCCCACTTCGCTAAATTTTGAAATTTTCTTGCACTCTCTACATTCACTACTTGTCCCCCTCTATCCTTACTCCTATTGTCTGCCTCTCCGACAACTGTCGATGCACTGGCAGAAGTGGTCACCGACTTACTTCCCCGAGGTTCAGCTTCATGCTCTTTTACAGCCCCTGTAATCTATTTCGTTTTCGGTCCCTGTCTATTAACTACTTCTACCTCTTCTTCCACTTTCTCTTCTTCCACTTTCTCTTCTTCTTCTTTCTCATCTTCTTTTTTATCCCCATCTAGATCAGCCAAAGCCATTATTAATTTATTTTTCAACCCTAACCTACACTTTTCCTGCGACTCATTTTCAGGGACCGACCTATCCATTCTACGCAACCCCCACTCAATCTTCGTAAGAATTTTCAAATACTCCTTCGAAGTTTCCGACTTCGGAGGAGTTTCCGACTTCGGAGGAGTTTCTCGATTTCTTCTAATTTATTCTCTACGGCCACCTGATCCACCTCAAAAATGAATGGGTAGGTCGGAGCTACAAAAGAAGCCCTACGCTGAAGTTTTAATGCGGCCCTAAGCGTTTTCCGCATCTCCTCAACAGTCGCTAACGCTAAGCACCTACTCTCAATTTTGTATGAAATTTCCTCCATTGTCAATCTATTTATTTGACTGACATCCATTAAAAAAAAAAAAAAAACAAAAATTAAAAAAAAAAACTAAGCTCAAAACCGAAAACAGAAAATAAAAAAAAAATTATTCTCAAAAACAACTCTAAATTCTAACTTTAAAAAAACACGTTTTCCACTAATAATAAAGAACTTAAAATCACACCTAAAATAAAAACCTTGAAAATTTACCTAAAAAGCAAAACAAAAAATATCATCGAAAACCTAAAGTGGTCAAAATGTTTTACCTAAATATGATACAAATTTAAAGGGGCAACACTGAAAATTAATAAAATTATTTTGCCCAAACTTCGAAAAAACAACAAAAAAAATTAAAGCTACGAGTTAGAGCGCGACGACGACTCAAAATGGATGGATAAACAAACGACTTTCGATATTCTTTTTTGTTCAAATAAATGTTTATACAAAAAAGAAATATCGAAACAATCAAATAACTACAAAAAATCAAATCCCCCAGCTTCAACTCGACGCCACCCGTGGGATTTTCATGAGATAAATATCACCTATTTCTCAATCCATTGCACCAACAAAAAATCTTTCCTATCTTTCTATTCCTTCTAACTATTGCCGTGCAGTTTGCATCTAAAAGACCTTGGGTCTTACAGGCATATTGTTAAAACTATTATTATTATTATTATATTTTGGAGGCTAAAAATCAGCGCTCAGCTGAACCTCAAAATAGCAGGTCGGTAGATACTCCTGCCAGTATATCGACGGGCATAGAAGTAGAAGCTAATACCGTGGAGGTTAAAAGGGATAGTTTGAGACGAGGAAGTCAGATTGTAGAAAGGGTTTTTTATAAATCAGGAGCGATTTGAAAATTAGTCAAAATGGGATGTTAAATTCACTGGTGAGCGCTGTGGTGCCTCAGTGAACACGTTTTTAGAAAGTGTAGAAGAGATCCGTAGTGCCCGGGGCGTAACGGAATCTCAATTCAGAGCAGCGGTAGATTTATTTGTAGAGAAAGCACTTATTTGGTACAGGGCGATTAGGGTTTCGGTAAATTCGTGGCAAGAACTTTCTGAAGAAACATCAGAACGGAGGAAGCTGTCAATGATTCAGCAGAACTTGACACCTTTCTACCAGACGCAACTTGGTTTGGCTAGACCAAATTGCGTTTCTGATTTAGTGACGTTGGGTCAAGATTTAAAGTCAGTTAGGGCCAACGTGGAATCTCATGTTCCATCTCCAGTGTTAGGAATAGGACGTTGCTAGGACCGGATCTAGCATACGTAGGTTTAGAAACTCCAACAGTTTTTTTTTTATAATGCACTCGCACTCCAGGGGATATGAATACCCTTATAATGACTTAACATGTGCGAGCAAGCAGAGAAGGAATAGAAAGATAGGAAAGAAAGGTGGTAGAGTGGTTTGAGATTTAAGGTGATAATTATCTCAAGGAATATCGGTTGTTACTGAGAGCAACCAAACTAATCGACAGGACCCCATCTCAAATCAGCCGCAGATTAGAAACCAAAGCCCATTCTCTAGGAGCCCCCAAGTTGGTAGTAGAAGATCTGATCCGGTTGTTAGGTGTTTCAACTTCAATGGTGAAGGCCATTTATTAAATAGGTGTTCCGCTCCTAGGCGTTGTTATGGTTGTGGTAGAGTTGGAATTACTCGAAGTAACTGTCAACAGTGTTCGGGCCGAAATAATAATTCGGGAAATAGGAGACGCACTCTCGGGTCAGTAGGGCGAGAGCGTCTTTAAAATCTTTTAGGTTGCCTACTGGTAACCAGTCGGCTAAAATTCATTTAGGTTTCACACTCACTTAAAATGGTAGGGATCAACGGCCATATTTAGGCGTTGAGATTTTTGGAATTAAAATGTTAGGGCTTTTAGATTTAGGTGCTTCACGCACAATAATTTGTAGGGACGGATGGGATATTTTAAAAAAATTAGGGATACGTTTAGGGAAAACAAGTATTGATAGGGTTACTTTAGCGGATGGTGCGAAATAGAAGTAAAAGGAACAGTTTCACTTCCAATTAGGGTAGAAGAAAAAGTAGTTCTTGTGGAACTCCTCGTCATTCCCCGCCTTCTCATAGGTTGATTTTAGGAGCAGACTTTTGGGCTCATTCGGGTGTAGTCCCGGATCTTCAATCAGGGGAATGGACATTTTCGAACCAAACTTCGTTGGCTTCGATGTCCGTGGCGGAACATTTGACAGATTTAGACGAGAAACAGAAACAAGAATTAGACAGCTTTTTAGAAAAAGTTTTTCCAGAAATGCCTGAGGGATTAGGATGCACACAGCTGGTGTCGCACAAAATTAGGACAAAAGCTGAGCCGATTAAACAGCGGTACTATCCGGTGTCCCCAGCTATTCAGACTTTTATAGATAGGGAGTTAGAAGAGATGCTCCGAGACGGAGTCATCGAAAAATCAGACAGTCCATGGGCTTCTCCCATTGTCATGATTAAGAAGAAAGATGGCACGTATAGGTTTTGTGTAGATTATAGGAAGTTGAATGAGGTAACAGATAGGGATGCATACCCTCTCCCATATATTACGGCCATCTTAGATAAGTTGAATAACGCTAGGTTTTTAAATTCACTGGACAATAAGTCTGCTTATTGGCAGATTCCAGTTGAGGAGGATTCGTAGAAGTATACTGCATTTACAGTTCCAGGTCGGGGACTATTTCATTTTTTGAGGATGCCGTTCGGTTTGCATAATGCACCCGCAACTTGGCAAAGATTTATAGATACGGTCCTTGGACCGGAGTAAGAACCATTTGTTTTTGTCTACCTCGATGACATCATCATCGTTACAGACACTTTCGAAAAACATATGGAGATTTTAAATGAGGTTTTTAGGAGATTAGTTAAGGCAGGTTTAAAAGTATTTAGGGACAAATGTCATTTTGTTAGGCCATCTTTGAAATTTCTGGGGTATGTTGTAGACAGAAACGGTTTACACATGGACCCAGAAAAGATAGAAAGCATGTTAGGGATTCCTTCACCCAAAAATGTAAAAGAGGTTAGGAGTTTTATCGGAACGGTATCCTGGTACAGGAGACTTATACCAAACTTTGCGAGTTTGGTTAAGCCGTTATCCGATCTTCTTAAGAAGAACAAAAGGTTTGAATGGGAAAGTTAGTGTGAGGAAAGCTTCCGAAAAGCTACAGAATGTTTGGTTGCAGCACCCATCCTAACGTGTCCAGATTTTACGAAGCCATTTGTCGTTCAGACAGTGGTTTGCTATTTAAGCAGATTAGTAAATAGATGTGAAAGAAACTATTCAACGACAGAAAAAGAGTGCTTAGCTGTTCTGTGGGCTATAGAAAAGTTGATCTTTAGATTGAGTTAGGTTTACGGTCATCACCGATCACTACTCTCTAATATGGTTGAGCATGTTGAAGGATCTGGCGGGTAGGCTGGCACGATGGGCTGTACGTATGCAGCAGACTTCGACATTGTTCAGCGCAAAGGAAAGGATCATGTGGTGCCAGATATGCTTTCTCGAAGCGTGCCGGTTATCTCCGGGATTTCAGAGCCCACAACCGATCCTTGGATATCAAAATTTATAGGAGAAATAGATAAAAAGCCATTGTCTTTTCCAGTATAATGAGTAGAAGATGGAAAATTATTTAAATTCGTTAGGCCAAGTCATGTTTTAGTCCACGACACAAAATATATTTTCCCAAAAATGATAGGAGAAAAGTGTTACAGGAAAATCACGACCATCCGTTAGCAGGGCATATGGGGGTAAAGAAAACTTTTGCTAGGATAGGTGAAAGATTTACTCCCCAAAATGAGGTCAGATATCACTAGGTATGTCAAAAATTGTAAAGTTTGCCAAAGTGTGAAACCGGTGAACGATAAACCGGCTGGGTTGATGATGGAGAGGAAAGGGGTAACTGGTCGGTGGGAGATGATTTGCGTTGACTTATTTGGTCCACTTCCTAAATCTAGTAGGGGTTTCGTGTATATTCTGACTGTTGTTGATTATTTTTCGAAGTTTCCTTTGTTGTTTCCATTGAGGTCTGCAACAGCTAAGTCGGTTTGCAAGGAGCTTGAGGGTAATGTTTTCTTCTTGTTCGGTTTCCCCAAATTTGTTGTCTGTGACAATGGTCCGCAATTCAAAGGCAAGATCCTCAGGGTAATCCAGCAGAACGGATTAACCAGATTTTGAAGACGACACTTAGGACTTAGGGTGTATGTTTCTGAGAACCATAGAAGGTAGCTTGCAGTATACGTACTGCACAACATGAAGTTTTAGGTGTATTGCCGTACTACGCAAATTTCGGGCGAGGAATGGTGACTTTTGGTCGAACCTCAACCACCATTTCGCATGATAGGAGCGATAATACGAACGATACTAGGGACTCTTTTAGAAAGCTAAGGGAACAGATAAGGCAGACGTTAGAGTTAGCAACCAAGAAGGTGGCGAAAACATATAATCTTCGACGAAGGGATGTCCAATTCCTACCCAACGAAATTGTTTGGCGACGAAACTTCATCTAATCTGATGCAGCGAATCACTTCACCGCGAAATTAGCGCCTAGGTTCGTAGTCCCGTTTCGAATCAAGAAAAGAGTATCTGCGTGGACCTATATACTCGAGGATGACAATGACAAAAATAGAGGTACCTGGAACGTTATGGACCTCAAACCTTATAGCGATGGCCCTGAAAAAAGATCTTAAATTTAGTCGCGTAGCATTGACGAGTTGCACTAAGAGATACTGAGAATTTTGAGAGTAACTCAGAGAGGATGACAAAGCAGATCATTATCTTTCGGTTTGAGTCTGCGTGTTGAGCCAGCGGATGAGCTAGAGACTCGCTCGCAACATCCTTTCGTGTTGAGCCAGCGAATGAGCTGGAGACTCACACGCATCATTCTATTATGTCAAGCCAGCGGATGGGCTGGAGACTCGCACGCATAGCAAAGAAAGCGAGGAAGCCACCGATCAAGCTTTCCAACGAGAACGAAAGAGGAGTCCACAACAACACAACAATGTGTGAATTGTAATCACACCAACCTAAATTTAGAATGGCCGAGTGCCCACCGTAAAGTGTCTGATATCAAAGAAAGATCGCAATGATGTGTTTTTCTCTTTCAAATATTATCTGCGCGAAGGTCTTTGGAATCAAGATTATTCTTGTTTATTATTCCCACTATTTCAGTTGGAAAATGGTTAGGATTTTTCCAACAAAAATATTCTTCTCAAAGAAATTAATTTGGGCCGGTTTGGGCTGGGGACTTTGCGCGTAGTATCGTAGTTTTTCACTGGCCTGGTCTTAATAATATAATTGACGTTATACGGCCGAACACGTCCACTGAGCCTATGAGAACGCATCCTCAACGCATAGGATCGCGTGCAATGGTTTTATCACTGCTCTCGGTCGCACTTCTCAGCCTATATGAGCAAGATGAAAAAGATCCGAAGAGGATGGCTATATGGTCGTGGCGAAGTGGACAAGCCAAGCTTCCATTTTATATGACGGTTCAATTTTTGGATTTGATAGAAAAAAGAAGAAATTTTTGAGAGATTTAAAAAAAAAGAGAAGTGAAAAACTATTCCTAGAAGATTAAGCGGAAATTAGAAGAAAACTTTGAGAATAAGGAGGAAAATTGATCGAGGAAATCTCGATTTCAATTTGGAAAGCATTTGAAAAGAATATTCTGGTTGGAGGGTTTGCAAAGCTAAGTATATTGTGTCTGGTTGTGATGAGAATTTTAGCTTGTATTTTGGTTGTCTAAATTGCGTAAATTCGTTTTTGTTTGTGACCCTGTGTGGGGCAAATAAATTTTTGATAAAGTAGGCCTTCGCTGATTATTCGTTTCCTCCCAAGATTGTGGGACTCGTGACCTTTTTTTTACTTCCCATTACCATTGTGACCTTTCTTTGTGTTCTTGTGACACAAACCATTATTTGTTTTATTTTGATTTAATCCTATTCTTTTATTTCGATTATTAGCCTTCTGCTAAATTCGAAAAACCATTGTTCTTATTTAATCTGTTCTGATCGAAAAGGCTCTTAGTTTTTATCCCGGCATTTGCCAAGGTTTCCCAGACCAATCAATAAAATAATTCAGCTTCCCATTGGGAACAGTAATTCGACTGTTTATTCCGTTAAAGTTTGAAGGTTTTTCAGCTTCCATTTGGTAAGGCAAACTACCATTAAAGTTTCGTGGTGCCCACCCTGCAACGCAAATACTTATATTTACGTTCAACCCCCTTCCATCAAACCATATCTCTTTTAATTCAATCATCTGTTTTAATTTTAATCCTACAATAAAATATACCCATACCCACCTCACCTACCTGCAATATAATTTCTTTTCACACACGATTACTTTGATTTGGTTTACCTTTTTTATTTGTCGAACCCATCCCAGCTAGTCAGGGAACTGCTGTAACGTTAAGGAAATTAGAATTTAAAGAATTGAGAATTTTTACCAAGGAAAAGAATTTACTGACACACTGCTCTCCATCTTCTCCAACGGGTCCAACAGGTCCCGTGAGACAACCGAAAGTAAACTTGCCCCCACGCCATGAGAAGGTGCAAACGGAAATCAGTATGGAATTCGAATTACCAAAAGTCACCCAGTCTCTTCACCTAAACACCCTATGGATATTTAAGATCCAAACCCGATGCCTGATAACAACCCGAGCCCAAGAGGAAGTAGAAAGAGATAGGCACCTAATATACCTTGGCTCTTATACCAAGGAACAACAACCCTGTCATCCATTGCCCGTATACCGATGTATCCAATACCCCTATATTCGTGACATACTTACACCTCAAAGTGGTAGTCTCCTGCTCTCTCTACTCCTCTCCCAGTTCCCAAAAATTCCCAAAAGAAAAAAACTTTCATCCATCCCTATCACAGAAACGAGAACTATCCATCAGCCTACCGTAGGTACTGACTACAAAACACCGCAGAACAGCCTAGTGGGTATCTGATGACATATTCCCGTCTATCCACTACGAGTACTAGATGTTCTGCTCGCAGCTATTTCGCTCTGTAGCCTACACCTGTAAACCATAACCTTACTCATACCCCATTGATGAACCTAAACTCGCAAGACTATCTTTATTACCATGTCATCATATTCCCAGAGGTTAAGCTCCAGTTAGTGTCTGCGACTTTAGATACCATCAGTTCGATTTGACGTGAATTGGGATGGAAGCAACCTTATGTCGGCAACGCCCCCTTCCTCGCCGACTACTCGTTAAAAGTAAACGGTAAGGACGGCATGCGACAACGTAAGGTTGTGGCCGAGATCGACCGTCGCGTTGGCCGGCAGCACCCATGCCACAGTTAGCTCAGCCAGGCCATGGGCACTTGCTCCGGGATCTACCTGACCAGTGTTACCTCTTATTATCCTGCCGACCGTTGAACCCTGGTGGTCGAGTTCGAATAAGTATGTTAAAATGCTTGTTGGCCCTCATAACTTTTGAAAACTCGATTGTAACGAATCGACTGTAAAGAAAGTCGAACCAAAGCTGCACCTCTTAACGCAATGTGAGTAACCCTAATCTGAAAGTAAGAAGCCCTGTCTGTTCTACTGTCCTAGCACATACAAACCCTGCACGTAAGTATTCTGTCTAAAGCGTACCTTAGATAGTCGAGGCAGCTACGGCTTATTATTATCATCAACGTGTCCAGCTGCCGTAATGATGTGCTGGGCACGGATGTCGAGGTGTATCACCTTGTAGGGAGGGAGGATCAAAGCTGTTAAACGATCCTCCAGGCCTCTCAACCCACCCATTTCGATGTAGAAAATCACCTCTCTCCACACCGACCGTGGTTGTCCGTGGACCAAAGAGTCCCTACGACTCCAGAAGATTATGGGCAACCCCTTAATATGAAAGGCAAGCAGTTAAATTGCTTGCTTACTTCATCGTCTCAACTATGACTTAGTATCTATCAGAAACACTAATCATCTAAACTTCAATCTTCAAAAAAGAAAGGAAAACTGCACACACACACATCACAAGCCCTACTAAGGAAGCGAGAGGGGTACCACCCTCCCCTGGAATAAACTTACTTCATGTTCACAAACATGTTTGCATCATATCAAGAAAATCTAAACGGAAATAAAACTTTCTTATCGAAATAACAACAGCTTGAAATTCGTAAGAACGTTATAAAACGTAAATATCTTTTATTAAAAATGAATTTTAAAGTTCTTAAAGTTACTTAAATCTACCTTATCAAGTCTAGAAGGAAAGTTATAATTAATAGGATATAGAAACTTTAGATTCTAATGATCTATATTCGATCTCCTTGGATCTTTACAAATTCTTTTTAAATTGTCAAAACTCTAATACAAAAGAGATAATCACGAATCGATTTGTTATCGCTGCTTTCACAAGAAAGAGTCTTAGACTTTGAAATTAATTTTATGTAATTTATTGTTTGGGGTTCTTCTTTCTTATAACTCTATCATTATCATTCACAAAAAAAAATTATTGTTAATCTTGTTCAAAATTCAAATAAAAATGCCTATACTGAATACAAGGATTCAAAATATATGGCTATCATATACATTAAACATATAAAAAGAAGGAATAGTCAAACTAAGAAGTGAGATATAAAAATAATGAAGAATTCGAACCGTTAATTAGTACCAAATATCTATTCGCGATAAAAAAAACTATCTCGGAAGAAACTAGTTATTTTACGAAAATATCTAAGTATCCTGATTATTCCCAGGCGACTATAACTTTACGATCAAAACGCGTATCAATTAAAGTTAAAAGCGTTCGGTTCCCGATCAAAATCGTGATCGTAAGTAAGAATCTAACCTCACGACAACAGGTAAAGACGACACAAACAACGTACAAACAAATATACAACCATATAGGTGTGATTTCAATTCGATATCCCACATATAATCGATCAAGCAAAAGTTTTAAAGCAATATAGTGTGTAAAAATGTAAATCAATTCAATATAATATGATTAATACAGCGCTGCCAATGGGGCAGCGGGGATAATATATTTTGTAAGCGTAACCTCTGAAGTGCACTCCTGAGTTGGGCTGAAACAAAATTTTTATTTACGTTAAACTTCTAGTTAAATAACACTATCTGGTTCGTTATTGCTGTCGATAATCCAATATTTTATTTAAGGTTGTTCCGACTTGGACTGTTCAAGTCGTTCGTGCTTCCGTATATAAAAAAAAAGGTAAGTATGGCTTATCGGGCACGAAAAGGTAAGAAGACGGTTTCTAAGTTTAATTTAATTAAATACACGCACGATAAAATAATATGTCCGTAAGTAACTAACGTAGTAGCTGAAAAACTAATAAACTAGAAAGTGTAACCATAGGTGGATATCAAGCGCGACTGTGTAATTTGGTGTGGCGAGAAGGATATCTACAAAGAAATAACTTCACGCACCAAAAAAAAAACCTCAAATGCGGCGTTCAACGCTGGCGTTGATGGTCGCTACCGACACGATATATAAAAAAGGTAAAAGATGCTATGATCACAATGACCGAAAAGATACCGTCTTTAAGACGGGAAAAGTCAAAAGTATCAATGAACCAAACACAAGATACATTAACATACACTATTAAATTCGTATGAAATGATTAGCTGCTGTGATGTAAGTAGTATAAATCCACGAAAAGTGAAAGGAATTACGAGCACGGGCTCTAAGTAAATGATATTCAAACAGAAAAGGCACGATTGAAATCCCGTGTTTATTGAAACAAAACTATGTCGCGATCTCAACGTTCTGAGGATGAGGATATCGTTATTTATCTTCACATATGCACTTCTTAGAATACAGTAAAAAAAGGTATCTAAATGCACATACATCCTACTTAACTGCCGTTTATGTGGCCTAAACTTTGATATTCTTAATCTTCTAATATAAACACATGCACTTTACTTATAATAGAAAGATGGTTACTTGGTTATAGTATATTTGGGTTGTAATTCATATAATTTACACAATATTCAGGAACTGATGAAGTGATGGTGATTGCAATATGCTGCTGCTGATGTGGGACCGGCATCTGTGCGGTTGGCACTCGCCAGGCATCCGGGTGTATACTGTCCCGCGTTGAATACTGCAACACTGTGAAAATCCCACGACGTATAAGGTCTTGATGCTGTAGATAAATGTCCCTTCGTTGCGCCGATAGGGCGGTAATGTTGGGTGCTGTGATCTGCTCCCGTCAATAGGGCATTATCATCCCGAGCAGGGATGTAATGTCTTCTTAGAATAATCTCCAAGAAAGTGAAGGTTTTCAAGAGACGCCTCGTGGTGTGCCAGGATTATCGGCACGAGTGCTGTAGTATGACGTCGATAATTGCAGCAGGAGGCAAGTATCTCCGTCTCGCTGGTGCTGCGCCGAGAGGGCGTCTTATATCGAGGTCGTTGCTATGTTTCCTCTGATGAAACACTGATAAAGCGCCAAGAGGGCGACTTATGTTGGAGGTTGAATAAAATTTTTCCTCCCGAAGTGAAAAACGTGCGCCGGGAGGGCGACTTATATCGTGAATAATAGCGGTGATTCCTTCACGGACAAAAGAATAAAACGTGGTGCGCCGAGAGGGCGACTTATATCAAGGATAATAGAGATGCTTCCTTCACGACCATAAAAAAAACGTGGTGCGGCTGATATATACGAAATATGGTTGCGTCCGTTGGCGAGCCGCTTATCGGATCAACGCCCGGGTGACGCAAGTATGGTATCAGCCTGCACGATTCACTAAATAGATCGAATATCCTTGGAGTAGCGAGGGGCTAGCATCGGAAAGCCCTCTTCCTTGGCAACGGAATGTTGCTTTCGAGTAAAATCTTTGTCTCAGTTCACAAAAAAAACCAATTCACTTGAAGCTTCTTATATTCATTTAGGTGGTCAAGACACAACTATATAATGTTGAGTATAATGGACCGAAGTGGCCATAAAACTATCGTCTTATTGCAGCGACTCCATCCGTAGATGTTAAAGGAACTTCCTCCAATCCGTGGCTTTTTCAGCTCTCGGTTGTGTAAATTTCGATCCTAAATCCCTGGTGTCGATTAATCCTATATCGCGTTTTACAAATTCATGGTTAATCAAGCGACAGCCACATGGTTTGTAGGCAATCACATTCCGAGAAAAAGGATTAAAATTCCTCTGCTCGGATATGCGATTGAACAAAAATAACTTACCTGGATTTTAATAATGTTAATTGTAGGTTTGGTTGGGGATGAATAATCAATTGCACCAGCAATTAGATTATTCTCCCATCGGATGATGAAATGATGGCGAACACTTAGTAAAAAAAAAACTCTTTTTTTTCTTAAGTGTTCGGCTACGGACTTGTACTTCGGGCGGTGGTCTTCTTCAAAATGAAGTTTCCGTCAGGCTTCCTGGAAAATATTTCTATTTTTCCAATCAGCCAACGCCCTGCCTTCTAATGAAATTTCTAATATTCCACAACTCTGTGTGTTTGTGACGTCAGAGATGGTTTGTGGTTGTGGGTTTACAAGGCCTGTTTACACTTGGCGGAATTCGGTGTTCTGCACAATGAAGTGAGGTAAACTTGACAAAAGATATTATTATGCATAGTATTCTGTATTTTGAATACGTTCACATAGGGAATTGTGTCATAACGATATATTGGTTCGCAATATACGCATTTCTGGGTAATCATGATGAGTGATACCAATGATGATTGTTCTGACTGGGTGTTGAATAATCTGTCAAATTTGACGGAGGAAATGTCATAGCTTCCATTCTGAGAATATTCTCACCTTGGATGAACAAATTATTTTGACCGGGCGGTGCCGATCTGTTTACGGTAGTTGACAGTACCGACAAATTATTCCAATAATGGCATGATTACTTCTGTCATTTATTCATAATTTGCACTCGGCAGTATCAAACGTCCAACTGATTTTGCCCATTGTCAAGTGACCATTTATAAAAAAAGGACTTCAGTAGGGATGTCTGCTGGGCAGTAGATATCAGGACAGAGGACGAAATGTGTGTCACTGATGACGTCATCTGTACTCACATTATTCTTCGTTCTCGTCTTGTACACTAGCTGTCAACGTGAAATCTACTGGGGGACTCTGAGACTACTCCTAAAGTATTTGACAGATAATTGCTTATGTCAATTAAGAATGTAATGTCCGATTATGTCAGTCTTGTATTTCAGCTAAAAATGGGCTTGGCAATTTGACATTTATCTGTCACGCCGAAATTCTTATTGATTATGCATTTTCGTTGGTGTAAACCTCTCATTCTGCAGACTACAGTGTAAACCGCATCTTACGCAGTTTTGCGTGTAAGCCAAGCAAAAAAATATCCGTAGCGACATATTCTAGTCGCCTATCGCTCAAAAATTATTCTTCCATTGGAATGGCAGACTGCGCATGTCTTAAAAATTCTCTTTTCAAAATGGAGACCAAATAGGTTCCGAGAGAAGTGGAACGCGTTCGTCGGGGTGGATTCTTGATGTGGAATCATTTTTAATGGCGGACCATATTTAGTGCGTTCAGCACAAAGTGAGTTGACAATCGGTTTCCCCGATAGATGGCACCGGTTACAAACATTATTTGTAATTGGAGGGCAAGAAAGTTTTCCCTACAAAGCTTCTAATTTCGACTAAATCCACTTAGTCTAACTTCCAAGAAAAAGGAGAACTTCTTGCAATTGAATCCTCGCATGTAGAATCTTCTTACTCTTTGTGTCGATATGACACTGCGACTCCTTACCGTCTAGTCGGTCGAAGACAAAAATAAAATAAAACTGGTATTTATGACGTAAAGTCATTGTGTAGATATTCTGCTAGATATATGAAAACATCAAACAAAAAAAAACAAACATATTGTTAAGTCAGGGAAATGATTTGAACCAAGTGTCTCATGCACAGCTGAGCGCCGGGCATCAGTTCAAATTTGTAAATCTGGTTTATGTATCTTACAGTATATAAGGTACATATATGTCATGTCAGATAAAAAGGATATATAAGTCTATTCAGCTTATTTCTGAATAAGAGATGTGAAAGAGGGTTCTCAAATCAGGTGTTATAATAGTTGTTAAGTTATTAATCTACCTCTTCAGATCCTTGGTATGGCAGGTGGATTTGTGACCTCGCCTATCCTCAACTTCGTAAAGGTTATTGCCGATTATTTTGTTTACGCGAACTTTGATAAATTTGGGGCACAACTTCGCACTCAGGTGCTTGGTTGCGTCACTCAGAATTTGGTTTCTTTTATAGATCTCATCACCTATCTTGAACATCACTTTCCTACTACGAAGGTTGTAAGTCTTCTCGTAGGCATCGTGAGTTTTGATTAACGCTTGTTTTAAATATGAATGGATGATGTTCATCCTAGCGACCTTGGGTAGCCAATCTATCTCCGAACAGTTCAGCCCACTCAACTCTCTCAAAAGACGATAGTCTGCCCCATGTTCTATCATACGCTGACCAAACAAGGCTTCGTATGGAGACATGGAAAGAGTTGAATGCACTGTCGTGCGTAGAGCACTACTGATCGAAGACAGATGGGCATCCCAATCCGTCTGTCGAGGATTGACGTATGACCTGATGGCCGCGAGGATTGAACGGTTCACGCGTTCACTTGCGTTTGACTGGGGAGCATACACTGCCGTTCGGTAGTGTTTGATCCCAAAAATATCCAACAACTTCTGGAATTCTTTACCAATGAATTGCGTGCCGTTGTCAGAGAGAAGGCTCTCCGGCACTCCATAAACCAAAAATATATCGTCTTTCAGGAATTTGACCACGCTCGCGGCTGTCGCCTTGCGTAGTGGTTTGATAAAGACGGACTTTGTCAGCTGATCCAACACTATGGCGATGTAAGCGTTACCAGATTTCGACCTGGGATACGGACCGAGAAAGTCGACATATAAGTGTTGAAACGGTCTATCCACTTCAAAACTGTCTCCCATCTCCGCTCGTAACGTCATGTTGGCTGCTTTACTGGTCTTACATGTCTCACACCGGTCTACGTAAAGTTTAACCTGTGTGTACATTCCGGGCCAGTAAAATCTATCTCTCAACCGATAAATAGTCTTTACCACTCCACCATGCGAAGCACGCGGCGGATTATGGGCCAATGCGATAACAGATTCGGTCATCTCTGATGGGACCCACAACTTCCAAGTTAGATCATCCGCCAAGGGATTACCAACCGCATGTTTAGTGCGTTTGTAAATGTATCCTTCCGACACTTTGAGATCAGGTAGTCGTTCCTGTTCCTTCTTGATATGACTGATGATATCAAGATAGCCTTCAGACTTAAAGGACGGATCCTCAAGATCGATGTGGAGTACCTCCGAGGCACCGATCTGTGGTAGACATGAAAGTAAAGCTGACACTGTCAACTCATCGTCTTCATAAGCTCTGGATAGAGCGTCTGGCACGACATTTAATGTTCCCTTCGGATGCTCCACCACAAAATCGAAACCTTGGAGACGCATACTCCACCTCGCTAATCACCGTCAGTTCTGCATTTGTCAAACACTTTCCGACTATCTCCAGAGTCTCTAGGTGTTCGTCGAAATCCTTCGACACCACCAATAGATCGTCCAAGTATACAAAAACTTGATCTCGCAATCCCGATGGCATTACACGACTCATTAAGTAGCTCAGACTTTGTGCCGCATTACATAGACCGAAGGGCATGACCTTAAATTGGTACAGTGGTCGCCCAGGTACCGTAAAAGCGGTCTTCTCCCTCGAACTTTGCTCCAGCGGTATCTGCCAAAACGCATCCTTCAAATCCACGCTAGAAATATAACGCGTTTCTGTCAGACGTGCCAGCAGCCCCTCTATATGTGCAATAGGACGAGCATCTTTCTTGGTTACTGAGTTCACCTTCCGAAAGTCCAGACACAATCGGTTCTTACCAGGTTTGCGTACTAGCACCACTGGGGAACTCCATGCTTTGGAACTTTCATCGATGACTCCTAACGAAAGCATGCGGTCCAACTCCGCATACATAAGGGTTTGTATCGCTGGAGATACGGGATAGTACCTTTGCTTTATCGGTACGGTATCACCCGTATCTATGTAATGCTGCACTAGGCTCGTTTTCCCAAGACCATTGATGGCGAAAGAAGGAAATCTACGAACAACAGCTTCTAGTCGTTTAGACTCTTCATCACTCAACTTTATCTGGTTTGTGGGCCTAACATCAGGCTCACCGGTCGCTATTCCTGAAAGAACCGCAATTACGTTCGGTGCGATTTGGAACTTTTGCCAAAAGTCAACGCCTAAATATAGACGTTGGCTTAAAGATGGCACGATATACAAGTCTATATCCTTAGTCACATTTTTAAATGTGATCGATGTAGTGATCACTCGCACTATGGATTGCTTCTGTCCATCGGCCGTGGACACGGTAGTCTCTACCTTCCTTACCGTAACATTTATGTCTTTAAGATAGGGCAATATATTGGTGCCTAAGCAACTGATGCTGGCCCCTGAATCGAGAAGACCTAGGAAATTGTCACCAAATAAACCAACTGTCACATAAGGACGTGGGTCATTTGATTCTGGACCTATTGTAGCTGACGCAATGTTACGGTAAGTAGTCCGCTTCCGATGGAAGCGTTCTCTTACTCGTCGTATGCGTTTGGATAAATCAGGGAAGGTGACTACACTCCTTCGCAACCTTTCATGAAATGGTTTACGATATAAAGGTTCTGTATTATTTTCATTCAAACTCAAATTAGTTACTATTTTGGATTCTGTTCTTAAAATAGGGATTGTTCTACAATCATTTGTATCTTCGTTCGGTAATTCATTATTGGTCTTATTTGGTTTTAAAATCTTAACTTTAGGAAGTTCAAGAGGCTCTTTTGGCTCGGACACTTGACTTCCGGGTTCATTTAATCGGAGCGAACCCCCCCGGTTATTGGGTTGTTCCTCCTCTCGTTTTCCGCAATACATTTAGGACAGGACGGACTGTAAGCGTCTGCTAAACCGCATCGGAAACAAAAAAACTTTATCAATGGGTTTGGCACAATCGCGAAAGCTGTGGCCCAGGACTTGACAATTCCAGCATTTCTGGAGTTTGCGATCTCTCTTAATCGCTTCTACGCTGGTATCAGGTAATGCCACAGTTAGATCCTGACAAGGCTCTCCTACGATTTCGTTAACAAATCGCCTTGCAGGGGGACGTTTGCGTTTGGCACAAAATTAGGACGGACGTTCTCGTATTGAGATTGAGCCTTCTCTATGGCTCGACAGTAGTAGGCCAATTGCCTTAGACTGGACGGACTGTAGGTTATGAGTAGTTCACCCATGCGCCTACGGACATTTGTTTTGATTATTTCTATTAGTTCCTTTTCTGGTCTAGGAAATCGCATCCTGGAATTTAAATACTGAATAGCGTCGAAAAAGTCGTTGAATGACCCGCCATTCATCATCTTACGATCAGAAAGTTTTCTGAACATTTCGGTATCGCTCTATAAACTGCGGTACTGTTCTACCAAAGCAGTTTTCAATTCGTCCCACGTCGTGTGTTTGTTGCTTTTCAGGTACACCCAGTACCATGATTAAACAGAACCTGACACGAAGTGGTAGAAATTGGCGGTAATCTCATACCACGATACTCCATAACTATTGCGTATGCATCCTAGGCGGAACAAAAAATCGTCTACCGACATATTCCTACCATCGAACTTCAATCCCCACTTGTGGAATTTGTAGGGAAAACTTTTTGCAGAATGGCATGCAAATAAATTTCTTACCAGTGCCATCTACCAGCGAAATTATTCGTAGCCTCACTCTACGTTGAACGCAGTCATTTTACCCCACTCCTAAAAGGATTCCACAAATAGAATCCACCCAGACAAAAATGTCATTTCCAGAATGGCCTTCCAATGCACTTCCAAATTCTGTCTGCCTTCCATTTGGCAGATATTTCCCCATCTTCTAGAAATACAACGAAATGACGAGTATGCGGCTACTCGCTATTTCTGTTTGAAGCCATGTTCACACGGAAATGTGAATGCAGGACAGCCGCATTGTGGAGAAAGGCAGGAAAAGATATTTTTGTTGAGCACGTTAAACATGACACGGCGGTAGAAGGTCTGCAAGCTTTTATCTAAAATAATGTGAGTAAGGATCAAAAGATGGAAGGGTATGGAGTATTAGAGTGCTTCTCACATTCTGTAATTCACACTACCTGACAAATGAATCAGAATTAGTGACAAATTCAGAAGTTCACCATGAATATCATTCGCTCAAGAAAACAACGTCTATATAAGTGAATGCCCAATAAAAGTCAAATCAAATAAGAACAAGTAACCGAGTAAAGGCATTAACTCACTTGTTCATACTCTTCTGTGGTAACACAGGACTGACCGGTTTCTATCATTCGACTGCAGTTTTGAGCATTAATCGAATCACATTCAGAATTATTACGCAAGTAGGCAAAACACAGTGAATGTGTTAGGTAAAATATGACAGAACCCAAAGCCATTGACCTTTAATCGTTCTGCAAAAAGATTAATGTGCAGAACCCTGAGAAAGTGTTGGATGTCACTTGTGTGTCGAACATAGCGCTCAGGATGGCCAAACCCTGCAAAGAAACATCAACCGAGAAGTATTAAACAATTCTAGGTCGAGGTGACAATTCTTGGACCATATTTGCACCAAATTGTTTTTGATAATGTAAAACAAAAGTTAGAATTCTTGAAAGCAGGAATTCAATCCCTAAGACACTTAACACATATGGACACGAAATTCTCACACACCCGAACAATCAGACATACATAATGCCCTGCATAATGCAACACTTATCAACGTAGCACAGTGCGCACTACCCATAAAGGATTCGCTACATCCCTCTTACTAACTCGTTACTTTGTATTGCAACGAGTAAATAAAAAAGGAAGCAGCAAAATCAACATGGCGTACGGCTACCTGGAAAGTGGGGAAATGTGAATGAGAAGATTGGCTGTGGATGTCATTTCAAAGCCAGACGTCTACAACGAAACATCACTTCCGCAGAACGTCTATTTTAAAGCAGCCGATCCGCGCACCATTTTATTATCCTACTACGTATATTTTTGGGTTTCTCTAAGAGAACCCACCCAATTGCTAGAAGCAATTGGAGGAAATCCTTAATAATTTTTGAAATTATTACACCAAGGTAAGTGCATTTAGAAAATCATTCATTGGAGCGAAGTAATATATTTTGCCTCGCTACAATGGTGGATGTTCGGCGGCGTCATTTAGCAACGTTTTAACCATGCTCATTATCCCTTATTATAGGAGTGTAATTCCAACTCCTGGAGGAAGGAGTATCCTGAGGAATTAATCCCAAATTTGCGCAGGCGAGGCTGCACACCTTTTTTTTTTGGAATTTCTTTTTTTTGAAGACCCTGAAGAAAAGAAAAAGAGGAAGGCCATACACCGAAGATACCTATGTTGGAGATCCACATGTCGCAGCAGACACGTGGACAAATCCGCAAGTTCTTGATTTTTTTCTTGTGCACACTGCTCATATGCAGCAGTATAATGCGAAATAAATCTATGTAGCAATATTTTAATGCTCATCGCAACTATTACTTGTGTCGTCTCATAATTTTTGTTGAGAGATAAGCACGGACGCCTGCCATCCCTTTGTGCGACGTCAGTGTCGGCACGTGGCGCTATATACATATATATGCGCGCACCGCCCTCCCCAGTAGATTCTACTAGACACGATATGAGGGGCAGACGTTGATCCAAATGCCGGCTCGTCTGTCACCCCAACCACGTCATATACAAAACCATACTTTTTGGAACCTCCAGTGGAGAAAATTTCTCGTGGCACCAAGACCCGAGACCAAAGCAGTGCATCAACGCCCTCTCGGCGCATCGTAGAGAACGTCCTCCTGACTTCAGGTACCCAGCCACGACAGGCTGAAGGCCACATCGAGGGACGGACTTACCCCATCAATCTGATCAACGTGGGAAAAATATATAGCAACAGGACGTCTGGCGTGTGCATAGACACAGATGCCGGTCCCCCAGCAGTTCCAGTCAAAGGTTACCACAAGAAAACATACATCATCAAGGGACGGAGCAAAATACTCCGCATCATTTTTCACTTAAACCAGAAAATTCTAAGGATTGTATCTGCAGATCCGTGTAACTGGTGAATTACTCACCGAATAACCAGGTAACCTCTTTACATTTAAATTATATTTGTAAACCCGACGAGAGCACTGAAGCTCAGATCCCTGATACAAGGAGTGCGCTACCAACGAGTACATAGTGCCATTTATACAACGTCCAACACCAACGTTAGGCGTCAGTTACCACGGACGGTGGTGATTTTTTTTTATTATTGCTCATACAGCAACTGGTGTATACCAAGGACCATCCAAGAGCCGCTGGCCTTATACATTTCTACGTTTTGTGTACCTTTATATTTAATATCATTAGTTTATTTATCTTAAGACAAATGAATATATACTTATAACTAAAGTGTTTAATTAAATTAGTGTGAAATCTTTATAAGAAAGCCAAGCATTTCGAACGTCCAAGACAGAGTTTTATGCAAGTGAAAGTTAATAACTTGTCCGAGCTCTTACTATTCCCTAGATTAATAGTGGAAAGTAGTTCAAATATTTTACTGCAAAGGTCATCTGCCTTAATAACCTTCTTTTAGCGTTAAGGCTAAATTATATTTTTATTTTTTTTTACATCCACACTTGGTCGTTTCAGACTTCTACCTTCCTTCCTTTTTCTGTCTTTCCGTGTTTTGTGTCGGTAGCGACCAGCCGCGTTCGCATTCAAACGTCGCGTGCATTTTTCATTCTTTTACTCGATTCGTAATTCGAATACAAGTGCCGATATGCACTCGCGTTCATACATAATACCTTTTTACTGAAGTATATCTAAGTGTCTACCGGTAGTAGATACCCAATCTCGCTCGCTACTATTAATCCGTGTTATAAAAATTTGCTTTTTCATTTTGATCATTGTCGTCATTGTCACGAGTATAACTAAGATGATGGTTTGAGATCAACTATATTTTTTTTTTGCAAATACAAAGTACGTTGAGATTCAATTCCTGCAGTATACTGGTATGCTCAAGGTTGGATTAAGTTACTTAGAACAAGCAATAGCTAGGAGTATTTACTAATCTTTCTTTCCACAGCGATCTGGAGTGCACTCCCGAAGCTACGGGAATTCCTTACTGCCCCATTGGCTGTATTGTATTAAATCAAAATACTTTATTTTTACCTTTTTACATTACATTATATTGCTTAAATATTGAATTTTATCGAGTATATGCGAGTGATCGAACTGGGATCTCGTATATATGGTACTATTTGTCTTAATTACAACCAGCTTTACCTAATATCATTTCTTTTTGTCGTCATCTCGTTCTTATGTTTAGAGTTTCAAAAAATTAGACCGCGGTATAGTTGAAGAAGATTAAGATATCTTCAATTCCTTTTATTAATCGTGAGTAAACGCACTACATTGAAGTGCTTACGAAGCAACACCTTTTTTTTTTATCGCACGGTTGCGATTCGTGTTTAAAAATATATCTCATTTAGGATTAGCTCCTATTATTTACGTTAACTATTTTGGATTTGCTCTCGCCGCCGCGTCAAGCCTGGACATCCAAATTCGTTCTTGGTGTCACTGTTCTTGGTCCTGGACCGGGTAACTCACCCCTTCTTGGTCATTTTTTTTGTCTATCTAATGTAACTTTT
Organism: Platycheirus albimanus; assembly: GCA_916050605.2. Taxonomy (NCBI): domain Eukaryota; kingdom Metazoa; phylum Arthropoda; class Insecta; order Diptera; family Syrphidae; genus Platycheirus; species Platycheirus albimanus. The sequence goes on from OU696696.1 coordinate 146,817,041, forward strand.
GTCGCGTAGTTCGTTGCCCACGACTCCCTACTTTTATATTCTTTTTTTTCTTTATTACACTTGAAGTTACTAAGCCCCACTCCACTTGCTTACGACTTTGTTAGAGTATCTTTTAATGGTACTAGAGAATAATTTAAATATTGACTTAGACTTTAAATAGCTTGGGCATAATTACGTCCCAATTTAAATTCTTTTGATACACCTTTAAGAAGGTGCAGATAGGTGAACTATTCAAATTATAAATCCAATTAATTAACATACTGGTCATTTTTATAAGCCAGAGAAAACCGAAGTAAGATTATAAAACTTAAGTTCAGTCAACAGGTTTGACACTTTTTATGAATCCATATAATTCGATAAGGTAGTTTTAAGTATATTTCTAAAAGCCATAGCCATTAATATTATTTTTTTTGTTTCTCTTTTGAATAAAATTTAACAATCTTTTATAACGTTTTCACAAAAACTTTTCGTTTACTCATTTCATTGAAGAGTTTCATGGATTTTTCTTTTGGAGAATCATAGTTAAGATTTCAGATATGGAGTAATTCTATCCAAGGGAGGGTGGTACCCCCTCACTTTCTTCTCGGAATGGCAATTCGGTTCATGTACATATGGTTCCTCTTGGTTTAGATCTTTTCAGTAGTGTGAGAGGAATAAGTTCCTCATTTGATTACTATGTGTTAGATTGAGACGAGTATTTAAGCAGGCAATTTATTGCTTGCTTTCTTGTTAAGGGGTTGCCCATTAAAATTTATTGAGTCTTGGGGACTCTAAGGTCTGCGGTCAACCAAGGTTGATGTCACGAGAGATGATTTGTGGCATCAAAACGGGTGGGTTATGAGGCCAGGGGGATCGACAACCATCTTAGATCCTCCCTCCCCTGCAAGTTAGACACCTCTGTGTCCGCGCTCGGTGCAACTTTGTGGCAATCGATCGCGAGGACAACGTCGTTCCGCCATAGCTTCCACGAACACCTATGGGTAGCATTTATTCGCGTAAAATACGGTTTACGTTCTGTGGGTTGGTGTAGTAATACATCCCGATTCTTATCAGTCGTCTACGTTCACTCATAGTATTATGAGGTGCACATTAGGATCATCTGTCTTAATTGTCAATTCAACACAATCTAGTTTTCGTCAGCTATGAGGGCCAGTAAGCTTTGTAAAATCAATATTCGAACTCGACCACCAGAGTTCATCGGTCGGCAGTGTAAGAAAAAAAGAGGTAACACCGGTCGTATAGATCCCGGAGCAAGTACCCATGGCCAGACTGCGCTAGCTGCGGCTAGGGTACTGCCGGCCACCGCGACGGTCGATCTCGGCCATAACCTTGAGTTGTCGCATGCCGTTCTAGATGACCATCCTTCAGGGGCAGTCACCTAGAAAGGGGGCGTTGCCGGCAAAAGGTTGCATTCATCCCAACTCACGTAAATCAGATAGCCATAGTTAGATCTTTTGATGCAAACCGGAGTGGAATTTCTGGGTATAAAGATGATATAGTTAGAGGTAGCATTCGTGGTCTAGGCATAGTTGTGGGAGTATTAGCAAGGTATATGGTTTTCAGGTGTAGGCTACATTGAGATTATGCTACAAGCGGAACACCTAGCACTTGTAGTGGATAGGCGTGGACATGGCATCAGGTACCCACTAGGCTGTTCTGCGGGGTTTTGTGGTCAGTACCTGGGGTAGGCTGATGGATGTTCCACGCTTCTGTGAACGGGATGAATTGGGAATTTTAAAGGAAGTGAAGGGGGTAGAAGGGGCAGGAGGCAATGGAAGCGACATGTAAGTATGTCTATTCTCAGATTGTGAGGTACACCGATGCCAGGGCGTGGGACTTTGGAGTGGATGATCCTTGATATAAGAGTCGAGGATTCGCTTTGGGTTGCTTGTCTCTTTCTACTTCCTCACGGATAAGTGCAGTTGTTGATGGACATTAGTTTCCTCATTTTTATAATCCATAGGATGTTAAGGAGAGGAGGTCCGGGTTTGTCAGCGATTGGACGGGATGGAGGGGACTTTTGAATATTTGAATGCGACATGATCGGTTATTGTCCTTCTTCCATTTCAGATGTCGCTCACCGTCATTGAGGGATATTTCATGGTGGAATATTCCTTTTGGGGGAACTTCCTTGTACCATCCCATGATAAGATCCCTTTTTTTTAAATTTTCATATATTTACGTTACAGATGGCGCCCAACGTGGGGCACGAATTAGCTTGAGAAGATTAGATTTGAATTGATTAAAGTTAGGTCGATTCAGAGTGACGTGGAGAGAAGTTAAGAAGTTTTGAAAATTTTTCCGAATTTTTCAGTTTTTGGTTGAAGTTTTTTTTTGTGATGATCAAGTATCCTAGATGGAGGAACGTCATCGAGAGTCGTGGTATAGGCACTATTTTGTCCAGTGGTTTGGTGATATGTCCCGAATCAGTCTGTTGCATTAGGTCTATCCACTTTCCATTACCTCTTATCACATAGGTTCGTCGTCGATCTCTGTCCGGATTAGGCAGTGAATTTGCCTGATCGTCAGTTGCTGAGGTGTCGATATATCCCCCAAGTGATGTCTAAGATTCCGGTCGTAAGAGAGTGGTATGAGCAGGTCTTCTGACCGGTGGTTGGAGCTTTTCTGCCCGACGCACGTCAGCTGCAGAAGCTGGTCATTTGTTCAATTACGACCCCAATTTGTTTCATCTGAAAATCAACTTCTCACTTTTAATTATTATATTACCCAATTTGTAATTGAAGATTTGAGTCAGTTTCGATTTCCGTTGGGAAGTGACGGTAGGCCATGGGACATGAAGCGCTAACCGGTAATTGGTGTTTTCATACCCGATGTACGTCAGCAGTAGCGCAATGTTACCATTACATACCCGATCAACTTTTCGATTATGAGCAATTGTCTTTTCTTTAATGTTCAGAACGCCGTAAAGTTTAACAAGTCCACACACACTAAATTTTTTTTTTGTTTTTTTTTATCGGTTCAGAAACCGAACCGAAATGTACACGCCAAATTCCGAGAAAGGGAGGGTTACCACCTCCCGAATCCTTTATGAAAAACAATTTATTAAATTCTTTTTTTTGAGATACCTTTAAGCATATTTTTGAGATTTTTGAGATTTTTGAGATTTGTTGAGACTTTTTTTTAGATTTATGAGAATTTTTGAAGTATTACAGTTTTGAGAATTTACGAAATAATACCCACCTTTTTTAAGCATAATTTTTCTTAAGTAGTGATCGTAGAGTATCGTATTAATATCAATTATTAAGTCCAAATTTCAAAAAAAAAAAAAAAGATTTTTGAATTTATTATATATATTTAAGTATATAGATAAGTACCTATCCGAATACTCATCTGGAATATTTTCCAGATATCCTTAATAATAATACCAAATAAGCTTTTTTTTTGAATAAAATATACTTATTCGCACTTAGTCTTAAGCACATTTGAATTTATACTTATATAACTTCTTCAGATTATGAATTTTTGAAATATTTCCGTTGGAGGTATAGCTCACGGTATTCACTGACTTAAAATTACTTGTTTTTACTTTGTCTTTTATTGACACCCTTTTTATTGACACTTGAGTAGCATCCGTTAGAGGAAATAGCTCACGGACTACTCACATTTTATCCTCAATTATCGGATTTTCCAATCTAGTTTCACTAATGTTATCTTTAGTCCAATGAGCGGTAAAAACCAGAGAGTTGAGAAGCAAAGTTCTTATAACCCTAATTTGCGTGACGTGATAATCATGCCTTTGAGACCAGGTCAAGGAGTAGGTCCGATACCTCTGCCAGTTGATCCGGAAGATGATCAGTCGGAGGGTGGTTTCGACCAAACAGGGAATGATACAGGAATTAACCCTGGGGATGTAGAAAATGTGAGTGCAGAGGAAGCACAACGTCGCAAGGATGCTGCTGATCATTCAGCATACATCCAAGATATTGTATCTGCGTCTATCGAAGCGCATCGCTGCGATGAGAGAAGATTTATTCAAGAGCAATTGACCCAAAGTCAGAATTATCTACTTGAACAAGTCGCTAATATAATTCGAAGTAGCATTCATAGCCAACCTCCACCTGCTGCTACACAACCTCCCACTCAAGCACCTACTCAACCTCCGGTACAACCACCACCACGACCACCTACTCAACCCATACCAATGCTTCAAACTTCAACTACACATAAACCGCCTAGCAAACCTACTAATGGCACGGACGCTGCACGCGTAGTCACCATTAATGCTCCCTCTGGCAGTAGAGGTGCCCGAAGAAACCTTACGGAGCATATGCCAACTGAAGATGAGTTAGTAGCAATGGCTACTCCAACGTATCCACCAGGAGCAAATCTATGCTTACAAGGTGTCAATCCATCACAAATGACTAGAGGTGCTAATGTAGATGATTTCCTACAAAAGATGAACACGTTCAATTTCGACGATTCACCGCCGTCTCCGCGTAGACGTACTGGTTCAAACACTACTTCATCTAGCCGAGCTCCTCAATATCACAAGTGGGGGATAAAATTTGACGGGAAGAACATGTCTGTCGATGACTTCTTCTTCCGTCTCGATTGTATCCGGTACAGTAACAACGTACCATGGGACGATATAGTGATGAACTTTTATCACTTCGTCTCTGGTTCAGTTGAAGCGTGGTACTGGGTATACTTAAAGCGAAACCGAGAGTCTAGTTGGACTGACCTGAGGACTGCCTTGGTTGAGCAGTATCGCAGCTTAGAAACGGATACTGAACTCTTCCGTAAGCTATCAGATAGGAAAATGCAGAATGGCGAGTCATTCACTGACTTCTATGATGCCATTATGAAGATTAATTCGAAAATGCGAGTTCCGCGCACAGAAAAAGAATTAATCGAAATCATCAAAACCAATGTTAGGAGGAGGATGAGCGAGCTACTCATAACATACAGTACTTCGAGTCTTCGAGACTTAGCATATTTTTGCCGTGCAATTGAGAAGTCACACTCCTACTATGACTCAACACGTCCAAATTTCGTGCCATCCGCACAACGCCCTCCTGCCCGAAGATTTGTAAATGAAATTGAGGAAGAACCCTGTCAAGACTTGACAGTGGCATTACCTTCATCACATATTGAAGCGATTCAAAGGGACCGAAGCACGTTAAAATGCTGGAATTGCTTAGTTCTTGGTCATAGCTTCCGTGATTGTCCCAAGCCTATAGATAAGATATTTTGTTTCCGCTGCGGACTAGCCGACGCGTATAGTCCATCGTGCCCTAAGTGCCTAGCGGGAAACGAGAGGAGGAACAACCCATCAACCGGGGGGGTTCGCTCCGATTAAATCCACCCGGAGTTCAAGTGTCCAAGCCGACAAAGCCGCTTGAGCTTCCGAAATTCACAATTTTAAAGCCAAACCTGAACAATAATGAATTTTTAGAACCAAATAAAAATGATTGTAGAACAATCCCTATATTAAATGAAGTACCACAACCCAAATCAGATTTTAGTTTAGATAAGAACATTTCAGAACCATTATACCGTAAACCTTTCCATGAGAGGCTACGCAATTATAACGAAGTGCGTAAGAGATTAATTACTTTTCCAGAATTATCCAAACGGATACGACGAACAAGAGAGCGCTTCCATCGGAAGCGGACTACTTATCGTAATGTGGCGTCAGCAACAATAGGTCGAGAATCGAATGACCCACGTCCTTATGTGACGGTTGGTCTATTCGGTGATAGTTTTCTAGGTCTCCTCGATTCAGGAGCAAGTATCAGTTGCTTAGGCACCAACGTACTCCCCTATTTGAAAGACAAAAACGTTACGGTAAGGAAGGTAGAGACTACCGTGTCCACGGCCGATGGACACAAGCAATCCATAGTCGGAGTGATTACTACAGCGATCCAATATAAGGGGGTAACAAAAGATATTGATCTGTATATTGTGCCAACACTAAGCCAACGACTTTACTTAGGCGTTGACTTTTGGCAGAAATTCCAGATCGCGCCTCATATAATTGCAGGTCTTTCAGGGATTGCGACCGGTGGGCCAGACGAGAGACCCACCAACCAGATTAAGTTAAATAGTGAAGAGTCTAAACGACTAAATGCAGTTGTTCGTGGATTTCCTTCCTTCGCAGTCAATGGACTCGGGAAAACAAATCTAGTGCAACACTATATAGATACGGGAGACGCCGTACCTATAAAACAGAGGTACTATCCCGTTTCTCCAGCGATACAAACCCTAATGTACGCGGAATTGGACCGTATGCTATCTTTGGGAGTCATCGAAGAAAGTTCCAGCGCATGGAGTTCTCCAGTGGTGCTTGTTCGCAAGCCTGGCAAGAACCGATTGTGCCTGGACTTTCGAAAGGTGAACTCTGTAACAAAGAAGGATGCGCGTCCAATCGCGCACATAGAGGGGCTGCTAGCTCGTCTGACAGAAACACGTTATATTTCTAGCGTGGATCTGAAGGATGCGTTTTGGCAGATACCGCTGGAGCAAAGTTCGAGGGAGAAGACCGCTTTTACGGTACCAGGCAGACCACTGTACCAATTTAAGGTCATGCCTTTCGGTCTATGTAATGCCGCACAAAGTTTGAGTTACCTCATGGGTCGCGTAATTCCATCGGGGTTACGAGATCAAGTATTCGTGTACTTAGATGATTTGTTGGTTGTGTCGAAGGATTTCGGCGAACATCTGGAGACTCTGGAGATAGTCGGAAAGTGTTTGACGAACGCAGGTCTGACGATAAACGTCGAGAAGTCGAAGTTTTGTTTTGACGAGCTTCACTATCTCGGTTATAAGGTCGGTCAGGGCTGCCTGAAAGCTGATCCAGACAAGATCGCGGCGATTACAAGCTTCCCTTTACCAACCACAACTCGCCAAGTTCGCCGATTTCTCGGTATGGCAGGTTGGTATCGACGCTTCGTAAAAGACTTCAGCACCCTAGCCGCACCGTTGACCGAGACGTTGAAAAAGGGAAAAGCCTTCAAGCTAGGACCAGAAGCTATTGAAGCATTCCTGCAAATCAAACATGCCTTGACTTCAGCGCCTGTATTGGTCAATCCGGACTTCTCCAAGGAATTCATTATTCTCTGCGACGCATCCGCGACTGGCATCGGATGTGTACTCTGTCAGCGAGACGAATCCGGAGCGGAGCAGCCTATATACTACTTCTCCCGGAAACTGAACGCTGCACAGAGAAACTATTCGGTGACTGAACGCGAATGCTTAGCAGCTTTTGAAGGTATCCAAAAGTTCAGATCGTACGTTGAGGGATACCATTTTCGCGTTATTACGGACCATTCCAGCCTGAAATGGCTGATGACTATGAAAGATCCAACCGGAAGATTAGCGAGGTGGAGTATGCGACTCCAAGGATTCGATTTTGTGGTAGAGCATAGAAAGGGAACACTAAATGTCGTGCCAGACGCTCTATCCAGAGCTTATGAAGACGATGAGTTGACAGTGTCAGCTTTCCTTTCATGTCTACCGCAGATCGATGCCGCGGAGGTACTTCACATCGATCTTGAGGATCCATCCTTTAAATCTGAAAGTTATCTGGACATCATCAGTCATATCAGGAAGGAACAGGAGCGGTTACCGGACCTTAAAGTGTCGGAAGGGTATATATACAAACGCACCAAACCTGCGGGTGGTAATCCCTTGGCCGACGATCTAACTTGGAAGTTGTGGGTTCCCTCGGAGATGACTGAATCTCTTATCTCTCTGGCTCACAATCCGCCGCGCGCTTCGCATGGTGGGGTGGTGAAGACGGTGTATAGGTTAAAAGACAGATTCTACTGGCCCGGTATGTACACTCAGGTCAAACTTTATGTTGACCGGTGTGAGACATGCAAGACCAGTAAGGCAGCTAATATGACGCTACGAGCAGAAATGGGAAATAGTTTTGTAGTAGACAGGCCGTTTCAACATATGTATGTTGATTTTCTAGGGCCATACCCAAGATCGAAAGCTGGTAATGTTTATATAGTGATCGTGTTAGACCAACTGACTAAATTTGTCTTTATCAAACCACTACGCAAGGCAACAGCCGCGAGCGTGGTCAAATTTCTAAAAGATGATGTGTTTCTGATGTACGGTGTACCAGAGAGCATTCTCTCTGACAATGGTACGCAATTCGTTGGGAAAGAGTTCCAAAAGTTTTTAAACGTTTTCGGGGTCAAACACTACCGAACGGCAGTGTATGCTCCCCAGTCGAATGCAAGCGAACGAGTGAACCGTTCAATCTTGGCAGCAATCCGATCTTATGTCAATCCTCGACAAACGGATTGGGATGCCCATCTGTCTTCGATCAGTAGTGCGTTACGCACGACAGTGCATTCAACTCTCACAATGTCTCCATACGAAGCCCTTTACGGACAACGTATGATAGAACATGGGGCAGACTATCGTCTTTTGAGAGAGTTGGGTGGACTGAACTGTTCGGAGATAGATTGGCTTCCCAAAGTTGGCAGGATGAACATCATTCATTCTTACTTGAAGCAAGCGTTGCTCAAAACTCACGAAGCGTATGAGAAAACTTACAATATCCGTAGCAGAAATGTAACATTTAAAGTAGGTGATGAGATATACCGAAGAAATCAAGTTCTAAGCGACGCAACTAAGCACTTGAGTGCGAAGTTGTGCCCAAAATTTATTAAAGTTCGCGTTACTAATAAAATTGGAGAAAACCTATATGAAGTTGAAGATAGGCGAGGACACAAGTGGACGTGTCATACTAAGGACTTGAAAAGATAAGATAATTGAACCTTAATTAAAACCCCAGATTTAGACCTATATAACCTGACTTTCCTGTAAAAGTTTCTATTGGCATAATCAACATCAAAGCAATTTTTTTTCTTGCTATAGACAAATATTGTATTGAGACACCTGAAAAGGTAGAAGACCTCTAATATTTTTTTTTTGCAATCAGATGCCCGGCTCTCAGCTGTGCATGAGACTCTTGGCCTGTTCGTGTGATAATCTCTTTATGTTGAATGATGACCAGTAGAATAGAAAACCCTGACGTACTATAGGAACGTGTTTCCTGTAAAATTTTTTTTTAGGAATTAACAATGGTATGACAGAACACACATAATTCAGATGCGATATTTGAATACACATTCCATGCCCCTAAATTTTTTTTGTCTTCAACCAACTAGACGGTAAAGAGTTGCAGTATCGATGATACGAAAAGCACGATGCCCCAGTCGTAGGTAATTGTGAGAAGTTCTCCTTTTTCTTGGAAGTTCGACGAAGCAGGCTTAGTCGAAATTCCAAGCTTTGTAGGGAAAACTTTTTGCAGAATGGCATGCAAATAAATTTCTTACCAGTGCCATCTACCAGCGAAATTATTCGTAGCCTCACTCTACGTTGAACGCAGTCATTTTACCCCACTCCTAAAAGGATTCCACAAATAGAATCCACCCAGACAAAAATGTCATTTCCAGAATGGCCTTCCAATGCACTTCCAAATTCTGTCTGCCTTCCATTTGGCAGATATTTCCCCATCTTCTAGAAATACAACGAAATGACGAGTATGCGGCTACTCGCTATTTCTGTTTGAAGCCATGTTCACACGGAAATGTGAATGCAGGACAGCCGCATTGTGGAGAAAGGCAGGAAAAGATATTTTTGTTGAGCACGTTAAACATGACACGGCGGTAGAAGGTCTGCAAGCTTTTATCTAAAATAATGTGAGTAAGGATCAAAAGATGGAAGGGTATGGAGTATTAGAGTGCTTCTCACATTCTGTAATTCACACTACCTGACAAATGAATCAGAATTAGTGACAAATTCAGAAGTTCACCATGAATATCATTCGCTCAAGAAAACAACGTCTATATAAGTGAATGCCCAATAAAAGTCAAATCAAATAAGAACAAGTAACCGAGTAAAGGCATTAACTCACTTGTTCATACTCTTCTGTGGTAACACAGGACTGACCGGTTTCTATCATTCGACTGCAGTTTTGAGCATTAATCGAATCACATTCAGAATTATTACGCAAGTAGGCAAAACACAGTGAATGTGTTAGGTAAAATATGACAGAACCCAAAGCCATTGACCTTTAATCGTTCTGCAAAAAGATTAATGTGCAGAACCCTGAGAAAGTGTTGGATGTCACTTGTGTGTCGAACATAGCGCTCAGGATGGCCAAACCCTGCAAAGAAACATCAACCGAGAAGTATTAAACAATTCTAGGTCGAGGTGACAATTCTTGGACCATATTTGCACCAAATTGTTTTTGATAATGTAAAACAAAAGTTAGAATTCTTGTCACTTCCCAACCGCATTAATTTACACGAAAGCAGGAATTCAATCCCTAAGACACTTAACACATATGGACACGAAATTCTCACACACCCGAACAATCAGACATACATAATGCCCTGCATAATGCAACACTTATCAACGTAGCACAGTGCGCACTACCCATAAAGGATTCGCTACATCCCTCTTACTAACTCGTTACTTTGTATTGCAACGAGTAAATAAAAAAGGAAGCAGCAAAATCAACATGGCGTACGGCTACCTGGAAAGTGGGGAAATGTGAATGAGAAGATTGGCTGTGGATGTCATTTCAAAGCCAGACGTCTACAACGAAACATCACTTCCGCAGAACGTCTATTTTAAAGCAGCCGATCCGCGCACCATTTTATTATCCTACTACGTATATTTTTGGGTTTCTCTAAGAGAACCCACCCAATTGCTAGAAGCAATTGGAGGAAATCCTTAATAATTTTTGAAATTATTACACCAAGGTAAGTGCATTTAGAAAATCATTCATTGGAGCGAAGTAATATATTTTGCCTCGCTACAATGGTGGATGTTCGGCGGCGTCATTTAGCAACGTTTTAACCATGCTCATTATCCCTTATTATAGGAGTGTAATTCCAACTCCTGGAGGAAGGAGTATCCTGAGGAATTAATCCCAAATTTGCGCAGGCGAGGCTGCACACCTTTTTTTTTTGGAATTTCTTTTTTTTGAAGACCCTGAAGAAAAGAAAAAGAGGAAGGCCATACACCGAAGATACCTATGTTGGAGATCCACATGTCGCAGCAGACACGTGGACAAATCCGCAAGTTCTTGATTTTTTTCTTGTGCACACTGCTCATATGCAGCAGTATAATGCGAAATAAATCTATGTAGCAATATTTTAATGCTCATCGCAACTATTACTTGTGTCGTCTCATAATTTTTGTTGAGAGATAAGCACGGACGCCTGCCATCCCTTTGTGCGACGTCAGTGTCGGCACGTGGCGCTATATACATATATATGCGCGCACCGCCCTCCCCAGTAGATTCTACTAGACACGATATGAGGGGCAGACGTTGATCCAAATGCCGGCTCGTCTGTCACCCCAACCACGTCATATACAAAACCATACTTTTTGGAACCTCCAGTGGAGAAAATTTCTCGTGGCACCAAGACCCGAGACCAAAGCAGTGCATCAACGCCCTCTCGGCGCATCGTAGAGAACGTCCTCCTGACTTCAGGTACCCAGCCACGACAGGCTGAAGGCCACATCGAGGGACGGACTTACCCCATCAATCTGATCAACGTGGGAAAAATATATAGCAACAGGACGTCTGGCGTGTGCATAGACACAGATGCCGGTCCCCCAGCAGTTCCAGTCAAAGGTTACCACAAGAAAACATACATCATCAAGGGACGGAGCAAAATACTCCGCATCATTTTTCACTTAAACCAGAAAATTCTAAGGATTGTATCTGCAGATCCGTGTAACTGGTGAATTACTCACCGAATAACCAGGTAACCTCTTTACATTTAAATTATATTTGTAAACCCGACGAGAGCACTGAAGCTCAGATCCCTGATACAAGGAGTGCGCTACCAACGAGTACATAGTGCCATTTATACAACGTCCAACACCAACGTTAGGCGTCAGTTACCACGGACGGTGGTGATTTTTTTTTATTATTGCTCATACAGCAACTGGTGTATACCAAGGACCATCCAAGAGCCGCTGGCCTTATACATTTCTACGTTTTGTGTACCTTTATATTTAATATCATTAGTTTATTTATCTTAAGACAAATGAATATATACTTATAACTAAAGTGTTTAATTAAATTAGTGTGAAATCTTTATAAGAAAGCCAAGCATTTCGAACGTCCAAGACAGAGTTTTATGCAAGTGAAAGTTAATAACTTGTCCGAGCTCTTACTATTCCCTAGATTAATAGTGGAAAGTAGTTCAAATATTTTACTGCAAAGGTCATCTGCCTTAATAACCTTCTTTTAGCGTTAAGGCTAAATTATATTTTTATTTTTTTTTACATCCACACTTGGTCGTTTCAGACTTCTACCTTCCTTCCTTTTTCTGTCTTTCCGTGTTTTGTGTCGGTAGCGACCAGCCGCGTTCGCATTCAAACGTCGCGTGCATTTTTCATTCTTTTACTCGATTCGTAATTCGAATACAAGTGCCGATATGCACTCGCGTTCATACATAATACCTTTTTACTGAAGTATATCTAAGTGTCTACCGGTAGTAGATACCCAATCTCGCTCGCTACTATTAATCCGTGTTATAAAAATTTGCTTTTTCATTTTGATCATTGTCGTCATTGTCACGAGTATAACTAAGATGATGGTTTGAGATCAACTATATTTTTTTTTTGCAAATACAAAGTACGTTGAGATTCAATTCCTGCAGTATACTGGTATGCTCAAGGTTGGATTAAGTTACTTAGAACAAGCAATAGCTAGGAGTATTTACTAATCTTTCTTTCCACAGCGATCTGGAGTGCACTCCCGAAGCTACGGGAATTCCTTACTGCCCCATTGGCTGTATTGTATTAAATCAAAATACTTTATTTTTACCTTTTTACATTACATTATATTGCTTAAATATTGAATTTTATCGAGTATATGCGAGTGATCGAACTGGGATCTCGTATATATGGTACTATTTGTCTTAATTACAACCAGCTTTACCTAATATCATTTCTTTTTGTCGTCATCTCGTTCTTATGTTTAGAGTTTCAAAAAATTAGACCGCGGTATAGTTGAAGAAGATTAAGATATCTTCAATTCCTTTTATTAATCGTGAGTAAACGCACTACATTGAAGTGCTTACGAAGCAACACCTTTTTTTTTTATCGCACGGTTGCGATTCGTGTTTAAAAATATATCTCATTTAGGATTAGCTCCTATTATTTACGTTAACTATTTTGGATTTGCTCTCGCCGCCGCGTCAAGCCTGGACATCCAAATTCGTTCTTGGTGTCACTGTTCTTGGTCCTGGACCGGGTAACTCACCCCTTCTTGGTCATTTTTTTTGTCTATCTAATGTAACTTTTGTCGCGTAGTTCGTTGCCCACGACTCCCTACTTTTATATTCTTTTTTTTCTTTATTACACTTGAAGTTACTAAGCCCCACTCCACTTGCTTACGACTTTGTTAGAGTATCTTTTAATGGTACTAGAGAATAATTTAAATATTGACTTAGACTTTAAATAGCTTGGGCATAATTACGTCCCAATTTAAATTCTTTTGATACACCTTTAAGAAGGTGCAGATAGGTGAACTATTCAAATTATAAATCCAATTAATTAACATACTGGTCATTTTTATAAGCCAGAGAAAACCGAAGTAAGATTATAAAACTTAAGTTCAGTCAACAGGTTTGACACTTTTTATGAATCCATATAATTCGATAAGGTAGTTTTAAGTATATTTCTAAAAGCCATAGCCATTAATATTATTTTTTTTGTTTCTCTTTTGAATAAAATTTAACAATCTTTTATAACGTTTTCACAAAAACTTTTCGTTTACTCATTTCATTGAAGAGTTTCATGGATTTTTCTTTTGGAGAATCATAGTTAAGATTTCAGATATGGAGTAATTCTATCCAAGGGAGGGTGGTACCCCCTCACTTTCTTCTCGGAATGGCAATTCGGTTCATGTACATATGGTTCCTCTTGGTTTAGATCTTTTCAGTAGTGTGAGAGGAATAAGTTCCTCATTTGATTACTATGTGTTAGATTGAGACGAGTATTTAAGCAGGCAATTTATTGCTTGCTTTCTTGTTAAGGGGTTGCCCATTAAAATTTATTGAGTCTTGGGGACTCTAAGGTCTGCGGTCAACCAAGGTTGATGTCACGAGAGATGATTTGTGGCATCAAAACGGGTGGGTTATGAGGCCAGGGGGATCGACAACCATCTTAGATCCTCCCTCCCCTGCAAGTTAGACACCTCTGTGTCCGCGCTCGGTGCAACTTTGTGGCAATCGATCGCGAGGACAACGTCGTTCCGCCATAGCTTCCACGAACACCTATGGGTAGCATTTATTCGCGTAAAATACGGTTTACGTTCTGTGGGTTGGTGTAGTAATACATCCCGATTCTTATCAGTCGTCTACGTTCACTCATAGTATTATGAGGTGCACATTAGGATCATCTGTCTTAATTGTCAATTCAACACAATCTAGTTTTCGTCAGCTATGAGGGCCAGTAAGCTTTGTAAAATCAATATTCGAACTCGACCACCAGAGTTCATCGGTCGGCAGTGTAAGAAAAAAAGAGGTAACACCGGTCGTATAGATCCCGGAGCAAGTACCCATGGCCAGACTGCGCTAGCTGCGGCTAGGGTACTGCCGGCCACCGCGACGGTCGATCTCGGCCATAACCTTGAGTTGTCGCATGCCGTTCTAGATGACCATCCTTCAGGGGCAGTCACCTAGAAAGGGGGCGTTGCCGGCAAAAGGTTGCATTCATCCCAACTCACGTAAATCAGATAGCCATAGTTAGATCTTTTGATGCAAACCGGAGTGGAATTTCTGGGTATAAAGATGATATAGTTAGAGGTAGCATTCGTGGTCTAGGCATAGTTGTGGGAGTATTAGCAAGGTATATGGTTTTCAGGTGTAGGCTACATTGAGATTATGCTACAAGCGGAACACCTAGCACTTGTAGTGGATAGGCGTGGACATGGCATCAGGTACCCACTAGGCTGTTCTGCGGGGTTTTGTGGTCAGTACCTGGGGTAGGCTGATGGATGTTCCACGCTTCTGTGAACGGGATGAATTGGGAATTTTAAAGGAAGTGAAGGGGGTAGAAGGGGCAGGAGGCAATGGAAGCGACATGTAAGTATGTCTATTCTCAGATTGTGAGGTACACCGATGCCAGGGCGTGGGACTTTGGAGTGGATGATCCTTGATATAAGAGTCGAGGATTCGCTTTGGGTTGCTTGTCTCTTTCTACTTCCTCACGGATAAGTGCAGTTGTTGATGGACATTAGTTTCCTCATTTTTATAATCCATAGGATGTTAAGGAGAGGAGGTCCGGGTTTGTCAGCGATTGGACGGGATGGAGGGGACTTTTGAATATTTGAATGCGACATGATCGGTTATTGTCCTTCTTCCATTTCAGATGTCGCTCACCGTCATTGAGGGATATTTCATGGTGGAATATTCCTTTTGGGGGAACTTCCTTGTACCATCCCATGATAAGATCCCTTTTTTTTAAATTTTCATATATTTACGTTACAAATTGGTGATTGCGGTTCACAGATGTGACATTCGATGGTGTTGGCCTAGGAGGCGATACAGCGGACTCGTCATCGAAATTAAAAGCATTTAGACGAGTCATAAACTCGTCCAAATTGGAGCCTAGAGGCATTTGGGCTGGATTAACATCCGGCAAAGGTGGCACTCTAGTCGGCTCATAATGCGGTGTGTATCGATCTGCCAAATCAAATTCATTGTTTGGTCTAAACGCGGACTGGACATTTCTGGATGCGGATGCTCCATTAGGGACATTGTGGTTAACGACACGTGTAGTGTCTTGGTCAACTAAGTTGACTTGCCGTGTGAGTTTCTGGGTTGAAGTAGCATCAGGGTCTAGTGGTCTAGTAGGTGGAGCGACTGGTTGTGTAGACTTGACGGTTCGTTTTCGCAATAGCAGAGCGACTTGGTCAAGCAAGCGTGCATGACTCTTCTGTAATTCTTCTGCCATGAATTGCCTATCCTGGACCCTATGCAGGTCGATAGTTGTAGAGACAACTTGTTGGATGTAGGCTGAATGGTCAGCTGCATCTTTCCGAAGTTGTTCTTCGGCTCTCGCTATTTCGTCTTCATCTACTATGACGCTTCTGTTGTCAATGTTGTCTCTAGGAAGACTCTCGGCTAAACTGCCTTCGTCTTCAGTGAGATTCTCCACGTCATTATCTCGGCTACCACCAGGTTTAGGTTTTGGAGCGTGCATGCCTACGAAGTCTTTGTACTTAGTAAGGTAAGTACTTCTAATCGCTCTTCTAATGCCCCTGTCGGTCATTCAACCGTGAAGGTAATCGGACGGATAACTTTGAGTAAGTAAATCAAAAAAAAAAAAAAAAGATTTTGTAGGCCGTGAGAAATTCCTCGAACGGTTCCTACCAAGTAGTATAACAATAAAAATAAAGGTAAGTCTGAGTATGGAAATTGGCGAATATCTCGTGAGTAATTCCTCAAACGAGTAATCGTCTATTCAAGAAAAAAGGTAAATCCGGTGGATATAAGAATCTAAAGTAGTTCGTGAGAAACTCCTCGAACGGATACTACTTCGGGTAAGTAAAGTTAATTTGATAAAAATCAAAGAGGGAAAATTCAAAACGTTCCGTGAGAAGGATACCTCTAACGGATATTTGTTCAATCAATAATTCAAAAAAAAAAAAAAAAAAAAAAAAAAAATGTTTTACTTAATAATGAGTGCTAAATAATAAAGGTAAGTGTATATATTTAGACTATTCGTCTTTCAAAAACAATAACTCAAAAATGTTTTCAGTAATCTTATAACCAGGTAAATACTTAAAGGTAATCTTAAACGGGTAATATAATATATGTTTAATTGTAACTGAAGAATTCAATATCAGATATCAATAATTAAATCACGCTTAATCGCTAATTATATCTATATGATCTATAAAACTAACAATATTCTATTTTGGTGGGCTCTATCCCAAACTATAAGCTAAAGGCGGGCACTATCCAAAAAACTGTAAATTCTAAACTGAAGGCGGGCACTATCCCAAACTACACGTCCAATCAAGAGGTTACGTCTCAACTTGATTGACGGAAACTCAAAAAAGAAAATCTCAAAAATATCTAAATGGTGGGCACTATCCCAAAACTACACATCAATTGAGAAGTTTACGTCGCAACTCAACTGACGGAACTCAAATACGAAAATCTCTACAAAACTGAACTATAATAAGTCTCAAGAAAAAGTTAATATAATCCATAAATATATAATAAGGTGTATCATAAAGGATTCGGGAGGTGGTAACCCTCCTTTCCTTGGATCGTTGCGTGTGTGTGGTTGCGGTTGTAATATATATGCGACTGACTCAAAAAAAAAAGTTTAAATAACAACAAAAACTTAATAGAGTGTGTGGCCTTGTTAATTTACGGCATTCTGGATGTAAAAGAAAAGACAATTCTTATAATCAAAAGAGTTGATGAGATATGCAACGGAGACTTTACGCGACTGCAGACGTACATCGGGTATAAAGACACCAATTACCGGTTAGCGCTTCAAATCCCGTTGAATATCATCACATCCTGATGAAAATACAAAACTGACTGAAACTTTCTAAAACAAATATATGGCTAGAACAAAAGCTAAAAGAAATAAATCGACTTGTAGTTGAAACAAATGGGTCGTGCTCGAGTGAATGACCAGCTTCTGCAGCTGACGTGCGTCGGGCAATAAGCACTAACCACCGGTCAGAAGACCTGCTCATACTGCTCTTGCACTTCCGGTTCTCAGACTTCACTATCAGGACTTTGTCGACACCTCAGCAACTGACGATCAAGCAACTACTCCTGCTCAATCCGGACAGAGATCGAAGACGAACCTTAGTGATAAGAGGTAGAGAAGAAACGGGTAGACCTAATGCAACAGACTGACTCAGGAAAAACTTCACCAAATCACTGGACAAAATATTGCCTGTTCCGCTACTCTCGATGTTATTCCTCTATCCAAGAAAAGCTGTACAACATATAAACTTTACTTCGATAAAAAGGAGAATAAAAAAAAAAAATTTTTGGAAATCTGAAAAATTTCTAACTTCAAACTAGGTTACTCTGGATCGACCTAAATTAAATCAATTCCAATCGGGTTTTCTCAAGCTAATTCGGGCCCCACGCTGGGCGCCATCTGTAAAGTTAAAGAAATTAGAATTTAAAGAATTGAGAGTTTTTACCAAGGAAAAGAATTTACTGACACACTGCTCTCCATCTTCTCCAACGCCTAAACAGGTCCCGTGAGACAACTGAAAGTAAATTTGCCCCCACGCCATCTGTAACGTCCATGTTAATGAGAAGGTGCAAACGGAAATCAGTATGGAATTCGAATTACCAAAAGTCACCCAGTCTCTTCACCTAAACACCCTATGGATATTTAAGATCCAAACCCGATGCCTGATAACAACCCGAACCCAAGAGGAAGTAGAAAGAGATAGGCACCTAATATACCTTGGCTCTTATACCAAGGAACAGCAACCCTGTCATCCATTGCCCGTATACCGATGTATCCAATGCCCCTATATTCGTGACATACTTACACCTCAAAGTGGTCCTGCTCTCTCTACTCCTCTCCCAGTTCCCAAAAATTCCCAAAAGAAAAAAACTTTCATCCATCCCTATCACAGAAACGAGAACTATCCATCAGCCTACCGTAGGTACTGACTACAAAACACCGCAGAACAGCCTAGTGGGTATCTGATGACATATTCCCGTCTATCCACTACGAGTACTAGATGTTCTGCTCGCAGCTATTTCGCTCTGTAGCCTACACCTGTAAACCGTAACCTTACTCATACCCCATTGATGAACCTAAACTCGCAAGACTATCTTTATTACCATGTCATCATATTCCCAGAGGTTTAGCTCCAGTTAGTGTCTGCGACTTTAGATATCATCAGTTCGATTTGACGTGAATTGGGATGGAAGCAACCTTATGTCGGCAACGCCCCCTTCCTCGCCGACTACTCGTTAAAAGTAAACGGTAAGGACGGCATGCGACAACGTAAGGTTGTGGCCGAGATCGACCGTCGCGTTGGCCGGCAGCACCCATGCCACAGTTAGCTCAGCCAGGCCATGGGCACTTGCTCCGGGATCTACCTGACCGGTGTTACCTCTTATTATCCTGCCGACCGTTGAACCCTGGTGGTCGAGTTCGAATAAGTATGTTAAAATGCTTGTTGGCCCTCATAACTTTTGAAAACTTGATTGTAACGAATCGACCGTAAAGAAAGTCGAACCAAAGCTGCACCTCTTAACGCAATGTGAGTAACCCTAATCTGAAAGTAAGAAGCCCTGTCTGTTCTACTGTCCTAGCACATACAAACCCTGCACGTAAGTATTCTGTCTAAAGCGTACCTTAGATAGTCGAGGCAGCTACGGCTTATTATTATCATCAACGTCTCCAGCTGCCGTAATGATGTGCTGGGCACGGATGTCGAGGTGTCTCACCTTGTAGGGAGGGAGGATCAAAGCTGTTAAACGATCCTCCAGGCCTCTCAACCCATCCATTTCGATGTAGAAAATCACCTCTCTCCACACCGACCGTGGTTGTGCGTGGACCAAAGAGTCCCTACGACTCCAGAAGATTATGGGCAACCCCTTAATATGAAAGGCAAGCAGTTAAATTGCTTGCTTACTTCATCGTCTCAACTATGACTTAGTATCTATCAGAAACACTAATCATCTAAACTTCAATCTTCAAAAAAGAAAGGAAAACTGCACACACACACATCACAAGCGCTACCAAGGAAGCGAGAGGGGTACCACCCTCCCCTGGAATAAACTTACTTCATGTTCACAAACATGTTTGCATCATATCAAGAAAATCTAAACGGAAATAAAACTTTCTTACCGAAATAACAACAGCTGGAAATTCGTAAGAACGTTATAAAACGTAAATACCTTTTATTAAAAATGAATTTTAAAGTTCTTAAAGTTACTTAAATCTACCTTATCAAGTCTAGAAGGAAAGTTATAATTAATAGGATATAGAAACTTTAGATTCTAATGATCTATATTCGATCTCCTTGGATCTTTACAAATTCTTTTTAAATTGTCAAAACTCTAATACAAAAGAGATAATCACGAATCGATTTGTTATCGCTGCTTTCACAAGAAAGAGTCTTAGACTTTGAAATTAATTTTATGTAATTTATTGTTTGGGGTTCTTCTTTCTTATAACTCTATCATTATCATTCACAAAAAAAAATTATTGTTAATCTTGTTCAAAATTCAAATAAAAATGCCTATACTGAATACAAGGATTCAAAATATATGGCTATCATATACATTAAACATATAAAAAGAAGGAATAGTCAAACTAAGAAGTGAGATATAAAAATAATGAAGAATTCGAACCGTTAATTAGTACCAAATATCTATTCGCGATAAAAAAAACTATCTCGGAAGAAACTAGTTATTTTACGAAAATATCTAAGTATCCTGATTATTCCCAGGCGACTATAACTTTACGATCAAAACGCGTATCAATTAAAGTTAAAAGCGTTCGGTTCCCGATCAAAATCGTGATCGTAAGTAAGAATCTAACCTCACGACAACAGGTAAAGACGACACAAACAACGTACAAACAAATATACAACCATATAGGTGTGATTTCAATTCGATATCCCACATATAATCGATCAAGCAAAAGTTTTAAAGCAATATAGTGTGTAAAAATGTAAATCAATTCAATATAATATGATTAATACAGCGCTGCCAATGGGGCAGCGGGGATAATATATTTTGTAAGCGTAACCTCTGAAGTGCACTCCTGAGTTGGGCTGAAACAAAATTTTTATTTACGTTAAACTTCTAGTTAAATAACACTATCTTGTTCGTTATTGCTGTCGATGATCCAATATTTTATTTAAGGTTGTTCCGACTTGGACTGTTCAAGTCGTTCGTGCTTCCGTATATAAAAAAAAAGGTAAGTATGGCTTATCGGGCACGAAAAGGTAAGAAGACGGTTTCTAAGTTTAATTTAATTAAATACACGCACGATGAAATAATATGTCCGTAAGTAACTAACGTAGTAGCTGAAAAACTAATAAACTAGAAAGTGTAACCATAGGTGGATATCAAGCGCGACTGTGTAATTTGGTGTGGCGAGAAGGATATCTACAAAGAAATAACTTCACGCACCAAAAAAAAAACCTCAAATGCGGCGTTCAACGCTGGCGTTGATGGTCGCTACCGACACGATATATAAAAAAGGTAAAAGATGCTATGATCACAATGACCGAAAAGATACCGTCTTTAAGACGGGAAAAGTCAAAAGTATCAATGAACCAAACACAAGATACATTAACATACACTATTAAATTCGTATGAAATGATTAGCTGCTGTGATGTAAGTAGTATAAATCCACGAAAAGTGAAAGGAATTACGAGCACGGGCTCTAAGTAAATGATATTCAAACAGAAAAGGCACGATTGAAATCCCGTGTTTATTGAAACAAAACTATGTCGCGATCTCAACGTTCTGAGGACGAGGATATCGTTATTTATCTTCACATATGCACTTCTTAGAATACAGTAAAAAAAGGTATCTAAATGCACATACATCCTACTTAACTGCCGTTTATGTGGCCTAAACTTTGATATTCTTAATCTTCTAATATAAACACATGCACTTTACTTATAATAGAAAGATGGTTACTTGGTTATAGTATATTTGGGTTGTAATTCATATAATTTACACAATATTCAGGAACTGATGAAGTGATGGTGATTGCAATATGCTGCTGCTGATGTGGGACCGGCATCTGTGCGGTTGGCACTCGCCAGGCATCCGGGTGTATACTGTCCCGCGTTGAATACTGCAACACTGTGAAAATCCCACGACGTATAAGGTCTTGATGCTGTAGATAAATGTCCCTTCGTTGCGCCGATAGGGCGGTAATGTTGGGTGCTGTGATCTGCTCCCGTCAATAGGGCATTATCATCCCGAGCAGGGATGTAATGTCTTCTTAGAATAATCTCCAAGAAAGTGAAGGTTTTCAAGAGACGCCTCGTGGTGTGCCAGGATTATCGGCACGAGTGCTGTAGTATGACGTCGATAATTGCAGCAGGAGGCAAGTATCTCCGTCTCGCTGGTGCTGCGCCGAGAGGGCGTCTTATATCGAGGTCGTTGCTATGTTTCCTCTGATGAAACACTGATAAAGCGCCAAGAGGGCGACTTATGTTGGAGGTTGAATAAAATTTTTCCTCCCGAAGTGAAAAACGTGCGCCGGGAGGGCGACTTATATCGTGAATAATAGCGGTGATTCCTTCACGGACAAAAAACGTGGTGCGCCGAGAGGGCGACTTATATCAAGGATAATAGAGATGCTTCCTTCACGACCATAAAAAAAACGTGGTGCGGCTGATATATACGAAATATGGTTGCGTCCGTTGGCGAGCCGCTTATCGGATCAACGCCCGGGTGACGCAAGTATGGTATCAGCCTGCACGATTCACTAAATAGATCGAATATCCTTGGAGTAGCGAGGGGCTAGCATCGGAAAGCCCTCTTCCTTGGCAACGGAATGTTGCTTTCGAGTAAAATCTTTGTCTCAGTTCACAAAAAAAACCAATTCACTTGAAGCTTCTTATATTCATTTAGGTGGTCAAGACACAACTATATAATGTTGAGTATAATGGACCGAAGTGGCCATAAAACTATCGTCTTATTGCAGCGACTCCATCCGTAGATGTTAAAGGAACTTCCTCCAATCCGTGGCTTTTTCAGCTCTCGGTTGTGTAAATTTCGATCCTAAATCCCTGGTGTCGATTAATCCTATATCGCGTTTTACAAATTCATGGTTAATCAAGCGACAGCCACATGGTTTGTAGGCAATCACATTCCGAGAAAAAGGATTAAAATTCCTCTGCTCGGATATGCGATTGAACAAAAATAACTTACCTGGATTTTAATAATGTTAATTGTAGGTTTGGTTGGGGATGAATAATCAATTGCACCAGCAATTAGATTATTCTCCCATCGGATGATGAAATGATGGCGAACACTTAGTAAAAAAAAAACTCGTTTTTTTCTTAAGTGTTCGGCTACGGACTTGTACTTCGGGCGGTGGTCTTCTTCAAAATGAAGTTTCCGTCAGGCTTCCTGGAAAATATTTCTATTTTTCCAATCAGCCAACGCCCTGCCTTCTAATGAAATTTCTAATATTCCACAACTCTGTGTGTTTGTGACGTCAGAGATGGTTTGTGGTTGTGGGTTTACAAGGCCTGTTTACACTTGGCGGAATTCGGTGTTCTGCACAATGAAGTGAGGTAAACTTGACAAAAGATATTATTATGCATAGTATTCTGTATTTTGAATACGTTCACATAGGGAATTGTGTCATAACGATATATTGGTTCGCAATATACGCATTTCTGGGTAATCATGATGAGTGATACCAATGATGATTGTTCTGACTGGGTGTTGAATAATCTGTCAAATTTGACGGAGGAAATGTCATAGCTTCCATTCTGAGAATATTCTCACCTTGGATGAACAAATTATTTTGACCGGGCGGTGCCGATCTGTTTACGGTAGTTGACAGTACCGACAAATTATTCCAATAATGGCATGATTACTTCTGTCATTTATTCATAATTTGCACTCGGCAGTATCAAACGTCCAACTGATTTTGCCCATTGTCAAGTGACCATTTATAAAAAAAGGACTTCAGTAGGGATGTCTGCTGGGCAGTAGATATCAGGACAGAGGACGAAATGTGTGTCACTGATGACGTCATCTGTACTCACATTATTCTTCGTTCTCGTCTTGTACACTAGCTGTCAACGTGAAATCTACTGGGGGACTCTGAGACTACTCCTAAAGTATTTGACAGATAATTGCTTATGTCAATTAAGAATGTAATGTCCGATTATGTCAGTCTTGTATTTCAGCTAAAAATGGGCTTGGCAATTTGACATTTATCTGTCACGCCGAAATTCTTATTGATTATGCATTTTCGTTGGTGTAAACCTCTCATTCTGCAGACTACAGTGTAAACCGCATCTTACGCAGTTTTGCGTGTAAGCCAAGCAAAAAAATATCCGTAGCGACATATTCTAGTCGCCTATCGCTCAAAAATTATTCTTCCATTGGAATGGCAGACTGCGCATGTCTTAAAAATTCTCTTTTCAAAATGGAGACCAAATAGGTTCCGAGAGAAGTGGAACGCGTTCGTCGGGGTGGATTCTTGATGTGGAATCATTTTTAATGGCGGACCATATTTAGTGCGTTCAGCACAAAGTGAGTTGACAATCGGTTTCCCCGATAGATGGCACCGGTTACAAACATTATTTGTAATTGGAGGGCAAGAAAGTTTTCCCTACAAAGCTTCTAATTTCGACTAAATCCACTTAGTCTAACTTCCAAGAAAAAGGAGAACTTCTTGCAATTGAATCCTCGCATGTAGAATCTTCTTACTCTTTGTGTCGATATGACACTGCGACTCCTTACCGTCTAGTCGGTCGAAGACAAAAATAAAATAAAACTGGTATTTATGACGTAAAGTCATTGTGTAGATATTCTGCTAGATATATGAAAACATCAAACAAAAAAAAACAAACATATTGTTAAGTCAGGGAAATGATTTGAACCAAGTGTCTCATGCACAGCTGAGCGCCGGGCATCAGTTCAAATTTGTAAATCTGGTTTATGTATCTTACAGTATATAAGGTACATATATGTCATGTCAGATAAAAAGGATATATAAGTCTATTCAGCTTATTTCTGAATAAGAGATGTGAAAGAGGGTTCTCAAATCAGGTGTTATAATAGTTGTTAAGTTATTAATCTACCTCTTCAGATCCTTGGTATGGCAGGTGGATTTGTGACCTCGCCTATCCTCAACTTCGTAAAGGTTATTGCCGATTATTTTGTTTACGCGAACTTTGATAAATTTGGGGCACAACTTCGCACTCAGGTGCTTGGTTGCGTCACTCAGAATTTGGTTTCTTTTATAGATCTCATCACCTATCTTGAACATCACTTTCCTACTACGAAGGTTGTAAGTCTTCTCGTAGGCATCGTGAGTTTTGATTAACGCTTGTTTTAAATATGAATGGATGATGTTCATCCTAGCGACCTTGGGTAGCCAATCTATCTCCGAACAGTTCAGCCCACTCAACTCTCTCAAAAGACGATAGTCTGCCCCATGTTCTATCATACGCTGACCAAACAAGGCTTCGTATGGAGACATGGAAAGAGTTGAATGCACTGTCGTGCGTAGAGCACTACTGATCGAAGACAGATGGGCATCCCAATCCGTCTGTCGAGGATTGACGTATGACCTGATGGCCGCGAGGATTGAACGGTTCACGCGTTCACTTGCGTTTGACTGGGGAGCATACACTGCCGTTCGGTAGTGTTTGATCCCAAAAATATCCAACAACTTCTGGAATTCTTTACCAATGAATTGCGTGCCGTTGTCAGAGAGAAGGCTCTCCGGCACTCCATAAACCAAAAATATATCGTCTTTCAGGAATTTGACCACGCTCGCGGCTGTCGCCTTGCGTAGTGGTTTGATAAAGACGGACTTTGTCAGCTGATCCAACACTATGGCGATGTAAGCGTTACCAGATTTCGACCTGGGATACGGACCGAGAAAGTCGACATATAAGTGTTGAAACGGTCTATCCACTTCAAAACTGTCTCCCATCTCCGCTCGTAACGTCATGTTGGCTGCTTTACTGGTCTTACATGTCTCACACCGGTCTACGTAAAGTTTAACCTGTGTGTACATTCCGGGCCAGTAAAATCTATCTCTCAACCGATAAATAGTCTTTACCACTCCACCATGCGAAGCACGCGGCGGATTATGGGCCAATGCGATAACAGATTCGGTCATCTCTGATGGGACCCACAACTTCCAAGTTAGATCATCCGCCAAGGGATTACCAACCGCATGTTTAGTGCGTTTGTAAATGTATCCTTCCGACACTTTGAGATCAGGTAGTCGTTCCTGTTCCTTCTTGATATGACTGATGATATCAAGATAGCCTTCAGACTTAAAGGACGGATCCTCAAGATCGATGTGGAGTACCTCCGAGGCACCGATCTGTGGTAGACATGAAAGTAAAGCTGACACTGTCAACTCATCGTCTTCATAAGCTCTGGATAGAGCGTCTGGCACGACATTTAATGTTCCCTTCGGATGCTCCACCACAAAATCGAAACCTTGGAGACGCATACTCCACCTCGCTAATCACCGTCAGTTCTGCATTTGTCAAACACTTTCCGACTATCTCCAGAGTCTCTAGGTGTTCGTCGAAATCCTTCGACACCACCAATAGATCGTCCAAGTATACAAAAACTTGATCTCGCAATCCCGATGGCATTACACGACTCATTAAGTAGCTCAGACTTTGTGCCGCATTACATAGACCGAAGGGCATGACCTTAAATTGGTACAGTGGTCGCCCAGGTACCGTAAAAGCGGTCTTCTCCCTCGAACTTTGCTCCAGCGGTATCTGCCAAAACGCATCCTTCAAATCCACGCTAGAAATATAACGCGTTTCTGTCAGACGTGCCAGCAGCCCCTCTATATGTGCAATAGGACGAGCATCTTTCTTGGTTACTGAGTTCACCTTCCGAAAGTCCAGACACAATCGGTTCTTACCAGGTTTGCGTACTAGCACCACTGGGGAACTCCATGCTTTGGAACTTTCATCGATGACTCCTAACGAAAGCATGCGGTCCAACTCCGCATACATAAGGGTTTGTATCGCTGGAGATACGGGATAGTACCTTTGCTTTATCGGTACGGTATCACCCGTATCTATGTAATGCTGCACTAGGCTCGTTTTCCCAAGACCATTGATGGCGAAAGAAGGAAATCTACGAACAACAGCTTCTAGTCGTTTAGACTCTTCATCACTCAACTTTATCTGGTTTGTGGGCCTAACATCAGGCTCACCGGTCGCTATTCCTGAAAGAACCGCAATTACGTTCGGTGCGATTTGGAACTTTTGCCAAAAGTCAACGCCTAAATATAGACGTTGGCTTAAAGATGGCACGATATACAAGTCTATATCCTTAGTCACATTTTTAAATGTGATCGATGTAGTGATCACTCGCACTATGGATTGCTTCTGTCCATCGGCCGTGGACACGGTAGTCTCTACCTTCCTTACCGTAACATTTATGTCTTTAAGATAGGGCAATATATTGGTGCCTAAGCAACTGATGCTGGCCCCTGAATCGAGAAGACCTAGGAAATTGTCACCAAATAAACCAACTGTCACATAAGGACGTGGGTCATTTGATTCTGGACCTATTGTAGCTGACGCAATGTTACGGTAAGTAGTCCGCTTCCGATGGAAGCGTTCTCTTACTCGTCGTATGCGTTTGGATAAATCAGGGAAGGTGACTACACTCCTTCGCACTTCATTATAATCACGCAACCTTTCATGAAATGGTTTACGATATAAAGGTTCTGTATTATTTTCATTCAAACTCAAATTAGTTACTATTTTGGATTCTGTTCTTAAAATAGGGATTGTTCTACAATCATTTGTATCTTCGTTCGGTAATTCATTATTGGTCTTATTTGGTTTTAAAATCTTAACTTTAGGAAGTTCAAGAGGCTCTTTTGGCTCGGACACTTGACTTCCGGGTTCATTTAATCGGAGCGAACCCCCCCCGTTATTGGGTTGTTCCTCCTCTCGTTTTCCGCAATACATTTAGGACAGGACGGACTGTAAGCGTCTGCTAAACCGCATCGGAAACAAAAAAACTTTATCAATGGGTTTGGCACAATCGCGAAAGCTGTGGCCCAGGACTTGACAATTCCAGCATTTCTGGAGTTTGCGATCTCTCTTAATCGCTTCTACGCTGGTATCAGGTAATGCCACAGTTAGATCCTGACAAGGCTCTCCTACGATTTCGTTAACAAATCGCCTTGCAGGGGGACGTTTGCGTTTGGCACACAATTAGGACGGACGTTCTCGTATTGAGATTGAGCCTTCTCTATGGCTCGACAGTAGTAGGCCAATTGCCTTAGACTGGACGGACTGTAGGTTATGAGTAGTTCACCCATGCGCCTACGGACATTTGTTTTGATTATTTCTATTAGTTCCTTTTCTGGTCTAGGAAATCGCATCCTGGAATTTAAATACTGAATAGCGTCGAAAAAGTCGTTGAATGACCCGCCATTCATCATCTTACGATCAGAAAGTTTTCTGAACATTTCGGTATCGCTCTATAAACTGCGGTACTGTTCTACCAAAGCAGTTTTCAATTCGTCCCACGTCGTGTGTTTGTTGCTTTTCAGGTACACCCAGTACCATGATTAAACAGAACCTGACACGAAGTGGTAGAAATTGGCGGTAATCTCATACCACGATACTCCATAACTATTGCGTATGCATCCTAGGCGGAACAAAAAATCGTCTACCGACATATTCCTACCATCGAACTTCAATCCCCACTTGTGGAATTGGTGATTGCGGTTCACAGATGTGACATTCGATGGTGTTGGCCTAGGAGGCGATACAGCGGACTCGTCATCGAAATTAAAAGCATTTAGACGAGTCATAAACTCGTCCAAATTGGAGCCTAGAGGCATTTGGGCTGGATTAACATCCGGCAAAGGTGGCACTCTAGTCGGCTCATAATGCGGTGTGTATCGATCTGCCAAATCAAATTCATTGTTTGGTCTAAACGCGGACTGGACATTTCTGGATGCGGATGCTCCATTAGGGACATTGTGGTTAACGACACGTGTAGTGTCTTGGTCAACTAAGTTGACTTGCCGTGTGAGTTTCTGGGTTGAAGTAGCATCAGGGTCTAGTGGTCTAGTAGGTGGAGCGACTGGTTGTGTAGACTTGACGGTTCGTTTTCGCAATAGCAGAGCGACTTGGTCAAGCAAGCGTGCATGACTCTTCTGTAATTCTTCTGCCATGAATTGCCTATCCTGGACCCTATGCAGGTCGATAGTTGTAGAGACAACTTGTTGGATGTAGGCTGAATGGTCAGCTGCATCTTTCCGAAGTTGTTCTTCGGCTCTCGCTATTTCGTCTTCATCTACTATGACGCTTCTGTTGTCAATGTTGTCTCTAGGAAGACTCTCGGCTAAACTGCCTTCGTCTTCAGTGAGATTCTCCACGTCATTATCTCGGCTACCACCAGGCTTAGGTTTTGGAGCGTGCATGCCTACGAAGTCTTTGTACTTAGTAAGGTAAGTACTTCTAATCGCTCTTCTAATGCCCCTGTCGGTCATTCAACCGTGAAGGTAATCGGACGGATAACTTTGAGTAAGTAAATCAAAAAAAAAAAAAAAGATTTTGTAGGCCGTGAGAAATTCCTCGAACGGTTCCTACCAAGTAGTATAACAATAAAAATAAAGGTAAGTCTGAGTATGGAAATTGGCGAATATCTCGTGAGTAATTCCTCAAACGAGTAATCGTCTATTCAAGAAAAAAGGTAAATCCGGTGGATATAAGAATCTAAAGTAGTTCGTGAGAAACTCCTCGAACGGATACTACTTCGGGTAAGTAAAGTTAATTTGATAAAAATCAAAGAGGGAAAATTCAAAACGTTCCGTGAGAAGGATACCTCTAACGGATATTTGTTCAATCAATAATTCAAAAAAAAAAAAAAAAAAAAAAAAAAATGTTTTACTTAATAATGAGTGCTAAATAATAAAGGTAAGTGTATATATTTAGACTATTCGTCTTTCAAAAACAATAACTCAAAAATGTTTTCAGTAATCTTATAACCAGGTAAATACTTAAAGGTAATCTTAAACGGGTAATATAATATATGTTTAATTGTAACTGAAGAATTCAATATCAGATATCAATAATTAAATCACGCTTAATCGCTAATTATATCTATATGATCTATAAAACTAACAATATTCTATTTTGGTGGGCTCTATCCCAAACTATAAGCTAAAGGCGGGCACTATCCAAAAAACTGTAAATTCTAAACTGAAGGCGGGCACTATCCCAAACTACACGTCCAATCAAGAGGTTACGTCTCAACTTGATTGACGGAAACTCAAAAAAGAAAATCTCAAAAATATCTAAATGGTGGGCACTATCCCAAAACTACACATCAATTGAGAAGTTTACGTCGCAACTCAACTGACGGAACTCAAATACGAAAATCTCTACAAAACTGAACTATAATAAGGCTCAAGAAAAAGTTAATATAATCCATAAATATATAATAAGGTGTATCATAAAGGATTCGGGAGGTGGTAACCCTCCTTTCCTTGGATCGTTGCGTGTGTGTGGTTGCGGTTGTAATA
Organism: Platycheirus albimanus; assembly: GCA_916050605.2. NCBI lineage: Eukaryota > Metazoa > Arthropoda > Insecta > Diptera > Syrphidae > Platycheirus > Platycheirus albimanus. The sequence continues at coordinate 146,847,312 of OU696696.1, forward strand.
TATATGCGACTGACTCAAAAAAAAAAGTTTAAATAACAACAAAAACTTAGAGTGTGTGGCCTTGTTAATTTACGGCATTCTGGATGTAAAAGAAAAGACAATTCTTATAATCAAAAGAGTTGATGAGATATGCAACGGAGACTTTACGCGACTGCAGACGTACATCGGGTATAAAGACACCAATTACCGGTTAGCGCTTCAAATCCCGTTGAATATCATCACATCCTGATGAAAATACAAAACTGACTGAAACTTTCTAAAACAAATATATGGCTAGAACAAAAGCTAAAAGAAATAAATCGACTTGTAGTTGAAACAAATGGGTCGTGCTCGAGTGAATGACCAGCTTCTGCAGCTGACGTGCGTCGGGCAATAAGCACTAACCACCGGTCAGAAGACCTGCTCATACTGCTCTTGCACTTCCGGTTCTCAGACTTCACTATCAGGACTTTGTCGACACCTCAGCAACTGACGATCAAGCAACTACTCCTGCTCAATCCGGACAGAGATCGAAGACGAACCTTAGTGATAAGAGGTAGAGAAGAAACGGGTAGACCTAATGCAACAGACTGACTCAGGAAAAACTTCACCAAATCACTGGACAAAATATTGCCTGTTCCGCTACTCTCGATGTTATTCCTCTATCCAAGAAAAGCTGTACAACATATAAACTTTACTTCGATAAAAAGGAGAATCAAAAAAAAAAATTTTTGGAAATCTGAAAAATTTCTAACTTCAAACTAGGTTACTCTGGATCGACCTAAATTAAATCAATTCCAATCGGGTTTTCTCAAGCTAATTCGGGCCCCACGCTGGGCGCCATCTGTAACGTTAAAGAAATTAGAATTTAAAGAATTGAGAGTTTTTACCAAGGAAAAGAATTTACTGACACACTGCTCTCCATCTTCTCCAACGCCTAAACAGGTCCCGTGAGACAACTGAAAGTAAATTTGCCCCCACGCCATCTGTAACGTCCATGTTAATGAGAAGGTGCAAACGGAAATCAGTATGGAATTCGAATTACCAAAAGTCACCCAGTCTCTTCACCTAAACACCCTATGGATATTTAAGATCCAAACCCGATGCCTGATAACAACCCGAACCCAAGAGGAAGTAGAAAGAGATAGGCACCTAATATACCTTGGCTCTTATACCAAGGAACAGCAACCCTGTCATCCATTGCCCGTATACCGATGTATCCAATGCCCCTATATTCGTGACATACTTACACCTCAAAGTGGTCCTGCTCTCTCTACTCCTCTCCCAGTTCCCAAAAATTCCCAAAAGAAAAAAACTTTCATCCATCCCTATCACAGAAACGAGAACTATCCATCAGCCTACCGTAGGTACTGACTACAAAACACCGCAGAACAGCCTAGTGGGTATCTGATGACATATTCCCGTCTATCCACTACGAGTACTAGATGTTCTGCTCGCAGCTATTTCGCTCTGTAGCCTACACCTGTAAACCGTAACCTTACTCATACCCCATTGATGAACCTAAACTCGCAAGACTATCTTTATTACCATGTCATCATATTCCCAGAGGTTTAGCTCCAGTTAGTGTCTGCGACTTTAGATATCATCAGTTCGATTTGACGTGAATTGGGATGGAAGCAACCTTATGTCGGCAACGCCCCCTTCCTCGCCGACTACTCGTTAAAAGTAAACGGTAAGGACGGCATGCGACAACGTAAGGTTGTGGCCGAGATCGACCGTCGCGTTGGCCGGCAGCACCCATGCCACAGTTAGCTCAGCCAGGCCATGGGCACTTGCTCCGGGATCTACCTGACCGGTGTTACCTCTTATTATCCTGCCGACCGTTGAACCCTGGTGGTCGAGTTCGAATAAGTATGTTAAAATGCTTGTTGGCCCTCATAACTTTTGAAAACTTGATTGTAACGAATCGACCGTAAAGAAAGTCGAACCAAAGCTGCACCTCTTAACGCAATGTGAGTAACCCTAATCTGAAAGTAAGAAGCCCTGTCTGTTCTACTGTCCTAGCACATACAAACCCTGCACGTAAGTATTCTGTCTAAAGCGTACCTTAGATAGTCGAGGCAGCTACGGCTTATTATTATCATCAACGTCTCCAGCTGCCGTAATGATGTGCTGGGCACGGATGTCGAGGTGTCTCACCTTGTAGGGAGGGAGGATCAAAGCTGTTAAACGATCCTCCAGGCCTCTCAACCCATCCATTTCGATGTAGAAAATCACCTCTCTCCACACCGACCGTGGTTGTGCGTGGACCAAAGAGTCCCTACGACTCCAGAAGATTATGGGCAACCCCTTAATATGAAAGGCAAGCAGTTAAATTGCTTGCTTACTTCATCGTCTCAACTATGACTTAGTATCTATCAGAAACACTAATCATCTAAACTTCAATCTTCAAAAAAGAAAGGAAAACTGCACACACACACATCACAAGCGCTACCAAGGAAGCGAGAGGGGTACCACCCTCCCCTGGAATAAACTTACTTCATGTTCACAAACATGTTTGCATCATATCAAGAAAATCTAAACGGAAATAAAACTTTCTTATCGAAATAACAACAGCTGGAAATTCGTAAGAACGTTATAAAACGTAAATACCTTTTATTAAAAATGAATTTTAAAGTTCTTAAAGTTACTTAAATCTACCTTATCAAGTCTAGAAGGAAAGTTATAATTAATAGGATATAGAAACTTTAGATTCTAATGATCTATATTCGATCTCCTTGGATCTTTACAAATTCTTTTTAAATTGTCAAAACTCTAATACAAAAGAGATAATCACGAATCGATTTGTTATCGATGCTTTCACAAGAAAGAGTCTTAGACTTTGAAATTAATTTAATGTAATTTATTGTTTGGGGTTCTTCTTTCTTATAACCCTATCATTCATTCACAAAAAAAAAATTATTGTAAATCTTGTTCAAAATTCAAATAAAAATGCCTATACTGAATACAAGGATTCAAAATATATGGCTATCATATAGATTAAACATATAAAAAGAAGGAATAGTCAAACTAAGAAGTGAGATATAAAAATAATGAAGAATTCGAACCGTTAATTAGTACCAAATATCTATTCGCGATAAAAAAAAAACTATCTCGGAAGAAACTAGTTATTTTACGAAAATATCTAAGTATCCTGATTATTCCCAGGCGACTATAACTTTACGATCAAAACGCGTATCAATTAAAGTTAAAAGCGTTCGGTTCCCGATCAAAATCGTGATCGTAAGTAAGAATCTAACCTCACGACAACAGGTAAAGACGACACAAACAACGTACAAACAAATATACAACCATATATGTGTGATTTCAATTCGATATTCCACATATAATCGATCAAGCAAAAGTTTTAAAGCAATATAGTGTGTAAAAATGTAAATCAATTCAATATAATATGATTAATACAGCGCTGCCAATGGGGCAGCGGGGATAATATATTTTGTAAGCGTAACCTCTGAAGTGCACTCCTGAGTTGGGCTGAAACAAAATTTTTATTTACGTTAAACTTCTAGTTAAATAACACTATCTGGTTCGTTATTGCTGTCGATGATCCAATATTTTATTTAAGGTTGTTCCGACTTGGACTGTTCAAGTCGTTCGTGCTTCCGTATATAAAAAAAAGGTAAGTATGGCTTATCGGGCACGAAAAGGTAAGAAGACGGTTTCTAAGTTTAATTTAATTAAATACACGCACGATAAAATAATATGTCTGTAAGTAACTAACGTAGTAGCTGAAAAACTAGTAAACTGGAAAGTGTAACCATAGGTGGATATCAAGCGCGACTGTGTAATTTGGTGTAGCGAGAAGGATATCTACAAAGAAATAACTTCACGCACCAAAAAAAAATCTCAAACGCGGCGTTCAACGCTGGCGTTGATAGTCGCTACCGACACGATATATAAAAAAGGTAAAAGATGCTATGATCACAATGACCGAAAAGATACTGTCTTTAAGACGGGAAAAGTCAAAAGTATCAAAGAACCAAACACAAGATACATTAACATACACTATTAAATTCGTATGAAATGATTAGCTGCTGTGATGTAAGTAGTATAAATCCGCGAAAAGTGAAAGGAATTACGAGCACGGGCTCTAAGTAAATGTTCACGATATTCAAAAAGAAAAGGCACGATTGAAATCCCGTGTTTATTGAAACAAAACTATGTCGCGATCTCAACGTTCTGAGGACGAGGATATCGTTATTTATCTTCACATATGCACTTCTTAGAATACAGTAAAAAAAAGGTATCTAAATGCACATACATCCTACTCAACTGCCGTTTATGTATCCAAGACTTTGATATTCTTAATCTTCTAATATAAACACATGCACTTTACTTATAATAGAAAGATGGTTACCTGGTTATAGTATATTTGGATTGTAATACATATAATTTACACAATATTCAGGAACTGATGAAGTGATGGTGATTGCACTATGCTGCTGCTGATGTGGGACCGGCATCTGTGCGGTTGACACTCGCCAGGCATCCGGGTGTATACTGTTCCGCGTTGAATAATGCAACACTGTGAAAATTCCACGACGTATAAGGTCTTGATGCTGTAGATAAATGTCCCTTCGTTTGCGCCGATAGGGCGGTAATGTTGGGTGCTGTGATCTGCTCCCGTCAATAGGGCATTATCATCCCGAGCAGGGATGTAATGTCTTCTTAGAATAATCTCCAAGAAAGTGAAGGTTTTCGAGAGACGCCTCGTGGTGTGCCAGGATTATCGGCACGAGTGCTGTAGTGTGACGTCGATAATTGCCGCAGGAGGCAAGTATCTCCGTCTTGCTGGTGCTGCGCCGAGAGGGCGTCTTATATCGAGGACGTTGCTATGTTTCCTCTGATGAAACACTGATGTTGCGCCAAGAGGGCGACTTATGTTGGAGGTTGAATAAATTTTTTCCTCCCGAAGTGAAAAACGTGCGCCGAGAGGGCGACTTATATCGTGAATAATAGCGGTGACTCCTTCACGTACAAAAGAATAAAACGTGGTGCGCCGAGAGGGCGACTTATATCAAGGATAATAGAGATGATCCCTTCACGACCATAAAAAAAACGTGGTGCGGCTGATATATACGAAATATGGTTGCGTCCGTTGGCGAGCCGCTTATCGGATCAACGCCCGGGTGACGCAAGTATGGTATCAGCCTGCACGATTCACTAAAAAGATCGAATATCCTTGGAGTAGCGAGGGGCTAGCATCGGAAAGCCCTCTTCCTTGGCAACGGAATGTTGCTTTCGAGTAAAATCTTTGTTTCAGTTCACAAAAAAAAACCAATTCACTTGTAGCTTCTTATATTCATTTAGGTGGTCAGGACACAACTATATAATGTTGAGTATCTATCTTATCGTCTTATTGCAGCGACTCCATCCGTAGATGTTAAAGGAACTTCCTCCAATCCGTGGCTTCTTCAGCTCTCGGTCGTGTAAATTTCGATTTTAAATCCCTGGTGTCGATTAATCCTATATCGCGTGGAACAAATTCATGGTTAATCAACCGACAGCCACATGGTTTGTAGGCAATCTCATTCCGAGACAAAGGAATTAAAATTCCTCTGCTCGGATATGCGATTGAACAAAAATAACTTACCTGGATTTTAATAATGTTAATTGTAGGTTTGGTTGGGCATGAATAATCAATTGCACCAGCAATTAGATTATTCTCCCATCGGGTGATGAAATGATGGCGAACACTTAGTAAAAAAAAAAACTCTTTTTTTTCTTAAGTGTTCGGCTACGGACTTGTACTTCGGGCGGTGGTCTTCTTCAAAATGAAGTTTCCGTCTGGCTTCCTGGAAAATATTTCTATTTTTCCAATCAGCCAACGCCCTGCCTTCTAATGAAATTTCTAATATTCCACAACTCTGTGTGTTTGTGACGTCAGAGATGGTTTGTGGTTGTGGGTTTACAAGGCCTGTTTACACTTGTCGGGTTTCGGTGTTCTGCATAATGAAGTGAGGTAAACTTGACAAAAGATATTATTATGCAAAGTATTCTGTTTTCTGAATACGTTCACATAGGGAATTGTGTCATAACGATATATTGGTTCGCAATATACGCATTTCTGGGTAATCATGATGAGTGATACCAATGATGATTGTTCTGACTGGGTGTTGAATAATCTGTCAAATTTGACGGAGGAAATGTCATAGCTTCCATTCTGAGAATATTCTCACCTTGAATGAACAAATTATTTTGACCGGGCGGTGCCGATCTGTTTACGGTAGTTGACAGTACCGACAAATTATTCCAATAATGGCATGATTACTTCTGTCATTTATTCATAATTTGCACTCGGCAGTATCAAACGTCCAACTGATTTTGCCCATTGTCAAGTGACCATTTATAAAAAAAGGACTTCAGTAGGGATGTCTGCTGGGCAGTAGATATCAGGACAGAGGACGAAATTTGTGCCACTGATGACGTCATCTGTACTCACATTATTCTTCGTTCTCGTCTTGTTCACTAGCTGTCAACGTGAAATCTACTGGGGGACTCTGAGACTACTCCTAAAGTATTTGACAGATAATTGCTCATGTCAATTAAGAATGAAATGTCCGATTATGTCAGTCAGAATGATCTTGTATTTCAGCTAAAAATGGACTTGGCAATTTGACATTTATCTGTCACGCCGAAATTCTTATTGATTATGCATTTTCGTTGGTGTAAACCTCTCATTCTGCAGACTACAGTGTAAACCGCATCTTACGCAGTTTTGCGTGTAAGCCAAGCAAAAAAATTATCCGTAGCGACATATTCTAGTCGCCTATCGCTCAACAATTATTCTTCCATTGGAATGGCAGACTGCGCATGTCTTAAAAATTCTCTTTTCAAAATGGAGACCAAATAGGTTCCGAGAGAAGTGGAATGCGTTCGTCGGGGTGGATTCTAGATGTGGAATCATTTTTAATGGCGGACCATATTTAGTGCGTTCAGCACAAAGTGAGTTGTCAATCAGTTTCCCCGATAGATGGCACCGGTTACAAACATTATTTGTAATTGGAGGGCAAGAAAGTTTTCCCTACACTGCATAAAACTATTGCATTTGTTTTTGCGATTTTTTTTATCGTTTCTCTTTCTCGTATTTTGACACTTCGGCATAAACGAAACTTCTTTGCGCGGTGCCGGTTTCACATTTACTTGCAATCGTTTTTCTTGTTTTGTTAATTAATAGATATTTAATTCGAAATAATCCAAAGGTACGCGGTTTATAAGTTCGTCGTCATAATCCTTTTTTTAATCGTAAAGTAACCGTGGATCCTGCTTTCGACTCGTTTCGTGGGATTATTTTGCGGGGTAACGAAACATTACAGCGTTTTTATAATTCTTTGCCCGTGGGGGCCGATATCGTTGCGGATGAACAAGAAACGCACGCAGGCGCACCTTAAGTTTAAAGGAGAATGATCCCGTCTCCGAAGAAAGAGGGTAGTATAACGAAACATTACACGCTCACCCATATGAATGATTAATATATTTTGTTTATTAATATTAACATATTTAATATTAATTTTTTTTCCGCACCAACCGACCAGTGCAGCTACCTAAGAATAAAGATCGGCCATTATCCCCATTGTCACCGATCCATTGACATACTAAATAGCACCCCTGCTACCCGCAAATTTAATTAAGGCCATCAACCGTCTAACTATCTACAGTGGATATGCGAGACACATTATTTGCCTGCTAAGCCACACAATGCATACTGCCCTTGCTACCCACCGTTCTATTTTTAACCATCAGCCACCGACCTTCTCATGGTGGATATGCCGAACCAGTTTGTGTCATTATAATTATAAAGCAATCACCAAAGCTTGCCTGTTCAGCCATACAAGACATGTGAGTATATTGTATATATTGTATTCTTACAATCTGACATAGGGAAGGCAAATACGTAGCAGAAATGGTCTTCTACCTTCCAGTTGCTACGAAAGTACCATTTTAGAGTACTGAAGGAGATAGAAAACCATGAACTAACAGAGTATCTTTTTTTTTACATATGGGGGTACATAGTCAGTTATCCGAACTTTTTGGTGCATCACCGTTAAAGGGGGTTTACTCTTACCAATTTTTCCCTTGCTCTACTTTAACTAATTAAAGCTTGGGTCGAGAAGCTATAGCCAGCCGATCAACCAATTTTTCCTTGGTTTGCATTGCCAGGGCCGGAGCTTCTCTCCAACCGATTTTTCCCTTGCTGTACTGTAATTAAGTTTAGCTTGGGCCAAGAACCTATTGCCAGCCGATCAACCGATTTTTCCTGGTGTGTATTACCAGGGCCGGGTCCTGTCTCCAACCGATTTTTCCCTTGCTCTTCTTTAGCAAGTATAGCTTGGGCCGAGAAGCTTTTGCCAGCCGATCAACCGATTTTTCCTTGGTTTGCATTGCCAGGGCCGGAGCCTCTCTCCAACCGATGTTCCCTTGCTCTACTTTAGTAAGTATAGCTTGGACCGAAAAGCTATTGCCAGCCGATCGACCGATTTTTCTTTGGTTTGCATTACCAGGGCCGGAGCCTCTCTGGAACCGATTTTTCTCTTGCTCTACTTAAGTAAGTATAGTTTTTGCCGAGAAGCTATTGTTAACTGATCAACCGATTTTTCCTTGGTTTGCATTGCCAGGGCCGGAGCCTCATTCCAAACGATCTTTCCCTTGCTTTACTTTAATAAGTATAGCTTGGGCCGAGAAGCTATTGCCAGCCGATCAATCGATTTTTCCTTGGTTTGCATTACCAGGGCCGGGCCTCTCTCCAACCGATTTTTCCCTTGCTCTAATTTAGTAAGTAAAGCTTGGAACGAGAAGCTTTTGCCAGCCAATCAACCTATTTTTCCTTGGTTTGCATTACCAGGGCCGGAGCCTATCTCCAACCGATTTTTCCCTTGCTCTTAGGTTAGGTCAGCTGGTCAGGTTAAGGTGGCTGTCAGACAACGACGGCACCCAAAAAAGGTGAATGTTTAACTGTTCTGCCATCTCCGCGAGAGATGTGCGACAGTTGCGGGCTGTTGCTGAGTTCATGGAAACCGCCTCGAATGATTGAAGGGCTGCTTGGCTGTCTGAAAAGATACGGATATTCGGCGGGGATATCACGTTTTCCTTGAGCCAGGATAGAACCTCTTTTATCGCCACAAGTTCCGCTTGGAACACGCTACAATAGTTAGGGAGTCGGAAAGATAGACTAAGATTTAGTCCTTCTGAGTACACTCCGCCCCCAACCCCATCTTCGGTTTTTGAACCATCAGTGTAGTTATGAATCGAATCATCTCTCGACAAATGTCCTTCGTCCCAGTCAGACCGTGATGGAATGGAGACTCGAAAGTTGTTTTCAAAAACCAGTTAAGGTATGGTGTAGTCAGAGTGACTTGGAATCGTTCTGAATGAATTCAGAATAATAGCCAATTGAGTTATTGGTCCACTGAGACGTGGCTCTGAGACGGATTGCTGTACTCGCGGCCATTTGTTTACTAAAAATGTCGAGGGGGGTAAGATTAAGAAGGATGTCTTAGGCAGCTGAAGGTGTCGTACGCAGTGCTCCAGTGATACATAGACACGCTGACTTTTGGACTTTGCTTAGGTGGTCGCGGTAGGACACTTTATCCAAAGCAGTCCACCATACTGTTATCCCATAAGTTAGTATCGGTCTTATGACCGCTGTATATAGCCAGTGGGTAATTTGTGGGGATAAACCCCACTTATTCCCTATTGCTTTTTTGCAAGAAAAAAAGAGCCACCGTGGCCTTTTTTACTCTTTCCTGAATGTTGGGTTTCCATGTGAGCTTCTTATCTAGAACGAGGCCTAGATATTTAGCTTCATTTGAGAAAGTAAGTGGAGTTCCATTGATGGACGGAGCATTTAGGTGTGGAATTTATATTTCCTTGTGAAGAGGACCAGTTGAGTTTTGTGAGGGTTTACTCCTAGCCCACATTTACCAGTAAATTTAAGAATCTTGTTAAGAGCTGTTTGCATTAGCTCAATAAGAATTTGAGCATGTTTTCCTGATATCGCAATGGCGACGTCATCAGCGTATGCAATCACTTTGAATCCCTCTGCTTCCAGGTCAACTAGAAGTTCATTGACAACTAAGTTCCATAGATGAGGGGATAGGACTCCACCTTGTGGTGTACCTCTGCTGACTGATCTTCTTAGGGAGACATCTCCTAGGGTTGAGTTGATTAGCCTACTTTTTAGCATAAGATTTATAAGCTCACTCAGGGATCTGTCTACTTTAAGATTGTCTAGTGCCGTTGTGATTGCTTGGTTGCTGACGTTGTTGAAAGCACCCTCGATATTAAGGAATGCTACCAGAGTATACTCTTTGTGATGTAGGGAATATTCGATAGCGCTTACTAAGGTATGCAAGGCAGCGTCTACCGATTTTCCTTTGCAGTAAGCGTGTTGTGCTGTAGACACTAGAGTTGTGTCAATGGCATTTCGCAAATGGATATCAATCAGACGTTCTAAAGTTTTAAGAAGGAATGATGATAGACTTATAATTCTGAGGTCTTTTGGATACACTTGGGAATATTTTCCCGCTTTGGGAATGAACACAACTTTTACTTCCCTCCATAATGATGGAATGTATTTCAACTCTAAACATCCGTTCAGTACTACTTCCAGGATAGGGATAATAATATCCATAGACTGTTGAAGTTCTGCTGGTATTATACCGTCAGGTCCAGCAGATTTATATAGATTGAAGCTGTTGATGGCCCATTTTAGTTTTTCCCTAGTGACTAGACCAAGTTTACTAGTATTATTATTGGTTGATCCAATTGGACTACAATCAAGGTTTGCTATGTTAAGGGAGCTACCTGGAAAATGGGTGTCAAGTAGCAAGTTAAGCGATTCTTCGCAGGTATTGGTCCATGAGCCGTCTGCTTTTTTAAAGAAGCTAGGCATTGTAGGATTGGTAGAGAGGATTTTCCTTAATCTAGAGGCCTCTGAAGTGTCTTCTATTTTACCACAGAAGTTCCTCCAGGAGACTCTTTTACTTTTCCTCAGCTCTTTTTTATATAATTTCAGGGATTCCTTGTAGGAATCCCAGTCTGAAATTTCTTTGGAGTATTTAGCTCGGTTGAAGGACTTTCTACAAGTTTTCCTGAGCGGTTCAAGCCCCGAATTCCACCAAGGTGGCTTCCGTTTTCCTCTAATACGAGTAAGAGGGCAGGAGGCTGACAATGATTTGTTAAGGGCTGCTGTTAGATCGTTGACTTTTTTGTCAAGTTCGTTTATATAGAAGGGATTTTCGAGGTCAAGTTTAATTAAACTTTTTAGAGTATCCCTGTATTCTTGCCAATCAGTCTTTCGATAATTACGGAAGGCTGGTTGTTTATTAGTGTCATCAATAAGTTCGAATTGGATGTATCTGTGATCAGAGAATGAGTGCTCTGCAGACACCTTCCAATTCGTGATCCTATGATGAATCGAATCGCAGACAAGTGTTATGTCTAAGACTTCTTCTCTGTTTCTGGTTATGAATGTGGGTTCATTCCCAGTATTGGTTACAATTAGGTTAGTACTGAGAATATAATCAAAAAGAGACTCACCTCTATCATTTATATTTGTACTCCCCCAGACTGTATGGTGTGCGTTGGCGTCACATCCAATTAGGAGGCACGTATTTAGCCGCTCTGATTCCTCTATAATTCTCCTCAGCATGTCGCTGGGGAGGGGGCCGAAATGGTCGTGGCCAAGGTAAGCTGAGGCAAGCCAGTATATGCCTTTGTTGGTCTGCAATCTGACCGTAGTAACGTCTCGATCGCTGTAATCAGGGAGTAAAAATACATTATTGTAGTTTTATAATGTTTGCTCTACTCGAATAAAACTCATTCGCTACGTTTTTTAAAAGTAATCTTAATTTTATTATCTGTTTTACACACGGCTTTTAAATAAATATCTACTTTGTACATCCGACCGGGTTGATTTCTTAAATGAAACTGAATGAGCAAGCGAATGAGAGAAAGAATTTTACCTACTGTATTTGTATGGGTGAGTATGTAGTGTGTCTATGTACGTTCCGTGGTCTATGTACGTTCTGTAGTGTGTGTGTTCAGCGTCCTATCCCACAACTGGCTGTCCTGACTTTCCGTTCGACTCGAACGGTGGGTTCCACTTCTTCATGTACTCGGCAATCGTACTGGTCATATTAGGTCCTTCGTGATTTCCCACTTTCTGGACGTCATATCGATCATATTTCAGCTGCTTGAGCACCTTGTAGGGTCCGAAATACTTGGGTTGCAGTTTCATTGCAGTACCGAATTGAATGCGCTTAATGGCGACTAATTCTCCGGGTTTGTAGACTGTTCCTAATACCCTTGGCTTATCAAATGACTTCCGATTCTCCAGTTGTATGACTTCGATGTTCCTGCGGGCTTCCTCTCTAGTTTCTCTGCGCTCAGCGTCGAGTTCTTAAATCAGCTCTTCTTCCAACATAGCCCTCAAATCAGGATAGTCTGGAATCCTCATTTCCACCCCTGCCAATATCCTGAATGGACTGAACTTAGTGCTTCTAGGAGGGGTGTTGTTTAACACCTGCTGGACTTTGTCGACGTGTTTGTACCAGTTTTGTGGACTGTCTACACAGGCCTTGGCTAACATCGATGTCACCGTTTTGTGCACCCTCTCCACCTGTCCATTCCCGCGGGGAACTCCTGTCGAGATCAACAAGTGCTGGATAACTTCTTCGCTACAATATTCGCTAAAAGCGTTTGAGGTAAACGCCGCGCCTCTGTCCGAAATGATTCGCCTTGGGTTTCCGAATATAGAGGATTGTTTCTTCAATTTGTCTATGACTTCTTCGGCTCCAGTGCTCTTCGTGGGATGAAGCCACACGAATTTTGAAAACGCGTCCACTACTACCAGCAGATGGTTGTACCGTTTTTTTGTTCCCTCCATAGGTCCTACGTGGTCTACGTGGTACGTTTCCATAGGCGTATCTCCTTTGTCTATCGGTGAAAGCAGCCCTTCTCTTCTACTCGTTTTCGCCTCGGTTATTATGCACTTTACACAGCTCTTGACGACGTTGGCTACTTTTCTAGACAAGTTTGGAATAAAGAACGTCTTTTCTACTAAATCCTGTGTCTTCCTGGTTGCGAAATGGTCTTGTTGATGTGCCATCGTAATGATCTCTTGTTCCATCTGAGCAGGTACCACTATCAACTCCTTGATGGGATCTTTGAATAGTACCTCACATTTCAAGAAATAATCTTCGTACGTTTGCCTCTCCAAGATTTTCCTTACTGCGCTTATCCACGGGTCTTCTAGCTGGGCTTCCTTGATGGCGATGGTTTTAAGACTCATCTAGCATCATGCAGTAAACTCTACTTAGAGCGTCGACGTGTCTCATCTGGTTTCCTGAGCGATGTTCAACTTCGTAGTCGAATTCTTGGAGGAACATTGCCCACCGCGCGACTCTCAATGGTACATCTCGCTTTTTCATGGTCATGGAAAATGCGTTGCAGTCAGTCACAATTTTGAACCGCATTCCCATGACGTAGACTCTCCATTTCTTAAGTGCTTCGATTATTGCTAGCACTTCTTGTTCATAGGAGTGGTATGTCTCCTTTGCTGGGAAGGTTTTCCGACTCATATACTGAATCGGGTGAAAACCTCGATCCTCTTCATCCTTCTGCAGTAGCACTGCGCCATATCCGTATTTGCAGGCATCGGTATAGATCTCCGTTACGGCTTTGGGGTTAAACAACCTCAAAACAGGTGCTTTGATGAGCGCTGTTTTTAGTTGTTGGAACGTGTTCTTCTTCAATAGGTCGGATAGTGGATTGGCAATCAGTACAAAATCCTTCACAAACTTCCGGAAATAAGATGTTAAGCCCAGAAAACGTTGGAGCGCTTATTTGTCTGCTGGAACCGGAAAATTTTCGACCGCTCTCGATTTTTCTTTTGATGGCTGGATGGTGCTGTCTTCGATGATATACCCCAAGAAATCTACTCTCCTTTTAAGAAACTGACTTTTTTCCCATTTGATACTTAACCCATAATCAGCGGCAACTTCGAGGACCATTTTTAATTTCTCTAATCCCTCCTTTTCATCCTTCGACGGAATAATCATATCGTTCATATACAGGACCACTACACCGGCTTGGATTAATGTCCGAAACACGGCGAATATGAATCTGCAGAAAACAGCAGAAGAGTTTGATATCCCGAATGGTACATATAAGAATTCATACTGGGTGTCTGGCGTAACGAAAGCTGTATACTGTCGCGAACCTGATTCCATAGGAACATGGAAGAACCCGTTTCGCAAATCTAAAGTCGTGAACAGCTTCGCCCCTTGTAGCTTTTCCAATACTTCGTCGATTAGAACAATAGGAAAACTGTCTCTTATTACTTTTTCATTCAATTTCCTGTAATCACAGCATAATCTTTTATTTCCATCCTTTTTTGACACGAGCACAATCGGAGATGCGTATGGAGACACACTCGGTTGTATTATCCCATCCTTGAGCCACTCATCCACTTGATGTCGTACCGTGTCTTGATCTGGTTTCGACAAACGTCTCGGTGCTTGCCAAATTGGAACTTCGTCCTTTAAAATCAATTTCATTTCAACTGGAGCTGTCTTGTTCCTTTTTGGTGAATACCCTTCAATCATGTCGATTATCGATCTCTTTTGGTCATCTTTCAAATGGCTCAGATCGATACTAAACTCTCCACAGCATTCTTCATAATTTTCCGACTCACAAATTGCTTGAAAAACGTTCCTTAATTCAAAACTGTCTTGTGGTTCCTTTTCTACTTTGATGGTCTTCTTTGTTTTAGTTCTTCCGAACTCTGCTTCTTCTTCTTAAATGTAACACCTTCCTCTTCGATGACCAAGTTCACTTCATGAAGGATGTCGTTTCCAATCACGGCAGCATATGGCATATCAGCTTCGTTCAACACGTGGAAAGTGACGTCTATTTTCAGCCCGTCTACTTCTAATTTTGTGGAAAAACTTCCTTTCGTCAATACCTGCTTCTGTCCTATTCCGTTTATCCTCGTCTTGGTAGGATTCAGTTCAACGTATTCCAGCATCAACACAAAATCGTATCTTAATAAGCACAGATTACTACCCCTATCTAAGAGAGCTGACACGGGGAGATCTCTTATCTTGATCGATTTGAAGATTCTATTTGAACCGGTGGCGAAACAAACTCTAGCCTCTGGTTCAGGCGCACAGTCATTCGTACTCGTTACTGCGATTTGTACGTTATTCCTTTCCACCTTCACCGTATGCTGGCTTCTCGTTCCGCATTCAAAAGCCCGATGACCTGGTTGTCCACACTTGAAGCATTTGAACGTCCTTACTTGGCATTCTCTAGACAGGTGCGTTGCATCCCCGCATTTAAAACATTTTCTCTCTCTTTCAGGTTTCACTTGAGCCTGAGAGCTTGTTGACGGTTGGTGGCTTCCTCCAGAGTATGATGACCTTAAAGTCGGCCCGCGCACCTTCTCATACAGCTTCATGTTTTCTTTCAACTCCTTGACTGACTTTGATTGGTACAGACACATTTTGTTCTGTCGAGAATCTGATATTCCTTCAGCAAAATATTCGATTAAACTTTTTTCATCTAAAGCTATGGATTTAGCTATCTCCATCAATGAGTAGAGATACTCTTGCAAGGATTCCGTAGGTTTCTTGCGCCGGACTTTTAATAACCGATGAACCTCTGCTGATGAGAGTTTGCAAGAAAATTCTTCTAATAAAACCTTTTTTAATGTAGCCCAGTTCCTTACATTTGGAATACTCCTTAAAAATTGCTTAGCCACCCCTTTTATAAGCTGCTTGGAATAAATGAATTTCTGCAGATTGTTCTATTTAACTATTACGGCATTTTCTTCAAACTCTGAGATCCACTGATTGATGTCAGGGTATCCCGAGCCGTCAAATGATAGAAGAGAGTCTTCTATATCCCGTAGAGTAAAAGAACTCCTTGCCCCTGTCGCGGACATGCGCTCGGTGCCCGAATCCGTCTCATAAGCGTCCTCGTTGTCCGAACTTTGTTCGTCGCCTGGCTGTGGTCGGGACAGTCCGTGGTGTTCTAAAAGTCTGTCCTGAAGTGCTGGTTTAAGTCCTGTCGTCGCTGAATTAAATTGGCTTAAATTTTCTTTTAAGACCTCAACGGTCATTCCCAAAATCGCTTGAGCATCCATCACAATATTAAATAATCGACTTACCAATTTTTATTAATAATAATTAAATTTTATTTATTTTAATTTCCAATAACTTAATTTTATTATTTTAATTTTCAAATAATACCCAAAGACGTGTTAATCATAAAAAAATAATAATAATGGAAAAAACTCTATAGTGCTACTTTAATTCAAGTTATATTTGAAATTTAAATAAAAAAGTTCCGTGGCCTTGTTGTGCGTTTCGCCCAAGTATGAACGGTGGGCTCATCAGTTAGATGCCGTTCATACTCTTCTAAGACACACAACACTGTTCGATAAAATCGAAACAATATATAATTTTCAGTGCAAAACTGCACTGTGAATTATATATTTTTAGGGAGCCTTATATCCAGCAAACCCCTAAAAAATTGCATGCTCGTGGCCAAATATTGATGAAAATTATTCAAAATGAAAATACAAATTGAAAAATGAAAAAGAAATACAACAACAAAAATTGTGGCATTTAATTTCATTCGAGCATTAACTTAAATTTGAAATTTAAATAAAAAAGTTCCGTGGCCTTGTTGTGCGTTTCGCCCAAGTATGAACGGTGGGCTCATCAGTTAGATGCCGTTCATACTCTTCTAAGACACACAACACTGTTCGATAAAATCGAAACAATATATAATTTTCAGTGCAAAACTGCACTGTGAATTATATATTTTTAGGGAGCCTTATATCCAGCAAACCCCTAAAAAATTGCATGCTCGTGGCCAAATATTGATGAAAATTATTCAAAATGAAAATACAAATTGAAAAATGAAAAAGAAATACAACAACAAAAATTGTGGCATTTAATTTCATTCGAGCATTAACTTAAATTTGAAATTTAAATAAAAAAGTTCCGTGGCCTTGTTGTGCGTTTCGCCCAAGTATGAACGGTGGGCTCATCAGTTAGATGCCGTTCATACTCTTCTAAGACACACAACACTGTTCGATAAAATCGAAACAATATATAATTTTCAGTGCAAAACTGCACTGTGAATTATATATTTTTAGGGAGCCTTATATCCAGCAAACCCCTAAAAAATTGCATGCTCGTGGCCAAATATTGATGAAAATTATTCAAAATGAAAATACAAATTGAAAAATGAAAAGGAAATACAACAACAAAAATTGTGGCATTTAATTTCATTCGAGCATTAACTTAAATTTAAAATTTAAATAAAAAAGTTCCGTGGCCTTGTTGTGCGTTTCGCCCAAGTATGAACGGTGGGCTCATCAGTTAGATGCCGTTCATACTCTTCTAAGACACACAACACTGTTCGATAAAATCGAAACAATATATAATTTTCAGTGCAAAACTGCACTGTGAATTATATATTTTTAGGGAGCCTTATATCCAGCAAACCCCTAAAAAATTGCATGCTCGTGGCCAAATATTGATGAAAATTATTCAAAATGAAAATACAAATTGAAAAATGAAATTTAAAAAAAATAATGATAAAAAAATTATAAAAAAGGAATTGAAAAATTGAATAGAAAGAATGATAAAAAAAAATATAAAAAAAAATTTGGAAAAATAAAAAAAAACGTTTTAAAAGTTTTTTGAAAAAAATGTATGTTTGAATACGCTAAGGTGTGTGGAGTTGGCAAAGTTTTCCTCTCCCTCAGCAACTCCGGCAGTTGTCCTCGTAAATCGTTAGTTTTGTCTGTCTATATTGCGACTGGTGCGCCTGAAATTCAGTGTGTGCTTTGGCTAATCCCTCTCCCATAACCACATCTTACTACCTGGCGTATAGCCTGATAGAAGGATGGCTATGAGTTCAGAAAAAACCTCCACACGAACAAAGTTTTCAGATCCAGAACTTTTACCTCACAAAGAGTCTGGTTTAACCTGACTCTATGGGCAGCAAAAGCCTGAAATCCTACGACTTTGTTCCACTTCTGGCGTTATCACAAACCTTGGACTACCTCACAAGATCTCCTGACTAAGGCCTGAAGATTGGACAGCCGTTCAAGATCTGTGACACTACCAAAAGTGCGTCCTTGATTTGTGTCAAAAGATAGGAAAGTAAAAAAAATAAAAATAAAAAAAATTAAAAAAAACGCGGGAGGCCAAAACAAGTCCAAGGCGACGACCTTCAAAAAGAAAATCGTCTCCTTGAAGTTATTTTGGGCCTCGAATCCGTAAGGTCTCGTTGGGCGCCATTGTTGCGAGTCAGGGTTCCACGGGGGACTTACTTTGGGAAAGTAGAAGGGCGGCGGCACGCTTGTCGTTGCACGGCTATGCTCGACGGAAATGGGGGTGGTTCTTTGCCGCTTCCACTTTTCCCTCCTGCTCGACAATCAAAATTATCGTGCCAGAAAAAGAAGAAAGTTAAAGGAAAGGAAGAGGAGGTTGAAAGGGAATGAAGCTACGTTAAAAGGTATGAAACGTTACCACAAATCGAAGGACTTTGACGCTACCTGAAGGAACATGTAAGTATAGTGCTTTACAAAATCAAACTAACCTAACTAAACCTACCTAAAATTCAAAATAATAAAATAAATGAAATTTCCCATCACCATAAATGATAATATAAAAATCCCTCCACCAAAATTAATAAAAATAATGAAATAAAACCATCTCCACCAAAGTTAAAGTTCGTTTGTACGAACTTAACTTATATACAACTTAAATTTACCTTAGTCTAAACCCTAAAACTAAAGCACTTTACTTTTTTTTTATCCCCCTCCAGGTACCATACTACCAAATTCCAAGCGCTCGCCAGATGGTATTGACGAAGGCCTGGCCAACCCACCCAAGTATCTAAAAGATACTTCCGAACGTTACTTCCATGGCCGATGTACGGAAGTAACCCCTAAAATGACCAACCAGTCGCAAACTGTTTGTTACGTAAAGTCAGTTGGTCAAGTCATACTACCGGAACCTGCATCAGGACGGCTTTGTCCGCCTTCACACACCCTTACCTGAAAAAGATTAGCAATTTATACTACAAATTTTTCAAACAACTTTATAATATTTATTTAAAAATTTCATAAAAATTGAGCTCTCCTGCTCTTAAAAGAAAACTATTAACTAATAAAAATTGTAAATTTAAAATTCTTAAAAATATTTAAAAAAAAATGTATATATATATAAAAAAAATTATAAACTAACCTAGTGTAAACAAAATAAAGTAAATTTTGACTGATTTTTAACAAATTAATATGACCTGTTTTTGGTCTAAATATAAAGTGTACTTTGAACTCACGATTCTCCTGGTCCCTCGGTGTCCTGCCGGCAGCACGTCGAAGAACTGGTGCAGCTTTGCTTTGTTGGCTGTTGCGATTTCGTTTTTTTTTTTTTTTTTTTAAGTTAAAAATTTACTAAAAAAAAACAGTCAAAAGAATTCACTTTTTTTCAACAAAACAAAAAAAAAAAAATCTTATACAAAGTGACTTTGCTAGTAAAAAAAAACAAAAGGAGAACTTAATTCTTTTTACACTAATAAAAAAAATTGTTTATAGGTTCTTAAATAGTTACACGTTCACTTCTTCAATTTTTAGTTTTCTTTCTTGCTTTTTTTCAGCGAAGCACTTTCACAAATCCGCAATTTAAATGTTTGCTCTGGTGATTTAATTTATGTATATATATACTTAAGTATACGGTATAAATACAAAATCACAAAGATCCTCGGACTTGAAGTCACAAAAGTCTTTCCTTTTGAATTTATCAAAAGGAAGCTTCGTGTTTGGGTGTCTTCGATGATGGACAAAAAAAAACGGCAGAGGCTCAGGCCCGCTAGTGCAGTTCTTGGCAGCTCAAAGTAAGTAGAACCTAAACCTAGATTGGACAGTGCGATCAACTTCCAATAAACTATTGAAATTTCATTAATATTTCATATACCTCTGCAATTATTGGTGAACTGCAATGAAGAGCTCCGACAATCTTCCTTTTGATTTTTCTCAGATCTACGTTCTCCTTGTATATTCTTATCTATATGTATATATAGGTATCTATTAATTGAATTCACTATCACTTGAATCATTTTTTTTCACTTTACCTAATTTCCTTTGTAAAATCCACTTTAATTTTTTAGTTTATCTATTTATTCGTTTCAAAAAAGTCACTCAAAACCTCGCCACTTTCGAATAATTTGAAATTTAGGTTCAAAAAAATAATGGCCGTTTAAAAGGTTCGTACACTTTGATTCAATATCTCTATGACCATGAAATCCTACCAAGGTCAACCCGTCTTCAATTTCTATATAAGTATATAGTTACCTCTACATCTGAGTGAGATAACTATTCCAATTCATATCTATAAGAAAAACTATTATACGTAGTATCTCCTATCCTTATCTTTAAATTGCGAAATACCCCTGGCCCACATTCTTAAAATTTAACTTATATACCTATACATTGCACTATTAATGATGTTTTCCATCATACCTTAACTAAACATAAACTTAATACAAATTACAAACAAAACTACCTAACTTCCTCACATTTAAAAAGTCTACACACAAATAATGAAATTTCTTTTAAATTCACCACATCTGGCAATGCTACAGTTCATTTTGAGTTTAATTTGAAACTCAGCGAATTCACTTTCAGTTTACCTGACCCCCTTTCCTTCAGGTGCGAGCAAGAAAGATATCGACTTTCGCATGCTCACCTGAAGATGCAAACAATAAATTCAAACAAATAAAATCAGAACTGTCAAACAGAAAAACAAAACGTAAACAAGAAGATGCAACAAATTGAAAAAGGTGAGTATAAATAGTTAAAATTTAGTGCTTTTAATTATCTATGTTTCCAATATTATTACTAAAATTTGTTCTTTAAAGTATTGAGAAAATTTTTCAGCAATAATACTGGAAACATATCTCAAATACAGATTAGACGGTGTCGCGGAAAAAATTCTGTGCTTGCACATGGAAATTTCGAAGCTTTCATTTTCTTCATCCTGATTCGCACACTCGATTTGAGGCTCAGGTTGAACAGGAACTGATTCTTCTAATAAATTCTTCAGCAATCCTTTTGTTTCCTTTACCTGCATTCTCTCTGACCGCCCTGTTGAATCAGGTCCTGAGCTTGAATAAATGGTTGGAACTGCGTCTGGATTAAATATACGCAATGGTGTGAATCCTGTTAACAAACAATTATCCAACTAAATTACTATTTCCTGGACTGCTGAGAACTTAACCATTTCAAATTTTATATTATTTATAAAATCATCTTTTTTGAAATGCAAACTGCAAATCCTTGCAGTTTCCGTATTGATTTTGTCTTGTCTTTTACAAAAGATGAGCCCCTGCTTTAAACGATTTGGGTTTCCTTTTGGAAACTTATGGAAACTTGTTTCAGTTGTAAGTTTTTTTCTTGTATTATTATTACACGCAAAAACAGAACAAACACAATAAACCTTGTTTTCACAACAATCACAACTAAAATTTAAAATAAATTCGAAACAATGAATTTTAATTTCCACAACTTTACTCATGTACTTCCTTCCGGCAAAAGTAATTTGAATGCAAAAGTGCGCCAAAAATTATAAGTTGAGCGTCGATGACGTCACTACAGTTTGACAGCAAAAATCTTACATGCGCAAAGCCATATCTTTAGTAGTTGTATCCAGCGATACCACTTTACTTCAATTGAAGTAGATCTGCTTCCTTTTATCAAAAAAAATTAAAATCGGCTTCCTACTTCGCACCATCACCAAAATACTGAAAACTGCTTCATTTTAAAAATCTCTGTTTCAACCTACTTCAATTTTAGAAAAAAATGAAAAATTTACTTTCTTTTCTATTTCACTCGCATACAATATAGAAATGATATTAAAAAGAATGTACTTATGTTTTTTTTTTGTTAAACTAATTAAAAAGTGTTATGAAACAATATATTTATATTGAAACAAACATGTAAACATGTATATAAATATGAAGTCTGAAAGAATTTTAGTTTTGTTTTTGTTAGATTGAATTGTAGTTAATTAAAAAAAGTAATAATATAAATAAAATGGACAAAATGGCTGATAACACGATTTGGGAATTTGGCGAACAAAAGATCCATTGTGGAATCGACTGTGGCATGGCGTGCCATCCTGCTTGAACCAGAGGTGGTCGTCCAAATCCATGTCTTCAGTTTCAGTAAAAAAGCCATGTTTACGGCTCTGAAACGGCCACCGTCGACCAAAACGTCGTTCCCTGTCCCATTTTCGAAGAAAATTTTAGAAGAAAATGTCACCACTCTACAATCCGCACTCAACTGTAACTCTTTATTGATGCATTGGCTTCTCGAAAACAATGTGCTGGTTTCTCGAGTGTTTTTTTTTTTGTTAATGTATCCGCCGAGGTGAAAAGCTTTAGTCAGAAAAAAATGCTTTCTAGCCTGAAGTCGTTGTCCAATTCAGGCTGTTCTAAGCTACAAATTATGAAATGGTAACGAATTGGATGGTCGTGCGCCAACAATTGCTAAGTCAATTTGACTTTGTAAGCGAATTTGAGCAGAATTCTCCTCCGGCTAATGCGTGAAATGAAAAGCTGTTTAGATCGGTGGAGAGTTGATGGTCATAAATTGAGTCTCACACTCTAGGCTACAACAGCCACATCCTCGTCTGTGCGCTCCTTACGACGACGACGGTGACAATGAGTGTTGCCCACAAGCATATCAGTCTCACAAACATTGTGCACTTAATTGCATACAGCAGGCACGATGGATGCTTCATATCGGCCAAAACTTCTGAATACTGTTTGACCTACACAGCACTCACTAAAGAAATATTTCAATATTTCCCAACGTAAAGTGACTCTTTTCGTTCCGCGTAATTCTGCCTTTTTCAACATTTCGAGCGGAAAACAGCTGCCAATATCAAAATAGCCTATTATTTAAAAATAAACCACTGGATGGCCACCCTATTATGAAGTTTTATATAGAAAAAAACTAATTTTTAAATCTACTTCGATTTTCTTCAATCTACTTCCCTTTTTTCTTCAAATCTACTTCGACTTTTTTTCCGGAAGTGATAACACTGGTTGTATCATGGGTATGGTCTGTCACTGTCAGTGGATAATTAGGCATGTTAATATTTTCATCGTTTAATGCTTTGCTATATATTTACATAGTAAGTCAATGGGACTCACTCTTTAGTTTCTGGCGGAGTACGTACTGTGGCGCTGTAAGCTGCTTGGTGTGGCGACCCTGTGTCGATTGTTGCGCCCCTGCAATTTCAACCAAGAAAATATCTTAAATAAATCCTCTTCTTGGATACACACAATTTCAAATATTTTCATAACGATTTTTGTCCTCACCGAACTAAGACGTAATTAGATTTTCAATCCAGCTTCGAACAGTTTTTCTTCTATGTACATTTCTTCTTGTTCTAAATAAACATTTATTATATATTAGTTTTGACATTTAAATCAAAGTGTTTCATTTCATGATGCCGCTTTTGTGTTGTCCGTCATTCTGTCTTTCTCAACGAAAGAAAGTTGGTGTCAAAAGAACGAAACACCACATTGGTGACCCCGACGTGATCTTCACAAGACAGAATCACATCTAACATCACATCCACAATCTCATCAAGATGGCTGACGAAAACAGTAGCTCGCCATCCAGCCAGAATGGTGAAAACACAATGATTGAGACAACTCCTGAAAAAACTGAACCACACAAAGGACAAAAACTCGAAGAACTACAACATCTTCAGCGAAACTTGTTTCCACAATACAGCGGTGTTCAACAGGAATATGTATACGCGGTGAATTTACACCTTCCACAATTCTCGCCTGAAAGCCCAAACATTTGGTTTGCCATCGCCGAAGCAGATTTCGATGCCAATAGAATTACGATTGATGCGCAGAAGTACAACCAACTTTTAAAGGCACTTCCTTTGAACATAGCGGTTCAGCTTATAGATATCGTCAACAACGCAACAAAGATAAGTACAAAAACTTAAAAGCTGCTATTCTCGCACGTTTTTCAGAATCCCGACAAAAACAACTGCAAAAACTGCTGAGAGAAAAAGTCTTGGGTGACAAAAAACCGTCTCAGCTCCTTCGAGAGATGCGTGAGTTGGCGAAAAATGCCGTTACCGATGAAGTTCTTCATCAACTCTGGGCAGAGCGCTTACCAGACAAAATTGGCCCATTGTTGGTAATCTTGGACAACCTCAAGAATCTCAACGCGCTTGCAGAGACCGCCGACCGCATCATGGATGCCCTCGGAAACAGCACAATAATGGCCGTCCAGCATCGACAGACTCTGCCGACAACATCAGGTATGTCCAATCCACCAGATTTTGCTCCTCGAACTTCAGATTTTATCAGACTTGAACGCCAACTGTTGGAGATGCAGCTGACTCTTAAAAGCTGCCAAAATGAAATCCAAACCCTACAGTCAGGTCAACAGCAAACGGAAAAACAACTGAATGACCTTAGGAATAGACAGCAATACCAGACATACAACGGAGCTCAGCAACAACAACAGCAGTATCCACAACAATCTTATGGCCATCGTTCAAGGAACACGTCTGCAACGCCAAATCGCAACGGTTTTTGTTCATATCACAACCGTTGGGGAAATGAAGCACGCCATTGCACTAAACCATGCAAGTTTACCTCAACTACGCCCCATCAGGAAAACTAAACACGCTGTCACTGATTGAAGCAGTTGGTGACAGCATAGCTTTATCACCACTAAAAGAAATCCGCCTTCATATTCATGACTATTCAACAAACAAAACCTTCCTCATAGATTCCGGCTCCGTAGTTTCAATTATTCCAACCAGTTTTCTCAATAGGAGACCTGAAAAAAACCATCTCACCCTCTATGCAGCAAATACTTCTCCAATACACACCTACGGCAGTAAAATACTCAAACTCGACCTCAACCTCCGAAGAAGTTTCTCTTGGCCATTCATAATTGCGGACATTCAAACTGCGATTATTGGCGCCGACTTCCTAACCAACTTCAATTTACTTGTCGATCTCAAAAACCAGCGGCTCATTGATCCACTCACCTCTTTTTCCACCAAAGGTGAATCACTGGAGACGAGAACGTATAACATCTCGACAATCGATGCATCTCTTCCTGATAAATATGCCAAGCTGCTAAAGGAATTTATAAACATCACTAAACCGTCATGCAGTCCAAACCTCAGCAACATACAATATGCACACCGTATCATTACGAAAGGACCACCTGTATCTTCACGCTCCTACAAGCTAGCAGGAGAAAAAGCAGCAGCGGCAAAAACGCAGATCTCTGACATGCTGGAGGAAGGCATCATCAGACCTTCTAGAAGTCCCTACGCAAGCCCGATTCACCTGACCAAAAAGAAAAATAATGACTGGCGACTTTGGGGAGACTATAGGCAACTGAACACCAACACAGAAGCTGACAAGTATGCACCTCCACTTGTGCAAGATTTATTCCTGCGTCTACATGGTACCTGCATCTTCACCAAGCTGGATTTGAACCGAGCTTACCATCAAGTTCCGATGCATCCAGATGACATTCACAAGACTGCAATCATAACACCCTGGGGTCTCTATGAATACCTGGTTATGCCATTCGGCCTCAGAAACGCCACGCAAACGTTTCAAAAGTTCATGGACTCCATCTTGCGCGATCTCGATTTCGTCTTTGTCTACATTGACGACATACTCGTCATGTCAAAAGACGAAAAACAACATCTCGAGCATCTGCGAACAGTCTTTGAACGTTTGAAACTGTTTTCTCTCAGCATAAACATCAAAAAGTGTGTGTTTGGCCAACCAGAAATCAATTTCCTAAGTTTCATCGTCAACGCTCAGGGATATGCACCAGCAAGCGATAGAGTAGATGCCATCCTTAAGTTCACCAAACCGGAAACCATCGAAGAACTAAGACGTTTCCTAGGAGTGACCAACTACTATCGACGATGTATTCCGAATGCAGCACAATCCCAACTTCCGCTTAATGCTTACCTTCAACGTTCAATAAAAAATGACAAAACAAAAATCCAATGGACTGAAGAAGCAACAAAAGCCTTCGAGGAATGCAAAGAGAAAATAGCCAGTGTGACACTTCTTGCATATCCTTCACCAAATTCTGCCTTAACCCTCACCACCGATGCATCATCTTCTGCCATCGGAGCCAAACTTGAGCAGCAGAATGGTAACACCTGGGAGCCGCTTGGTTTCTTTTCCAGAAAACTCAGTCCCAGTGAGCAGAAGTATTGCACATATGACCGCGAATTGCTAGCCATCTTTGCAGCAATACTATTTTTTCACCACATGTTAGAGTGCCGAATCTTCACTATCAAAACTGACCACAAACCATTGATATACGCGTTTAAAAAAAAACATGACAAAGCTCCTCACCGCAGAATCCGTCAACTAGACTACATTTCACAGTTTACGACCGACATAGTCTACGTAAAAAGTGAAGACAACATTGTAGCAGACGCTTTGTCCCGCATCAACACTATCAGCATGCCTACAATCTTTACTCCAGACAAAATTCGAGACGAACAACGCGATGATCAACACCTACAGGACCTAATCCAGAGTCCATCATCACTTCATCTCCAAAAACTTCAAGCAGCACCAGGCATCAGCACTTATTGTGACATAGCTACAGGCATAGTACGTCCCTACATTCCACTATCACTGCGAAGAACAGCGTTTGACACCATCCACAACACCGCTCACCCAAGTAGAAGAACGACATCACGCCTACTCCGGGAAAAGTTCATCTGGCCAGGGATACGAAAAGATGCCTTACAATGGTCTCGCGAGTGCTTTGAGTGTCAAAAAGCAAAAGTTCATCGTCATACGAAACTTAAACCAGACCACATTGTAGTTCCAGACGCAAGATTTAATCAACCAACACATCGACATAATCTTTTTACCATTTGTTCAAGGATTCCAATACTGCCTAACAATGATTGACCGCTTTTCGAGATGGCCTGTTGCTGTTCCCATAAAGGACATGACCGCCGAAACCGTAGCAACAAATCTATTCAGTCATTGGATATCGCATTATGGCTCACCTGTCACAATAACCGCTGACCAAGGCACTCAATTTGAGTCTGCTCTGTTTCAAGCACTCACCAATCTTGTTGGAACACAAAAACTGAGGACGACACCTTACCACCCACAATCCAATGGCATAGTCGAACGCATGCACAGAACACTAAAGGCAGTACTCATGTGCTCACCAAAACCTTGGGTTGATGTGCTACCAACAGTGCTACTTGGACTTCGAATATCGTTCAACGAAGACATTCAAGCAACGCCAGCAGAGATGCTTTACGGAACATGTCTTTGAATTCCTGGAGAATTCTTTGTGTCTTCAGACCTACCAGCAGATTCACAGATGTTTATAGAGAAACACCGTGAATACATGCGTGGCATGCGCCCAACTCCAACAGCTCACCACAACAAAGCCAGAATTTTCATCCTAAAGGACTTGGCGACTTGCTCACACGTCTGGTTGCGCAGTGATCACGTCAAAGTTCCTTTAGAACCTCCTTATCAAGGTCCATACAAGGTGATCCAACGACTATCAGACAGAATCTATAAGATAAATGTCAATGGTCAAGAAAAACAAGTATCGGTTGAAAGACTCAAACCATATTTCTACAACAAAACAGATGAGGATTCCACTAATTCCACTAACGATTCATCTACATCGTTGAACCGACCAATCCAACCACATCTCTGGACTTCTACAATGGATCCACCTCAACGGACTTATCAAAATCCAAGAAGAACCGTGACTTTTTCATCCTCCAGCTAAAATCCACTCGGGGGGAGTGACTGTGGCGACCCTGTGTCGATTGTTGCGCCCCTGCAATTTCAACCAAGAAAATATCTTAAATAAATCCTCTTCTTGGATACACACAATTTCAAATATTTTCATAACGATTTTTGTCCTCACCGAACTAAGACGTAATTAGATTTTCAATCCAGCTTCGAACAGTTTTTCTTCTATGCACATTTTATATTTTATAGTTCAATCAGTTCTTTCTTGTTGTAAATAAACATTTATTATATATTAGTTTTGACAATTAAATCAAAGTGTTTCATTTCATGATTCCGCTTTTGTGTTGTCCGTCATTCTGTCTTTCTCAACGAAAGAAAGTTGGTGTCAAAAGAACGAAACACCACATTGTCCCTACGCAAGCCCGATTCACCTGACCAAAAAGAAAAATAATGATTGGCGACTTTGGGGAGACTATAGGCAACTGAACACCAACACAGAAGCTGACAAGTATGCACCTCCACTTGTGCAAGATCTATTCCTGCGTCTACATGGTACCTGCATCTTAACCAAGCTGGATTTGGACCGAGCTTACCATCAAGTTCCGATGCATCCAGATGACATTCACAAGACTGCAATCATAACACCCTGAGGTCTCTATGAATAAACTGTGTGTTGAACAGAAACCAAAGCGGTTGTGTTTAGATCTACCTCTGCCTAATTTTGTTTTGTTTTTATTTAACTGTGTTATTTATCAAACAAATTTGTGCTAAAACCTTTTAACAAGTTCTTGGCGTTAAACTTTTAAACTTGTGTATGCATTATTCTATTCGAGTGTCACCTAAAATAATTAATTTTTAATGTGGATAAATGAAAACGAAAATTGTTTTTTTACATCATAGTGGTAATTCTCTCTACGTTTCATCTTTATCTCCATGACAACTTTGTCTCTCCTCTTGGTGAGTACATTTTTAGTACATGTTCTGCCGTAAGCATAATTGAGACTACAGAAAATACCTTTTTGGTTATTTATTTTGCATATAAACGTCATCTATCAAGCTGCTCTACATTACCGACACTACATCTCATGATCTCATACACAAACCATTACCAAAGAAAAAATCTACATTGCCCACTTATGCATTTCTGAACAGGGTGATCATAAAGAACACAAATAAAATAAAATAAATTAAAATTTATACGGAACAACAAAAAAGTAAAAAGAAAAAGAAAAAAAAAAAAAAAAAAAAAAAAAAAAACATAGGTAAACAAATTGATATATTAAACAATGGCTTCTTGCGATTTATGCAAAAATGTCACAGACTCTATGATTGACTCAATTATGTGTCAGGGAAATTGCAGAAAACTTTTTCACGTCACATGTATCGACGCTCCTTTCAGCACAATTAAGCTTTTTAAGGACAGAAAATCATTTTACTATTTCTTCAACGAATGTGACCCGTTTGTTCTCACAAATATCTCTCGTGACGTGCTAGAAAACAGAAAAAATCTTGAAAACCTACATGACCAGTTGCTGAATTTGGCTAAACAAGTTGAAACATTAACCTCTGTTTCTCAAACGCACGATATTCAACCACAAAGCGTTAAAAGACAAACCAGAAATAATACAAAAATCAAAAATACCACGACCATCATAAAGCCAAAAAAATCATCGAAACGAAAAAGTGACGAATTAGATGCAGAAAGCTCTCTCCAAAATCCTTCGATAAAAAAAAACGGCCAAGTCGATATTTGATTCTCATGCACTTACTCGTAAATTGACTAATTTTAATTTTAATGAGAATTCTGCAATTCCTCAAACTCTTCTTCCTCAAACTCTTCATCCATCGACATCAGCTCCAAAACTTGGCAATTCAAGTTCAACTGAAATAGCTCCATCTTCTTCGTTTACTTTACCTACTCATACAACAAAAACAACAGATATCGCAACTGCTTTGCTATCAGTTAATCCATCATCACAAACACATCTAATTTCACCAAACTTACCAACTAAGTCTTTGATATCATCGTCTTCAAATTCAAGCTCAATTAATGAAGTCCAACTTAAGGCAGCACAAAGATTTAAATGCTTATTTTTATCCAACTTTGATCCAGCCACAAGCTGCGAAAATATTTGTAAATTCGTCACTTCTCTGTTCTCAAATGCTAAATTAAAAATCGAACGACTTCAAACAAAAAGTAATGACTACACATCCTTTAAACTGTATGTTACCCAGGAAATATTCAATCAATTACTTGAAAAATCATTATGGCCGGATAATATAATTATTCATGAATTTGTAAACAAAAGGAATAATATTCGCCCTTTTCAAAACACACTGACAAGACATGTAAATCGTCGCCACTAATACATTTTTTCTATCAAAATGTGAGAGGACTTCGGACAAAGACCAATAAGGTCTACTTTTCAACAATAACCTGCTCTTATGACGTTATTTCCCTCACCGAAACATGGCTGTATGCTGGTATCAAAGACTGCGAACTTTTTGATAGCACATTTAATGTTTTTAGACGTGACCGGTATTCAGATCCGAATATAGATACCGTGGGAGGTGGAATCTTGATTGCTGTGAGATCGTCTTTCATATCTACGCCAGTACATGTTCCTGTAGCCCTTGACAATGAATTTCTCTGCGTTAAAATATCTTTAAGTAACAAAAACATTTACCTTGTTACTGTATATATAGTTCCGGGAAGTCGCTGTGATGTTTATGATAAAGCTTTTGAATTCATCAACTATATCAATGAATTATTAGAATATAACGAAGAGCTGATTTGCCTCGGCGACTTTAATCTTAGCAATATTGCTTGGTTACGATGTCCTGAATCGAACGTAATGTTGCCAACTGGACACCTTAAATCTGGTGACTCAAAACTAATTGACGATTTAAACTCACTTGGACTACACCAATTTAACGATGTTTCTAATTGCAATGGAAGAATTTTGGATCTAATTTTCGCAAGCTGTGATGAAGATATTGTTGTGGAAAAATCAACAGATCCTTTAGTAGTTGAAGATAACCATCATCCATCTTTATCTTTTTCTCTTTCTTTTGATTTAATATTTCATTCTGACCTTAATCAAAACTTTTACACTTTTAATTTTAAAAAGACAGATTTTAACGAATTAAATATGCTGCTGTCACAAGTTGATTGGTCATATTTCAATAATTGTTTAACTGTGAACACTATGGTCTTTGAATTTTATAATGTCTTGTTTGATTGTTTTTTAAAATATGTACCTCTAACTTCTGTAAAATCGAGATCATCAGTTCCAGATTGGTATGATAGTGAAATTAAAAGCCTTAAGAACCTCAGAAACAAGTTTTGGTCAGTTTATAAATTATCTCGAAGTGAAGCCGACTTTGAAAACTTTTGCCGTGCTCGTGAAAATTTCAATAGAGCTTCAAGTTTAAAATATTTGAATTATCTGCAGAAGGTTCAAAGACATCTTAAAATGAATCCAAAATATTTTTGGAACTTTATAAATAGTAAAAGGAAGTCTTGTCCATATCCGTCTGTTCTTAAGTCAAACGATAAATCTAGTCATGACCCTCGTGTTATTACACAATTGTTTGCAGACTTTTTTCAAAATGCCTTTGACTGTGATACTAACATCTGTGATACTTTAAACTGTGATACTTCGAACTGTGATATACTTGATGAAAATAGCCAAAATTTTGGCTTTTTGAAATCATTCTCTTACTTGACTGATATAAACTTCAATATTAATTCTGATAACATTGCTAAGTTCATATCTAATCTTGACGAGAATTGTAAACCAGGTCCGGATGGTATACCTTCTATTATTTTAAAAAAATGCGCAAATAATTTGCTTTTACCCTTATCCACTCTCTTTAATTGTTCTCTGTTTTCTTGTCAATTTCCGTGTATTTGGAAAAAATCCTTCATAATCCCTTTACACAAAAAAGGTAAAAAAGACGAAATTCAAAACTATAGGCCTATAGCCAAACTATCGGTTATTCCGAAGCTTTTTGAAGCTATTATTTGTGAATCTTTGTGTTTCTATGTCAAATCAGTCATTGTTCCGAATCAACATGGCTTTACAAAAGGTCGCTCTACTGTAACGTTTCTTATGGAGCTAATCGAACTTTGCATTGATGCATTTAAGAAAAAGAAAGTAATTGACTGCGTCTTTACGGACTTTAGTAAGGCATTTGATGAACTCTCTCATAAGATCTTGCTAAAAAAGCTAAGAAATCTTGGTTTTAGCGAAAATTTTGTTATGTGGCTTCAATCTTATTTATTAAACAGATCTTATGCAGTGTTGTTTAGCGATTGTCCATCAAATTATTTTACAGTTAACTCTGGAATACCACAAGGTAGCCATTTAGGACCTCTACTTTTTATTTTATTTATTAATGACTTACCATCTATCTTGAAGTATTCTAAATGCCTCATTTACGCGGATGATGTGACAATTTTTAAAACTATTTCTAGTATTAGTGATTGTGAAATGTTGCAATCCGACCTTAATTCGTTTTTTGACTGGTGTGTTCGTAATTGCTTGTCTCTTAATATAAATAAATGTAATTTTATGAGCCTCACAAGAAAACTTTTAGTAACTCCATTTAATTATTCCTTAAATGGAATTTCCCTATCATGTATGGAAAACGTAAATGTTCTTGGCGTCATATTAGATCGAAAGCTTGAATTTATTCAGCACATCAACTCCATATCAAATAAAGCCAATTCAATTCTAGGCTGGATTAAAAGAGAGTCACGGCAATTTTCAGATCCTTTTGTTACAAAACAGCTTTTTATAACATTTGTTCTTCCCATTCTTGAATATGCTTGTCAGGTTTGGTCACCCCATTACGAATGCCATATATTAAGGTTAGAACGTGTTCAAAAAAGATTTCTGCGATTTGCCTTGCGGGGCTTAGGTTGGGAAAATCCTTACGAGCTTCCCGCATACATCAGTCGACTGAAACTAATTGATTTGCCATCCCTTGTGAATAGACGTTCTTATTTAAGTTTTGTTTTTATTGTTAAATTAATAAATGGTAACATAGACTCTTTGTACCTTTTGTCTCGAATAAATTTTAATATTCCTCAAAGAAACTTAAGGAATCAACCTAGCTGCATAAATGTCCCAAACTGTCGTACTAATTATGAACGATTTTCTCCCTTAAACAAAATGTTTGAATTATTTAATCTTCTCAATAATAGATGTAATAACTTATTTGACCAATCATTAAATTTTTCATCTAAATTTCAGTCAAATTTGTATTCAATTATATAATTGTACTCTTATTATAATAGACATAAGTACTTATATCTGAAGCTAGTCTTTAGCTATGTAAATAAATAAATAAATACATGGTTATGCCATTCGGCCTCAGAAACGCCACGCAAACGTTTCAAAGGTTCATGGACTCCATCTTCCGCGATCTCGATTTCGTCTTTGTCTACATTGACGACATACTCGTCATGTCAAAAGACGAAAAACAACATCTAGAGCATCTGCGAACAGTCTTTGAACTTTTGAAACTGTTTTCTCTCAGCATAAACATCGAAAAGTGCGTGTTTGGCCAACCAGAAATCAATTTCCTAAGTTTCATCATCAACGCTCAGGGATATGCAACAGCAAGCGATAGAGTAGATGCCATCCTTAAGTTCACCAAACCGGAAACCATCGAAGAACTAACGTTTCCTAGGAGTGACCAACTGTTTTCCGAATGCAGCACAATCCCAACTTCCGCTTAATGCTTACCTTCAACGTTCAATAAAAAATGACAAAACAAAAATCCAATGGACTGAAGAAGCAACAAAAGCCTTCGAGGAATGCAAAGAGAAAATAGCCAGTGTGACACTTCTTGCATATCCTGCACCAAATTCTGCCTTAACCCTCACCACCGATGCATCATCTTCTGCCATCGGAGCCAAACTTGAGCAGCAGAATGGTAACACCTGGGAGCCGCTTGGTTTCTTTTCCAGAAAACTCAGTCCCAGTGAGCAGAAGTATTGCACATATGACCGCGAATTGCTAGCCATCTTTGCAGCAATACTATTTTTTCACCACATGTTAGAGTGCCGAATCTTCACTATCAAAACCGACCACAAACCATTGATATACGCGTTTAAGCAAAAACATGACAAAGCTCCTGACCGCAGAATCCGTCAACTAGACTTCATTTTACAGTTTACGACCGACATAGTCTACGTAAAAGGTGAAGACAACATTGTAGCAGACGCTTTGTCCCGCATCAACACTATCAGCATGCCTACAATCTTTACTCCAGACAAAATTCGAGACGAACAACGCGATGATCAACACCTACAGGACCAAATCCAGAGTCCATCATCACTTCATCTCCAAAAACTTCAAGCAGCACCAGGCATCAGCACTTATTGTGACATAGCTACAGGCATAGTACGTCCCTACACTCCACTATCACTGCGAAGAACAGCGTTTGACACCATCCACAACACCGCTCACCCAGGTGGAAGAACGACATCACGCCTACTCCGGGAAAAGTTCATCTGGCCAGGGATACGAAAAGATGCCTTACAATGGTCTCGCGAGTGCTTTGAGTGTCAAAAAGCAAAAGTTCATCGTCATACGAAACTTAAACCAGACCACATTGTAGTTCCAGACGCAAGATTTAATCAACCAACACATCGACATAATCTTTTTACCATTTGTTCAAGGATTCCAATACTGCCTAACAATGATTGACCGCTTTTCGAGATGGCCTGTTGCTGTTCCCATAAAGGACATGACCGCCGAAACCGTAGCAACAAATCTATTCAGTCATTGGATATCGCATTATGGCTCACCTGTCACAATAACCGCTGACCAAGGCACTCAATTTGAGTCTGCTCTGTTTCAAGCACTCACCAATCTTGTTGGAACACAAAAACTGAGGACGACACCTTACCACCCACAATCCAATGGCATAGTCGAACGCATGCACAGAACACTAAAGGCAGTACTCATGTGCTCACCAAAACCTTGGGTTGATGTGCTACCAACAGTGCTACTTGGACTTCGAATATCGTTCAACGAAGACATTCAAGCAACGCCAGCAGAGATGCTTTACGGAACATGTCTTCGAATTCCTGGAGAATTCTTTGTGTCTTCAGACCTACCAGCAGATTCACAGATGTTTATAGAGAAACACCGTGAATACATGCGTGGCATGCGCCCAACTCCAACAGCTCACCACAACAAAGCCAGAATTTTCATCCTAAAGGACTTGGCGACTTGCTCACACGTCTGGTTGCGCAGTGATCACGTCAAAGTTCCTTTAGAACCTCCTTATCAAGGTCCATACAAGGTGATCCAACGACTATCAGACAGAATCTATAAGATAAATGTCAATGGTCAAGAAAAACAAGTATCGGTTGAAAGACTCAAACCATATTTCTACAACAAAACAGATGAGGATTCCACTAATTCCACTAATTCCACTAACGATTCATCTACATCGTTGAACCGACAAATCCAACCACATCTCTGGACTTCTACAATGGATCCACCTCAACGGACTTATCAAAATCCAAGAAGAACCGTGACTTTTTCATCCTCCAGCTAAAATCCACTCGGGGGGGGGGGGGGGGGAGTGACTGTGGCGACCCTGTGTCGATTGTTGCGCCCCTGCAATTTCAACCAAGAAAATATCTTAAATAAATCCTCTTCTTGGATACACACAATTTCAAATATTTTCATAACGATTTTTGTCCTCACCGAACTAAGACGTAATTAGATTTTCAATCCAGCTTCGAACAGTTTTTCTTCTATGTACATTTTATATTTTATAGTTCAATCAGTTCTTTCTTGTTGTAAATAAACATTTATTATATATTAGTTTTGACAATTAAATCAAAGTGTTTCATTTCATGATTCCGCTTTTGTGTTGTCCGTCATTCTGTCTTTCTCAACGAAAGAAAGTTGGTGTCAAAAGAACGAAACACCACATTGGATTTGGCAGTGGAGAGATAAAAGTGGTGGGGATGAAGAAAGAGCGCGTTATATTTTAAAATTTCTTAGAGCAGTAAAGGGAACGAGGGAGTCAGACTATCCAGCTGTTTGTGAAATGTCATAAATGAGAATAAGACTTAAGGTGCCTTTACATGGAGCTGCAAGCCCTGATCTTCAAAAAAAGAGGATGCAAAATCAATAAATCATACTTGTGTGATAGAGAGGGAAGACAAAAATGCAGATGTCTTCATGGATGCAGATTATAGGAAAATTATAGATGCAGCTTGAAAATAATAGTGAAGACGAACATGTTCATCTTCATCGTCTTGTGCCTTTACATGGAGCTGCAAGCCCTGATCTTCAAAAAAAAGAGGATGCAAAATCAATAAATCATACTTGTGTGATAGAGAGGGAAGGCAAACATGCAGATGTCTTCATGGATGCAGATTATAGGAAAATTATAGATGCAGCTTGAAAATTATAGTGAAGACGAACATGTTCATCTTCATCGTCTTGTTGTTGTTGCGTTTTCGTCTGCATTTGCAACTCCATGTAAAGCCACCTTTAAAGATACCAGAAAATTGTGTGTTTGTGGCTGTGCAAGAAAATCATTTTTATAGGAATTCTTGAATATATAAGTCAGTTTAGCATTCGGCAACGTCGCATTTTCAAAGAACTCGAAGATATTTCCTACTTTATATTTATTTGTTATTTGTCAGCAGCAGCAGTTCATATTATAAAAATAAAAACGATATAGGACGATAGTTAAATTTGGAGTTCAATTTGGTTGAGGACAATAGAAAATATTTTATTCAACATTTATACATATTTATATCATTTGAAAAATAGTTGCAATAGTGGAAGATGTCTTTGGTGTCAAAAAAAAACCATCTTGAAGGAAGATACATCATAATCATAACAATACCAGCATTAATAAGGAGCTGCATTGTCTGGGGTATGCTGATGTTGTCCAGTTGAAGATCCGGTAAATATTTTTATAAATATACAATTAAAAATCTCTATAACAAACAAAATATCTTTCAGTTTGTTTTGCCCTATTTAAAGCACTTTTTATGTGCTCATTTGGTGTCCCATTTTGTTGATTGTGTTACATTGCTCTTGGAGTTCCTGGAATCTGTCCTCACTGGAGTACCTTGCCGCGGTGTGTTTATAAAATAAGTAAGTAAGTAATTTTTACAAAAAATACAAATTGAAAGTTGAAATATTAAACTACATTTTTCTTTACAAGCAAACCCGAAGAATTAATGCTTTTGGGATGTGTCGTCTGTGGTATCCCTAGTAGGTATACCTACATATATTGGCTGATGAAGATTTTTGCTTCATGAACAGAGCAGTTCGCAGTTGGAGGCAAGCTATCGTCAGAACTCAGAACACTAAGTTCGGATTGACAACAACACTGAAACTGAAGGGGTAGAGAACATCATAAGCAATGTCTTCCTAGTGGGTAAATTGGCAAGCAAGAGATTGCAGGATTGCAGATTTCTTTGAAAAAAAAACTGTGAAAATTGTTTAGAAAAATATAGCAACTCTATCTTGGACTCTATTAAAAGAATTTTGCATAGAAGCGAGTGTCGATTGTTTTGTTTTTCGGTTTGTGCTTCGTCATTTTTATTTGCTTGCAGTTGCGACATCATTTTTCTTTTTTAAATGATATCGCAGTATAACACAAAGGAACGTCTAGGATTATCCTTTGAAATTTAAAAAGAAAGTTAAAAAAGTGAAAAGTGAAATTGGAATCGTTCAGAGAATAGAGAAAGATAGAAGGATGTGGTGGCATCCATGTGTTCCAATAGGAGGTAGTCTTCCTGTTGCTGTCGCCAGCAGTTTCCTAAATTCAAAAGAGATATTACAAAGAAGTTAGCCTTATCTTAAATATTAGGTAAACGTCAATGTTTTTTTTTTTTTAATTTGTTTAAAAACTATCAAGTGGTTAGTCATGCCTTTTATCTTTTTAGTTTAAATTTTCGTTTTTTGGAAATAAAGTGGTGCGTTGCTTTTAAAATATTAATGAAAGTTCTTGAAACAACAATTAGTAGCAATTTTTCTCTGACTTCTTCAAGTTAACATAATATTCCAAGACAAGCCGGTGTTCCAGTGTGGTTCGTTACACAGCTTGTTGAAAAAATCTTGAAGTGTAAATACACAAAATTGAGTTAACTATAGATATAGCTATGGAACGGATTTTTCCATTTATTTTTTTATAATAAAAGTGGACGGTAATTTCATATTCTTTTTTTGTTTGTTATAAGTGTTGAGACTTAAGTTGGCTTACAGTGAAAAGATAAGCAGATGAATAGAGATTATAGATAGGCAAAGTTCCCAGTTCAAATTTTAAATCCGGATTTACTTTGTCTTTATAGAACAACATTTAAATCATGTTATTTAGGTGGTTTGATAAAAGATGAATGTTATAAGATTATAGGTATACTTACTGACAAATACTTTCATGATTCTCAGTCTTTTTCATAGGCTGTATTCTTTTCCACATCACCCAGTGGGGTAGAATACTAAATGCGTTTTTTTTATGAGGTTTCCCCTGTAGGCCTATTCTTCATTCTATTACTACATTAAAAATTATCAGTTAAATTATTATAAATATATTATTATATACATACATAGGTATATTATGTAAAAGTAAAATAAATAAAAATAAAATTAACTAATAAACTTTTCTTGGTTTTGGCGGTGGTTGTTTTATGTCCTTGTTGGTTTTCCAATTTGTGAGCATTATCAATCTGATGAGTAAACATTTAGCAATTGTCTGGTGGTGTTCAAGCTTGCAATTTAATCCAGCTAATATGGCAAGTCCTCGTCCTCAAAACACACGACTTTCTTTTGAATAATATTGTCCTCGATAGGCACTGCAAATTAAAACTCCTTAAACACAGCGTCCTCATCTTCGTCTAAATCTTGCAGTAGAGGTTCTGCCCCAGCATCTTGGTATCCAGAATATTCTGATACACTAAAATGTTGGAAGATGATTAGCTTCAGATTACGGATTAATCTCAAAGCTGAAGGGTTAGAATCGTACGAACCTCTATTTGTACGTAACATAGAGAACAGGTTTTCAGCAACATCTGTATTCAAATGTATTGTTAACAAATACCTCTGCTCGTCGCTTTTGATGTACTCCCACATCATTTCGATTGCCAGGAGTGTTTGCTTGAGTCCCCTCAAACAAGGTGGGGTTGATTAGGAACTCGAAGATTTCCACGTTGAAATCCAACTCCTTGCGTTGATCAAAGCATCCATGGTTTCAGAGTGATCCGATATTGGTTGCTGGTCAGGGTTGTGTGAATAAGGTTGGGAAGTGTTCAAATGGTCGAATAAGGCGTTCATCCTTCGAATAAATTCTGCTGTTGACACATCATTTTTTTTTCTTCTTCCGTCTTATAGATGCCAGCTTCCAATGCGTACCTAATTCCCGAGTACACGCTGAACACCTGGGTAGCAAGTTTAACAGACATTTTATCATGACTGCTTGGATCGATGTGGGATTTAGTAAGTTTATAACAAACTTGAAAATTCATCCCTTTTTCGTCTTCTTCGTACAACTTCTCCAGTACTTTCCAGTCGACGACATCATCTCCAATTGAAATTGTATGAGTCAGCAAGATATTTCTTACGCTCTTGAAAAGATGTGGATAGTCATGGAGCAGAAAAACTCTGTGACCTTTTATTTCCACATATGGTTTAGTCTTTAGTTCTGGTTGCAACAGATGATAGGCTCCAACGTTGGGAGGTCCTTGGTCGCAGCTTGTTGCAACAACTGTAAGGCCGCACTTAAATACTCCCGTAATTATAGCTTCTATCATGTCAGCAAGGATCTTTCCCTGTGGGGAGCCGACATAGTATACTATGCTCTGCTTCCAGTTTCTATTCAAGCCTCTAAATGTAAATACCATAAACTTAGAGGCTATCGTTGTGTTCCTTCCGAATTCGCCGAAATTCGTGAAACCATAAATGAAATCGTCTTTGCTGTTATACTCCAGTTCCTTCTGTATTGCCATCTCGTCGAACAGGAGTACACAATTTTTTTTTCATGGCTGTCATGCCTTTGGCTTTTTGTGTCAGCAAATTGGTAACTTTGTTGTCGAATCCGGTTGGTAACCTTATTTCAGAATGCCATTTGAAAATGGTACTGACCACTGGCAATTTAAAGCCTGCACTCAGCATGTAATTGTGACATGCCGGAGACTTGAAATAAAATTTTAAAAATATGCTCTTTTCCTCCTGTTTGTAAACTGAATTTTTCTTGTGGAAGAGTTGCGCTAGCACAAAAGTGCGTAACTCTTCTGAAAATTTTTCAGTATCCATTTTTCTGTCTAAGGATTTCCTTAGACTATAGTCCGGGTCTTTCTTCAGTCTCTTAGGGGTTTCATATATGGACTCATCAACTGGGCTGCCAGGAGTTTTAACAATTGGATTTGCTTTATATAAATAAAAACAAGGGGAAGGAAACTGTGCCTGTGAAATATCACCAGATGAAGGTACACCTTTCAGAGAATAATCTCTGATATATGTTTTTGTGGCACTTGGTGCCAAATTTTTTAAAGGAGAATTTGGGTCAGAAGACATGGGAGAAGATGATGGCGAACTTGGTGGGTGAAATCTTTTCAGACATGGAACAGGAATAAGTGATGGTGGATGTTGGCGAATAGCTGAATATTGGGAAGAAACACGTGTGGATTGAGGTAGAAGAGGAAGTGGGCGTGGACGCGGAGCTAAGAACTGATGATGACCTGGACCAAGAGGGACATGAATATTAGATGCAGTCGAGGTGGTGGGTTGATCCCTAGATTTCCATGACTGCATTTGCTGATGACATAAGTTGTCAACACCATTTTCGGTGCAACTGCATATATAGTTATCAACTACTATAGGCAGTACACTTCGTGAAAGACGTTTAGTCGTAGATCTGAGCGAAATATCTATGTCATGGAAGTGCTTTTCACACATGTAGGATTTATGTGGCAAATCTGCAATGTGGGAAGCACTTCCATGCTTTATCCAAATCGATCTTCTATGATCTGTTGGCAACTGGAAAAAAGAAATCAAACCTAGGTCTCTTTTCTGCTCGCCGCAGTTTGCGTAGCAGCAGATAACCATTATATTTTTAAATGTAAGAAAGCGGAATATTAAAAGTTTTTATTAAATTTAAGAAATACCTAGGTATGTATTTATTAAATTTAAAAATATGTTTTATGTAAAAAACGGAATATTATTTTTTTTTATTAAATTTTCAAAATATGTATTTATTATATTTAAAAAATGTTATTAATATGGTCAATATAAATAATTTAAATATTTTAAATGTTAAAAATAGAAGATAAAATATCAAATAAATAAATAATAATTGTTAAATATATTTTCAATATAAATAATTAAATAAAAATCAATTAAAACTAATTACCTAATCAACTAACACACTTCCTTTTATTAAAAATTTGTCAAACCTTGTAAAATCCTTTTTATTTGCACAATATATACCTAGGTAGGTAGGTACCTACACAATTTGTTTTTTCAATTTTCACTTGAAAAAAGCTTTTTATTATTATTTTTTTTCAATTTTTATACCTATATGTATATCACAGATTATTTTCTTTTTTTTTTAACACAATAACTTCACAAAACTCACTACCAGTGGAACTAAAAATTTTTAATTTATTTTCTTAAATATGTATATAGCTTATCGCGAACCGAATAATATTAAAAATAGGTAGGTAGGTACTTATATTCAATGCAGGTAATGCTTATATTAAAGAAGTATTTATATGTAAAAAAATTTATATTAATAAAACGAAATAAGGGAAGACAAATTAAAAAGTATTTTTGAAATTCGATCAAAAGATGGGCAGCCAATTTAAAATTATTTTGCAATCTTTAAAAAACTGTTGGTCACTTTAAAGCACATAAATCCTACATGTGTGAAAAGCACTTCCATGACAAAGACGTTTTGCTCAGATCTACTACTAAACGTCTTTCCCGAAGTGCACTGCCTATAGTAGTTGATAACTCTATATGCAGTTGCACCGAAAATGTTGTTGACAACTTATGTCATCAGCAAATGCAGTCATGGAAATCTAGGGATCAACCCACCACCTCGACTGCATCTAATGTTCATGTCCCTCTTGGTCCAGGTCATCATCAGTTCTTAGCTCCGCGTCCACGCCCACTTCCTCTTCTACCTCAATCCACACGTGTTTCTTCCCAATATTCAGCTATTCGCCAACATCCAACATCACTTATTCCTGTTCCATGTCTGAAAAGATTTCACCCACCAAGTTCGCCATCATCTTCTCCCATGTCTTCTGACCCAAATTCTCCTTTAAAAAATTTGGCACCAAGTGCCACAAAAACATATATCACAGATTATTCTCTGAAAGGTGTACCTTCATCTGGTGATATTTCACAGGCACAGTTTCCTTCCCCTCGTTTTTATTCATATAAAGCAAATCCAATTGTTAAAACTCCTGGCAGCCCAGTTGATGAGTCCATATATGAAACCCCTAAGAGACTGAAGAAAGACCCGGACTATTGTCTAAGGAAATCCTTAGACAGAAAAATGGATACTGAAAAATTTTCAGAATAGTTACGCACTTTTGTGCTAGCGCAACTCTTCCACAAGAAAAATTCAATTTACAAACAGGAGGAAAAGAGCATATTCTTAAAATTTTATTTCAAGTCTCCGGCATGTTACAAATACATGCTGAGTGCAGGCTTTAAATTGCCAGTGGTCAGTACCATTTACAAATGGCATTCTGAAATAAGGTACCAACCGGATTCGACAACAAAGTTACCAATTTGCTGACACAAAAAGCCAAAGGCATGACAGCCATGGAAAAAAATGTGTACTCCTGTTCGACGAGATGGCAATACAGAAGGAACTGGAGTATAACAGCAAAGACGATTTCATTTTTGGTTTCACGGATTTCGGTGAATTCGGAAGGAACACAACGATAGCCTCTAAGTTTATGGTATTTACACTTAGAGGCTTGAATAGAAACTGGAAGCAGAGCATAGTATACTATGTCGGCTCCCCACAGGGAAAGATCCTTGCTGACATGATAGAAGCTATAATTACGGGAGTATTTAAGTGCGGCCTTACAGTTGTTGCAACAAGCTGCGACCAAGGACCTCCCAACGTTGGAGCCTACCATCTGTTGCAACCAGAACTAAAGACTAAACCATATGTGGAAATAAAAGGTCTCCATGACTATCCACATCTTTTCAAGAGCGTAAGAAATATCTTGCTGACTCATACAATTTCAATTGGAGATGATGTCGTCGACTGGAAAGTACTGGAGAAGTTGTACGAAGAAGACGAAAAAGGGATGAATTTTCAAGTTTGTTATAAACTTACTAAATCCCACATCGATCCAAGCAGTCATGATAAAATGTCTGTAAAACTTGCTACCCAGGTGTTCAGCGCTAATGTGTACTCGGGAATTAGGTACGCATTGGAAGCTAGCATCTATAAGACGGAAGAAGAAAAAAAATAATACGGGCAAGTGCGAGTCGGACTCGCGCACGAAGGGTTCCGTACCATTATCTATAAAAACAGCAAAAAACAAAATCACGTTTGTTGTATGGGAGCCCCCTTAAACATTTATTTTATTCAATAAACACTTGCTTAAATTTCTCATTGTAACAGGCGATTACGATTTGCAGAAGACGACGAACTGATAGTTTGTTTAGGAAAGATCCCGCCAAAAATGATCTTGTTTGTGTGAGTGAAAGAAAACTGGCAAATCAGCAAAAAGAAGAAGAAACAGAGACAGCTATGCATGTAAATTCAAGAATTAAATCAGATCGAGACCTCCCAGTACTTCTTTTGTAAGTTTAATTTAATATTTAAGGATTAACAGTAGTTTTAATTATTCATAATTAATTCAGTGATTCAGTATTAGCAGCAGAAGAAGAAGCAGCAAGAAGCTTATATAGAATTTTTTTTAATAAGAAATTATTATTATTTATATTAATATTTAAGATTTTAAAATTTGGTCGGTAAGAAAATCTAATACCGACTTCTTGTTCTTTATTTGACATTCGTTTTTTTTTCTTATTTTGTTTTCTATTCGAATTCGAACACGAATAGAAGAAAACTGAGCTTTAAAAGCATACATAGGTTGGCTCTTTTCTCCTACAAGAATTTCTGGAATTTATATGCCTGTA
The DNA here is from genome assembly GCA_916050605.2 of Platycheirus albimanus. Lineage (NCBI taxonomy): Eukaryota > Metazoa > Arthropoda > Insecta > Diptera > Syrphidae > Platycheirus > Platycheirus albimanus. Next base: position 146,891,324 of record OU696696.1, read on the forward strand.
GGTCAAGCTGTTTCTCACTCACACAAACGAGAACAGTTTTGGCGCGATCTTTCCTAAACAAACTGTCACCAAGATGTCTTTTGCCAATCCTGCTCAAATATTTCACTGAGAAATTTCAGTAATTTTTTTTCTCAGCATAGTGTTTTTTTTTACAATAAAATAAAGAAGAAAGGCGTACTTACGTTTAAAAACCCTAAATCCTGATTTAATATTATTTTATGAGAGAATCTAATACCGACTTGTTGATTGTGGTTTGACATTTGTTTTTTTTTTCTATTCGAATTCGAATTCGAATTTCTGGAATTTACATGTAGATAAAACTTTTTTTCTCACTCACACAAACAAGAACATTTTTGGCGCGATCTTTTCTAAAAAAAAAAAACTATCACCAAGATGTCTTTTGCCAATCTTGTTCAAATATTTCACTGAGAAATTTCAGTAATTTTTTTTCTCAGCATAGTGTTTTTTTTTACAATAAAATAAAGAAGAAAGGCGTACTTACGTTTAAAAACCCTAAATCCTGATTTAATATTATGTTATGAGAGAATCTAATACCGACTTGTTGATTGTGGTTTGACATTTGTTTTTTTTTTTTTCTATTCGAATTCGAATTCGAATTTCTGGAATTTACATGTAGATAAAACTTTTTCTCACTCACACAAACAAGAACATTTTTGGCGCGATCTTTTCTAAAAAAAACTGTCACCAAGATGTCTTTTGCCAATCTTGCTTAAATATTTCACTGAGAAATTTCAGTAATTTTTTTCTCAGCACAGTGTTTTTTTTTAATATTTATAGAAATCACTCAAATCACCTCCATTGACAATAAAATAAAAAAGAACTTACGTTTGAAAACAATTAATCCTGATGTTATATTATTTTATGAGAGAATCTAATACCGACTTGTTGATTGTGGTTTGACATTTGTTTTTTTTTCTGTTTTTTTTTCTATTCGAATTCGAATTCGAACACGAATAGAAGAAAACTTAGCTTTAAAAGCATACATATGTTGCCTCTTTTCTTCTAAAAGAATTTCTATAATTTACATGTAGGTAAAGCTGTTTGTGTGAGTGAAGGAAAAGTCGCAAATCAGCAAAAAGAAGAACTAACAGGGACAGACTTCAAGAAATTTCTAAAGAAGAAAAGAGACAACCTGGTGATGGACGGACAAACATAGCAAAAACGAGCAAAAAATTACGTTTGTTTTATGGGAGCCCCCATAAATATTTTATTTTATTTAGTTTTTAGTATTTGTTGTTATAGGGAACACAATAATACATCATCTGTCCAAATTTCAGTGTCTAAATTTTACGGTTCATGAGATACAGCCTTGTGAAGGACGGACAGACGGACAGACGGACAGACGGACAGAAGGACAGACGGACAGACGGACAGACGGACAGACGGACAGACGGACAGACGGACAGACGGACAGACGGACAGACGGACAGTGAAGTCTTAGTAATAGGATTCCGTTTTCACCCTTTTGGTACGGAACCCTAAAAATGATGTGTCAACAGCAGAATTTATTCGAAGGATGAACGCCTCATTCGACCATTTGAACACTTCCCAATCTTATTCACACAACCCTGACCAGCAACCAATATCGGATCACTCTGAAACCATGGATGCTTTGATCAACGCAAGGAGTTGGATTTCAACGTGGAAATCTTCGACCCCACCTTGTTTCAGGGGACTCAAGCAAACACTCCTGGCAATCGAGATGATGTGGGAGTACATCAAAAGCGACGAGCAGAGGTATTTTTTAACAGCACATTTGAATACAGATGTTGCTGAAAACCTGTTCTCTATGTTACGTACAAATAGAGGTTCGTACGATTCTAACCCTTATGCTTTGAGATTAATTCGTAATCTGAAGCTAATCATCTTCCAACATTTTAGTGCATCCCAATATTCTGGATACCAAGATGCTGGGGCAGAACCTCTACTGCAAGGTTTAGACGAAGATGAGGACGCTGTGGTTAAGGAGCTTAAATTTGCAGTGCCAAGACGAAGCAAATTCAACTTTAGACCCTGAAGCAAAGGATGATTGCTCCGAGCAACTCCAGAAAGCGGCTGCAGCATATTACGCTGGATTTGCAGCAGGAAAGCTCAAGAGCAAACTGAAATGCACAGCCTGCACTCAATTTAGATCGGTGATATTAACAAAGTTAGGGAAGAAACTTTGTTAATACAACTGAGAGCCTACAAAACGACATCAACACCTTCAGAGTTCGGAAAACTCATAGTTCCTTCAATACCACTCGAAAGAAGCATTCGAAATTTCCAAGCCACATTCGAAGAAGGTTTTCCAGCAAATAAATCAAAGCAGAAGTTGGTAGAATCGTGGTTGGCTGATATCTTGATGGACGATCTACGCATATTAGCTGGATTAAACTGCAAGCTTGAACACCACCAGACAATTGCAAAATTTTTACTCATCGGATTGATAATCCTCACAATTAGGAAAACCAACAAGGACATAAAACAACCTCCGCCAAAACCAAGAAAAGTTTATTAGTTAATTTTATTTTTATTTATTTTACTTTTAGATAATATACCTATGTATGTATATAATAATATATTTATAATAATTTAACTGATAGTTTTTAATGTAGTAATAGAATGAGGAATAGGCCTACAGGGGAAACCTCATAAAAAAATGCATTTAGTATGCTACCCCACTGGGTGATGTGGAAAAGAATACAGCCTATGAAAAAGACTAAGAATCATGTAAGTATTTGTCAGTAAGTATACTGTTAACTCATATGTAACTCTACCATAAGTATAACACATTGGGCAGGGAAATCCCTCCTGCTCAAAGGTATAACAGTTAGATTAGGCGGCACAATGCAGCTCGTCAAGTGAGTCAGACGTATTGAGTTAAGTTCGCTTTCCGTATCTGAACTGGAAGGGCGCTTGGAGAGTTCGCGCAGTGCTTAATTTATTTTAATTTAACTTATTATCCTTCTAGATAATATTTTCAGAAGTGGGATAAGAAATCCATTATAACGAGTGAATATGAATAATTGAAACATATATACAAAAATTCGGGTTTCGTGGATAAATATAATATTAAAAAGCATTGCTGCAGTTGGTAAGAAATTTCATCATACTTTTTATGAATAGGGAAAAGAGTAGAGTGAGAAGATACAAGATACAGCAAGAAATCTGAGAGAGAAAAAAATTATATATACCTATCTTTACCTACCAATACCAACCGATAGCATACATACTGTGTGTCGGTTTGGTGTGGGAATAGATACATAGTTTTGAATGCACGCAGCGGATTGTGGCGGGAAGTTTGAGTTCCAACTGTTGAAGAACGAAGAGTTGTACAATATGTACAATCTCTTGTGTTGATAAAGAGGGGAGTACCAAAAGGAAAATATAAAGCAAAAGGAAAAAAAGCTAACATATATTCTTCTCGTTTTTTCCTTATTCTTTTGAAGGGAGTGAGTTGAGGGTGACTGCGATGGATAATTCGAAAAATCCTAGTCTATAAAAGAAAATGGTAGATGTTTTTGATGTTTCTTCCGTTTTAGATTTCGATCAGTGAAGTTTAGCTCTGAAATATAAGTGAAGAAATTCAAAAAAAACTGAGAAAAATTTAAGTATTTATTTAAAAAAAAAGTAATTAAAATGTCTGGAAGGCCAAGGAAAATACCTAAAAGATTTATTGAAAGTGAAACAGGTGAGACTAATATTCTCAGACTTAAACTACAATTAGAAGAACTAAAGCAAAAAAACCTCGAACTTGAAAAAGAAGTAGCTTTGTGTCGTCGGTCATGAAGTCGATCTTCACAAAATACGGCATCGGTTATTCAACCCCCAAGTCAAATAACGTTAAGGTTAGGCACCGAGGAGGTTACGAGGATAATTCCCCTGTTCAACCCGTCAAGCTCTTCCTCCCTCAGTGCATCCCAATGGGTTGAGACGATCGAAAATATTCGTCATCTTTATGAATGGGACGACTGCAGCACTTTATTTTACCCGTCCCTGAAGCTTGGAGATGCGGCAACGAATTGGTTTGAGGGGTATAGAGAAGAAATTCATAATTGGGCCGAATTCAAAACCAAAATCTTGAGAGATTTCTCTTCACAAGAGGATTCTGCCGAAATACATATCAAGTTACTATCCCGGCAAATAGAAGATCATGAAAGTTTTGAAAGTTACGTGTACGAGATGTCTGCACTGGCAAAAAGAGGAAAACTTGACACCACTATAAGATATATAATTTCCGTTCTTAGGGATACATCATTAATGAACTCTCTAGTAACAGCAAATTGTAATAGCATACCAGATCTTTTGACTAAAATTAAATCGCTAAAAGATATTCAGAGACAGGCAGAGACACGACAACATTTTGATATCAATAGAATTCAAAAAACTACATTCCGATCAGTTTTCAAACCTTACAACAACAATTTACGTAATAGACAAACTTCCCCTCATTCCAAAACACCATCTCAAATTTTCTATAATTGTTGTAGACCTGGACATCTAGCAAATGAATGTAAATCTGCATATCGCGACAAATATCAAAAACCTGTTCCAACTTTCTTAAAAGGTCATTTAGCTAATGAGTCCAGATATACAAACCGTGAAAAAAATCAACAAAATATTCTCAACTCTAAACATAACAACATTCCAGACCAAAAAAAAATCATTTGTTTTAATTGTCAAACACCAGGTCATTTCTCTCGTGACTGTAAAAACCGAAAACACCCTTCCAAACGCTGTATTTCCAAACGCGATCAAACTACTGAAGAACCACCCAAAAAAATAAATCGTTTACAGCAAGTGGACGACGAATGCGGGTTGTTAAAAAATATCGATGTCGATGGTCATTCAATGAAAGCCTTTGTAGATTTAGGCAAAGATTGCACGACTATAAACCAATCAGAAGTACAGAAGTTGGGTTGGGAAATGTATTATTGTAATACAAAACTACAGGGCTTTGGGTTGACTGCTAACAACGCCATTGGAAAATTAAATAAAAATATTACATTGGGCGAAGTAACTCTAAAAGTAGATATCTTAGTCGTCCGAGATCAAGTGCAAGACTATCCAATGATTTTAGGAAGAAACTTTTTGGATTCTGATAAAGTTTGCATTATAAGACGAAGTAGTGTACTAACCGTAACGCAAAACGAACACAACCTATGACTAATAAGTAATGAAAATAATTCGCCATTAAGTCAAATACAAAAGTCTAAAATTGAACTAACCGATATCTCCATTGGTAATTATAAATGCGCATCTGACGACCATGTCCAACTCCTTGAAATTTTAAACAAATATCGCGATTGCATTGCAATAATATTAAGCGAGCTGGGTATTACAATTATAAGATAAAAACCTTATCGTATTCCGTATAATGAATTACCTCATGTAGACAAAATAATCCACGAACTTTTAGAGAATAAAATTATCGAACATTCTAATTCTAAATACGCTAGTCCCGCTCTGCTGGTTAAAAAGAAAAACGGTTCTTGGCGCCTTTGCATTGATTATCGTCGTCTCAAGGAAATTACGGTTCGTGAAAATTTCCCTGTGCCTAACATGGAAGAGCAAATTAATTTAATGACCGGAGGGCGAATCTTCATTGTTCTCGATTTAATGAACGGGTATTACCAAATCCCAACTGAAGAAAATTCAAAATACCTTACATCTTTTTTAACACCTAAAGGACAAAACCAATTCAATCGTGTTCCATTTGGGCTATCGAATTCCCCATCGGTTTTTATGCGACTGATGAATATCGTTATACAAAAACTATCGTCAAAAAACATTTTGATATACATGGATGATATTGTTTTATTTGCGGAAGATGTACCAACTATCCTTAAACTATTAGAAAGACTTTTTATAGTTCTCAGAGAAGTGAAAGTTACATTAAATATCAAAAAATATATTTTTCTAGCTGATAAAATTACATATTTAGGACATGAAATAAGCGAAGGGGGAATAGAACCAGGGAGTGTGAAAATAAAATCAATAGAAAACTTCCCTAAACCTCTTGATACGCGACAAATTAAACAACTTTTAGGTCTGACTAGCTATTTCCGCCGCTTTGTGTATAACTATGCAAAAATAGGTGCTCCACTTAATACTCTACTGAAAAAGGGAACTTCGTTTGAATGGACAAAAGAGATGGAAAACTCGTTTGAAATACTCAAAAGAAAATTGTGTCAATCCCCTGTCCTAGTCATATACGACCCTGATAAAGAACATGAACTCCATACCGACGCAAGTAGTATCGGCCTCGCAGGTGTTTTAATTCAATTAAATGAATGCGGGGAACGAAAAGCAGTCTCTTACTTGAGCCGAGCGACAACAAAAGACAAGAAAAAATATCATAGCTATGAGCTCAAGGCTCTAGCCGTTGTTGAGAGCTTAGAAAGATTTCGGTACTACCTCTTTGGGAAACACTTTACAATCTTTACGGATTGCAATTCTTTAAAGATGACGCAATCACAAATGGATATCAAACGAATCGCCAGGTGGTGGTTGAAAATCCAAGAATTCGACTATAAATTGGAGTATCGAACAGCACAACAGATGCAACACGCAGACGCCTTGAGCAGAAATCCAACCGAAAACGCTGTGGAAATGGAGGAGGCAGGTTTAAATATGTTGATAGTCCAAGCTGAAGAAGAAGACTGGATTTCCGTTTTACAAAGTCGAGATAGTCAACTCAAAGAAATTCAGGACGTACTAAACAACCCGGACACGAAATGCTAATGCATCTCATAAAAAACCACAATCATATCAGGAAGGTGATTTGGTCCTTTTGCGGGCGGAGCATCCAGCTACCGGACAATCAAAAAAACTACTGCCGAGATACAAAGGTCCATTTGAAGTGAAGAAAGTCCTTGAAAACGACCGGTACTTAATTGGGGATACAACAGCTTTTCAAGTATCGCAACGACCGTATTCTTCAATTCATGCTGCAGATAAAATTAAACCATTTGCAAAGACAAATTCACTTGATTGGGAAGATTTAGATGACTTAGAATCAGAACCAGACGACAACGACAATAAAGAAGATTCACAAACACGGATCACAACACAACGCGAAACTAATAATTAATTTTACATTATAAGTGTTTATGTACTTACTTTCAAAGAATGAATTTTGTTTAAAATGAAATGATTTTATTTTTATTATTCCCGTGGGTTTTTTTATTACTCGATTTTGCTTTTTGAATATACTTAATAAAAAAAAAATCTTTCTTTTTCAAATGGAATTTGCATTATTTGGTATATTGCCTTTTCTTGTTTTTGAGTGATAACAAAAAGAAAAGCACTAAAGGCTAGAGCAGATGCAGAAGCAAAAATATTTGATATTTGAGAAATATTAGACGTTTGAGTTTTGACATTTCAATACAGGTATGTAAAATGAAAAATGAGGATTTGTCAAGGTGTGTTTATTTTTCTGGTAAGTTCTGTTTACTTACTCTATTAAGAACCTATTTCTCAATCAATTTTGGAACTTTTATTTAACTATCAGAGTAATAATTGGATTGAAGAACTAACTATTGAAGGGTTGGTACTTGATTAGAATTGTTCGTATCCGAGTGATAAGCTCGAACTGAGTGTGAAGAGCAAAATGAGTGTAACAATTGTTCTGAGTGTGATGAGAAGGCTGAGTGCATTGGACAAACTGAGTGTTATACTGAGAGTTGTATTCTAAGTGTAATAAACAAACTGAGTGAAATCGCTTAATCTGTGTGAAAATAGTTACATGCTATCAGTACTTATATCAATAGTGATTACACTGATTTATCGAATTACCTGTTCCAGGTTAGATTACTGAATTGAACAAATTAAGTTGGATTTGAGACAAATTCAAAAATAAGGTATAACAGTTAGATTAGGCGGCACAATGCAGCTCGTCAAGTGAGTCAGACGTATTGAGTTAAGTTCGCTTTCCGTATCTGAACTGGCGCTTGGCGAGTTCGCGCAGTGCTTAATTTATTTTAATTGTGGTAACAAATTTTAATTAAAAGTCGGTTAACTTTTCTTAACTAAACAATTTTTATATATTTGCAGAGAAAAATGTGGCTGCCGCTTTTCCAAGCACAAGAGAGATTGATTTTTTCTTAGACAAAACATGTTCTATCTTACTTCAATGTTTGAGTTTCAGTGTACCGTGCACTAGGTGAGCAACACCTAGTCGCGATACCCTGCAACTCAAGCACTAAGGCAGCAACACACTATTTGTTATACTACATAATAATTTTATACTACAACTCGGCCAATCTGATAATTTAATCGACCACGATTAACAAACGAACAGACCTAAATCATAAGTTGCCGTCCGAGAAGGCAGATGTCGCCCCTATTCAGTCGAACCTTCAGAGTCTCGATTTTTCCAACGTCGAATATTTCGAGACTCGATAATTCCGTCATACGGCAGCTGTGTGACTTGACAGCCTTCAATGTCTCGTATTACATATCTGTCATTAGGTAAAACTTTATAAACAACATAAGGTCCCCTGAATTTCGGAATAAGTTTTTTGTTCGCACAGGTTGTTGTGTCCACATTTTTTATTACAACATAATCACCCTCGTCGTATGTGCGTGCCGGGCTATTGTTCTGTTCAAAATACTTGGCATTATATTCTTGGATTCTGGTGATTGCCTCTGAAGCCTTTTCCCTTGCCAGTTCCAAGTTCCTTTCGGATTGATTTGATTGTTTATAATCAAGAAATTCGGTTAGTTTATCGACTAGCACTCCCCTTTGGTTGAACCCGAACAACAACTGACTCGGTGTATTTTGAGTAGCTCGGTGTATAGTGTTGTTCAATCCGAATTCTATATGCGCTAATGTAACAACCCAGTCTGAGTGCTCAATTGGTTCTGAAAGTTTAGCAAGCATACCAGTTAACACTCGATTAACCCGTTCCACTTGACCATTAGCCTGTGGCGAGTGAACTGCTACTTTCACATGGTCTATATTTTGTTCCATAATAAACGAACTAAACTCTAGGGACCTGAAGCAGGTTCCCCTATCAGTAATTACCCTTGGTGGTCTACTATAATACTCAAAATTTTCTTTAGTGCTGCACATACTTCTTTAGTGCTTGTAGACACAACTGAATATAATTTGGTTAATTTCGTAAATGCATCTATTACTACCAGGATATGCTTTCTTTTTGATTTTATAGAAGGAAGGGGGCCAAGGTGATCTAAATGTATAGTATGAAATGGGATGGGCTCTTTAGGGATGTTAAATAGATTACGTATGTTGGACCGAACCGGTGCTGAATACATAATGCAACGGATAAAATTCTTGATATATTTCTCAACCTTCCCTTGAATATTTGGGAACCAATAGTGTCGGCCAATTTGGTCAGAACTCTTTGTGACACCTAAGTGCCCAATCTACTCATGAATCATTCTTATGACATTGCATTTCAGATGGAACATAAAATCGGAGTTTGCCACTTCTATCTTTTTAAAAACAATGCCATCCTGAACTACAAATGAATTGTTATTCTTTAAAGACAATTTATCTTTTAATTAAAAAATATTTACATCCCGATTTTGGGCCGCTCTGAGTTGAAAATCTATGTCTTCAGAATCAATGACAGATATAAAGTTGCATATGCTCAATGCATCCACGTGACTCATATTAACACCACTACGATGTTTAATTTTATAATCATAGTCTTCCAACTCCAAAGCCCAACGCGCAATCCTGTGATTAACATTTTTTTTACTTAGTGTCATTGTCAAGGAACTACAATCAGTCACAATAGTGAAGGGAATACCCTGTATTATGGCCAAAGTTTCCAACTCAAAACTATGGTATTAAGCTTCTTGTGCAGTAGTCCTCTTAGAGAAAAACGATACTGGGTGCAATTTTTCATCTTCTTGTCGTTGTAGCAAAACTGCACCATAACCCAATGAACTTGCATCGCAATGCAGTTCTGTTTCTTTCCTTGGGCTAAAGATGGCTAACACAGGTGGGGAAGTCACACATTTTTGAAGAGTCCGAAAAGAATCTTCACATTCAGGGGTGAACCTAAAGGGAACATCTGTCTTTAATAAATCATGAAGGGGTCTTGCTATTCTTGAAAACGATTGAACAAATCTGCGGAAGTATGAGCACAATCCCAAAAATGAGTGCAGTTTTTTGCTATCTTTCGGCATAGGGTATTGAGCAATCGCTCGAATATGAGAATCACTAGGTTGGATGCCATGTTCTGTTACTTTAAATCCCAAATAATCAAGTGTCGAATATGCGAATCGACATTTCGATAGATTAAGCTCCAACCCATTCTCAGCTATTCGGTACAGAATTTTAGTAAGTATCTCAAGATGTTCAGTGATGGTTTTACTAGCAATTAAGATATCATCCAAATAAACAACTATTTCCCCTCTATCTATAAACTCCCGAAAGGTTTGAATTATAAACCTTTGAAAGACACTGGGCGCGTTCTTGAGGCCAAAAGGCATTTTAAGAAACTCCCATTGGCCATTTGGAGTTATAAAAGAAGTAAATTGAGTTGAATCTGCCGCTACTTTAACTTGATAAAATCCACTCTTTAAATAAAATAAGGTCATGACCTTCTTCCCCTCCAGATATTCAATGCAATCTTCTATTAATGGTAGTGGATCAGGGTCTCTAACCGTGTGTTTACTTAGCGCCCTGTAGTCTATACACATTCTCTTCTCACCAGATTTCTTTTTAACCAAAACTATTGGTGAAGCGTATGGAGAGTTGCTCGGTTGGATAATTTGTTTTTCCAAAAGATCTTTTATTATTCCATTTATTGTAGCCTTTTCTGAGACTGACAACCTTCGTGGAGCAAAACAAACAGGGGTGTTAGAAGTGAGTCTAATACTCATTTCGAAATCCATGGGTGAGACCAAGCCTTATCAAAATTTAAGTAATTTTGAGATATTATGTTTTTTATACCTCTTAAAATGTCCAAACCAGGACTTGGGTTAACATCTATATGACTTTCTGTATCATAATCTCGAAGGAATGGCCATCAAAGAAATCATAACCCGCCCAATCACTGTCTTTTCCTCTATTTGCACCAGGGCAGTTATTGAATTCAACCATATCACCATCCAATGTATCTGACTTGTCTTCAAGACAATCACCAGAATCATTTTGCATTTTCCGAAATTCAGCGGCCGGTATGCTTTCACCAAGGATATCATTTTTATTACCCCTATGATAATAATCACTCTCTGAAGGTTCGACTGTTTCATTTGAATAAGTGCACATATACAATTGATTTGAACAAAGAATTTTATTAAAACACATATTATCTTTACATGACTGCTCTGAAGGCGGATTATTATTAAGATTCATTTCAAGTTTTATATTAAAAATGTCAAGAAGATCACGGCCAATAAGCAAGGGTATAGAAGTTACTTCATCTGGAATTATCATAAGAGAAACGAGTTTTATAACACCTTTTATTTTAATATAACAATTGACTGTACCGTAGGTAAAAATTTTAATGTCTCCTAACCCTTTATACTTCGAATAAGCTAGCGATTCTTGAATGCGCACTTCTTCAGGCAGGATGGATTTTTGAATGAAACTAACCGGACTGCCGGTGTCCGAAAAGGAACAACAATTGATTAATTTTGTGCACTTATTCTTATTTATCATAAAGGCGACACTTACCGTCTGAACGGCATCTAAACTCCAGGCCAGTCCGTCCGTGTCATCATGTGAAGTGTCCTGGTTCACAGCTGCAACTTTAGTCTTCATGGCGTTTGGACAATTCTTGTAGTTGTGCCCCTCACCAGCACATCTAAAGCAGGATCCAGCTGGTCGTTGCTCCTTTGGGCATTTGGCGGCGATGTGCCCAAATTTGGAACAGTTAAAACATCTTTTGGACTGTTCACCATTTGCTGCTGAAGTTGAGGAAACCATGTTCCCTCCAGAAGTGGTTGCTAAAGCAACTGTGGGCCTCGGAATTCTTCTCTTTTCGTAACGTGGCAAGAGACTTTTGAGCTCCGTGATCGTTTTGGCAGCAAATAGAATAGAGACATTTGCTGGTGAGTCTCTTAGTCCATCGATGATGAACTCGATTAGCTCCGCCTCGTCGATTTCAGCATGTGACCCGAGCTCCTGCATGCAGATGACATATCGGAGAAGTGGCTCATTATGACGACGCACCCTTTCGCTCAGTTGACGATAAACCTGTTGCCTGCTCTTCTTATGGTCGAATTCTTTGATGAGTGTTTGCTTCAAAGAGTTCCAGTCGTCAACATGAACTGTACGAAGCAACATTTTTGCAGTTCCTTGCATGAGACGTCGTGCAGAAAGGTACTTGCACCGGTCATCGCATCCGAGAGTCTGTCACATCCTCGTAATCAATCAGCCATTTGGTGATGCTATAGGGGTCGTCACCATTGAAGACAGGGACAGCGTTCTCGATGTCGGAGAAGTCTACTGCGCGTCCTGGTGTAACTGATGGTGTTATGGATGCCTCCATTTGGTCCACTTCCCTTCTTAATTCAAGGATTCTTTTACGACGCTCGAGTCTGGCCAGCTCTTTCTCCTCTTCCACGTCCGGGTCATCAGAAGTTATGGCAACAGGCCCAATATCGGAAGTGGCCAGTACCGCAGAAGCGTCCTCCTCAGTAGGAAGTCCGGAAGGTGGAGTTGACTCATCCATTGTAGCAGAAGGTTGTTGGGATGTTGAACCAGCATTCTCATTGGACATTGTACTTTCACACAAATGTTCATTTTAGAATAACAGCAGCATATTAGTACAATATAATTCTTAATTTATTTAAAATAGCAATGATAAAGAGACAAAAGTTTAATTTATCAATATGATGTTATGCTACTATAAACTTATATTCAGATTTCTTTTTATTCAGTTAAATTTAATATCAAAAGTTTTACATCATAACCTAACTTTAATATACAATGTACATGCTTATTAATCAAAAATATTCACTTATTAACATATTCCTGTATTTAAGACAATTAACTAGATAGTTGTAAAGGGATAAGAAGTTGTTTCCGTTTAGTTCGGCGTATAGTTCCTCGATCGATAGCGATTCTTCATTAAAACAAGCAATTCTGAAATTATTATAAATTGGGCATTTACCAATTAGGTTATGTATATTTTCAGCTTCATCCAGGTTACATATTGTACAAAAACCAACTGTATCTTTTTTAAATGCTCTCGCATTTATATTTAATAGACCACCTCTTGCTTTAAAGAATAAACTGACGAGGTGTGCAGAGTTTTCATCAGTGAAATATGGAGTTATTTCATAATTTAGATGAGGATACGCATCATGGAATTGAGAGCTTCTAGCATCGGAAATATGGCTATCATGTTCTTTAGTTTCAAGAGCCATCAAAATATTTTTATGGAGACTCCTGAAAGAGGCCATAGACAGATCCATATCAATATTAAGCATTTGACCCAAATTTTCCCAGTCCAATACCCAAAAAGTTTTAAGATCGATTGTATCTTGAGCAAGTTTACGAGGTAATCTATTTCTAGGAAATTCTAGTAATTTATCAATATAGTCAAAATGGAGGGATAGTGTTCGGAGATATTGTGTTTTCAAGCCAGTTTCCAAATGCAGCATATAGTTGGGGGTGTTGCTAGGCAGATTTAACATCTTTTTCATAAAAAATCTGAAAAGTCTTTCGACTTGGTCAAATTTCTTAGATCCCCAAATTTGAGCACCGTAAAGCATAATCGACCTAGCTGCAGTATCAAAATTTTTTAGCTTATTGGAGAAACTTACATTAGGGTGATGAATATATTTCGACCACGTTGATGAAATTGCACTCTTAGACGTTGAGAGCTTTAAATCTAAATGTTTATTAAATGATAGGTTATAATTTAGGGTTACCCCTAGATACTTGTAATCATTAACCACATCAATCGGAATGGAACCATAGTCAAAACTAAGATTGTTCGAAATTCTTGTACCCTTTCTGAACACCAAAATTTTTGATTTATTTAGATTTACTTTCAAACCCCATAATACGCAGTAGCTAAATAATGAGTCAATCATACCTTGAAATTCAACCGGCGAATCGGAAACAATAACAAGGTCGTCGGCATACAAAAGTACTTTCACTTCCATATCTGCAATACTAATTCCTCCCGGTAAATGTTTGTGTCATTAAGATAGAGGCTAAATAAGATTGGGCTTAGTAAACATCCTTTTACACCAACATTAACTTCAAAGGGGTCCGAAAGAGAAAATCCATCCCATACTTGACAAGTTGTATCCTTATAAAGAAGCTCTAATATTTGTATTATGTTTGTAGACAGCCCCAACGAGGAGAGCTTAAAGAAAAGTGAATTACGTGGGATCAGATCAAAGGCACATGAAAAATCAACGAAAAATGCACAAGTATTTTTCTTTCTTTTTTGATTGATGTGGACAATACTGGCTAAATTAAATATGTTGTCTATTGTTGAATACCCTGCTCGAACACCAGATTGGTATTCACAAAGAATATCATTTCACTCTAACCAATCATTCAATCTATTTAAAATTAAACCCGTGAAGACCTTGTAAAGTGTGTCTAAAAGTGAAAGGCCTCTGTAGTTTTCACAGTTATTAGGATCCCCTTTTTTGTACAGTGGAGTAATTATGGCACTACGAAAAGAGACTGGAACCTCGCCAGTTAAAAATATTTTGTTAAGTAAAATGAGAACTTCTTCTAAAAAACAAGTCGGTGCATTTTTGTAGAACTCGTAACTGATTCTATCCTTACCTGGAGCTTTCTTCAGTTTCGCCTTTTGCAATACATAAGATAGCTCCCAAAACTCAAAAGGAGAGTCAAGGAAAGGATCTGTTACATATGGTAAAGTCCAAGCAATCATTAGTTCACATTCAGAAGGTTTGAGTAAAGTCCTAAAATGATTGTAAAAATCATCAATCTGGAGACTGCTTCTTTTTTTGGAGAGATCTGTTTCAAGTTATTTGCCAGTTTCCACCAAACGCTGACATTTCTAACACTATTCAGTTTTTGTATGTTATCATGTTGATGAAGCAAGTTTTCAGTTTTGCAGATTTGTATGTATTGCGATCTGCAGCGAATATAGCGTCTTCTATAAAGATTCATGTTATGGACTCGAGAGAGTCGAAGAAGTATATACATTTTATTTCTTGCCCGTAGACATTGAAAATCAAACCACTTCTGCTTGGGTACAAAATGTTTTCTTTTTCTACTGGAACTAGCTGCTGACTTTATTTTATTAGTTAATGTTATTGTTTTCTCTTCGATAGATTTATCAGAATGGATGTAATCATAACTGGATAGACGAATTAACCTTTCAGTGTACTTAGTAGCCATACCATCAGACCAGTTTATCTTTTTATCAAGTGACAAGGGACCTACTTTTGCTGTTTTTGATAAAGGCGGAGAGAAGCACAGAGTTAGGGGCATGTGATCGGAGTATGGTTTACTTTGAACGGTGAAATTAATTATCAACCCCAAGAAATCAAACGAGCATATACAGTAGTCAATCATAGAGCTACCCATCGCACCACAAAAAGTCAATTCACCCTCTTCATCACCAATCACTCTCCCATTCACAATAACACCTCCAATATTTTCAAACAATTCCAGACATTTTTTGCCTTTCGCATCTGTTATTCGATCTTTAGATTGTCTGTGTTGATATATATGAGGTAACCCTCTAAGCATGTGTCCATCAATGAATTGGCTATTAGCTGTTCGAGCATTTAAATCACCAACTATGCAAAGAGATTCACACAATAATTATATGTTTGTTTGTGTGTTACCCCACATCTGACGTTGTGGTAACAAATTTTAATTAAAAGTCGGTTAACTTTTCTTAACTAAACAATTTTTTTTATTTGCCGAGAACAATGTGGCTGCCGCTTTTCCAAGTACAAGAGAGATTGATTTTTTCTTAGACAAAACATGTTCTATCTTACTTCAATGTTTGAGTTTCAGTGTACCGCGCACTAGGTGAGCGACACCTAGTCACGATACCCTGCAACTCGAGCACTAAGGCAGCAACACACTATTTGTTATACTACATAATAATTTTATACTACATAATTTAACTTATTATTCTTCTAGATAATAATACCTATAACATTCATCTTTTATCAAACCATCTAAATAACATGATTTAAATGTTGTTCTATAAAGACAAAGTAAATCAGGATTTAAAAGAACTTTTGATGGTTTATAGTTTATCACTGATGTCTTTACAATTTGACTGGGAACTTTGCCTATCTGTAATCTCTATTCATCTGCTTATCTTTTCACTGTAAGACAACTAAAGTCTCAACACTTATAACAAACAAAAAAAGAATATGAAATTACCTTCCACTTTTATTATAAAAGAATAAATGGAAAAATCCGTTCCATAGCTATACCTATAGTTAACTCAATTTTGTGTATTTACACTTCATGATTTTTTCAACAAGCTGTGTAACGAACCACACTGGAACACCGGCTTGTCTTGGAATATTATGTTAACTTGAAGAAGAGAGAGAAATTGCTACTAATTGTTGTTTCAAGAACTTTCATTAATATTTTAAAAGCAACGTACCACTTTATTTCCAAAAAACGAAAATTTAAACTAAAAAGATTAAAGGCATGACTAACCACTTGATAGTTCTTAAACAAATTAAAAAAAAAAACATTGACGTTTACCTAATATTTAAGATAAGGCTAACTTCTTTGAAATATCTCTTTCGGAAACTGCTGGCGACAGCAACAGGAAGACTACCTCCTATTGGAACACATGGATGCCACCACATCCTTCTATCTTTCTCTATTCTCTGAACGATTCCAATTTCACTTTTCACTTTTTTAACTTTCTTTTTAAATTTCAAAGGATAATCCTAGACGTTCCTTTGTGTTATCCTGCGATATCATTTTAAAAAGAAAAATGATGTCGCAACTGAAGGAAATAAAAATTACGAAGCACAAACCGAAAAACAAAACAATCGATACTCGCTTCTATGCAAAATTCTTTTAATAGAGTCCAAGATAGAGTTTCTATATTTTTCTAAACAATTTTCACAGTTTTTTTTCAAAGAAATCTGCAATCCTGCAACCTCTGGCTTGCCAATTTACCTACTAGGAAGACATTGCTTATGATGTTCTCTACCACTTCAGTTTCAGTGTTGTTGTCAATCCGAACTTAGTGTTCTGACTTCTGACGATAGCTTGCCTCCAACTGCGAACTGCTCTGTTCATGAAGCAAAAATCTTCATCAGCCAATATATGTAGGTACCTACTAGGGATACCACAGACGACACATCCCAAAAGCATTAATTCTTCGGGTTTGCTTCTAAAGAAAAATGTAGTTTAATATTTCAACTTTCAATTTTTATTCTTTGTAAAAATTACTTACTTACTTATTTTATAAACACACCGCGGCAAGGTACTCCAGTGAGGACAGATTACAGAAACTCCAAGAGCAATGTAACACAATCAACAAAATGGGACACCAAATGAGCACATAAGAAGTGCTTTAAATAGGGCAAAACAAACTGAAAGATATTTTGTTTGTTATAGAGATTTTTAATTGTATATTTACATAAATATTTACCGGATCTTCAACTGGACAACATCAGCATACCCCAGACAATGCAGCTCCTTATTAATGCTGGTATTGTTTTGATTATGATGTATCTTCCTTCAAGATGGTTTTTTTTTGACACCAAAGACATCTTCCACTATTCCAACTATTTTTCAAATGATATAAATATGTATAAATATTAAATAAAATATTTTCTTTTGTCCTCACCCAAATTGAACTCCAAATTTAATTATCGTCCTGTATCGTTTTTATTTTTATAATATGAACTGCTGCTGCTGACAAATAATAAATAAATATAAAGTAAGAAATATATTCGAGTTCTTTGAAAAATGCGACGTTGCCGAATGCTAAACCCACTTATACATTCAAGAATTCCTATAAAAATGATTTTCTTGCACAGCCACAAACACACAATTTTCTGGTATCTTTAATGGTGGATTTACACTAATCTTCATCGTGACTTCTGCAAAAAAGAGGGATAGAAGATATAAAAATCATTTTCGTGTGATAGAGAGGGGAGATTAGAATGAAGATCATCTTCATAAATCAAGATTATAGGAACTAGGAGAAATGAAGGTGAAGGTTATGGTGAAGACGAACATGTTCATCTTTATTATAGCATGTTCTTCTGCATTTGGAGTTTCCTATAATTTATATAGTTCAGGCCAGCAGTTTTTCTCGTTTTTACACCAATTTTCGAATTTTTATGTTCAAAATTTAAATTTTTGCTTGTGAATCCCAATCACCTGAACGCAACAAAATCATGACAATGACAACTACTATGTACTGTCAAACATTTTCGTTCATTAATTATCATTTGTCAAACACCAAATAAATAATCAATGGCAAAAAAGGAAACAAAACATGAAAAGGTTGAAAAAGTAAGTAATAGAAAATAATTATTAAAAAATTATTATTGATTTTAATTATTAACTATTTATCTATTTATTTCAGCTGCAAACGATGCAAAATCTTAAGTTATATGAAACCTGAAGACGATATCTTTCATGTAAGAATCGGCCAAGTTTCTTAACTAATATGATAGCATTTCCACAAACAATCCCCGATGTTTTTTGTGCCATCGAGAAGAGCGACATGACCTTGAATCCACAACAAAATGGAACGACTCTATTCATACCAATTCCCAGGTGACAAAAGAATATTGTGAAAATTTCTCAAAAAATGCAGTCTCTGTTATAACTAAATATCGAGATGCCATCAGAGACCTTCAACAAAATAATATCAAAAAGGCCAAAAAGCAAACGGATATTGCCAGATACGTACGCCGCCATACAGACTCAAGTTAAATCTATTGGCGATAAGTTTATAGCTGAAAGAAAAATTGCGGTATGCGAATTTATTTTCCAATAAAACCAACAAGAAAATAAATTTGACGAACTCTAACAGCAATTACATACGACACCGACCTACCACTTACAAATTTTCTTACGCCCTATTTTTTTTCCACCTCACTCAGTCGTAAAGAAAATTGATATCCTCAACTTGCCATGTAAATACACCATCCGTAACATAAAACCTGCAAATTCAATCTCCATCTATCTGTCACAACAAGAACGAGTATTCTTACAAAAAAAGTCTTGCAGTTTACGTAAATAATTTTTGTAGGCTAGAGGTTGAAACCCTGCCGACAGAATTACCAACCTACGAAAAACAGAATTGGCAACCAAAAAAAAGGTGGCCGGAATTAAATTGTTCTGGCGTACGTGTTAAATCGTTGGTTCAACTGCGCAATAATTCGGCGCAATTAATTTAAAAAGCGAAGTTACAAGGCAAATCGGCGGGCGAGCCTCTTTCTTTTCTGTGCCAGTCATCCACCGAGCCACATTCAAAAATAAACGCGAGTGCGCGATAACTTAAAAGAAAGGAATACCTATACCAGTGTTTTTTTTTTTATATATATAGAATTAAATTCTATGAATGAAGAGTTTTTGTTTGTGCTGACCAACAACCAGCAACCAGCAAATTAATCGATTAAATCTCCTTTGAGGTAAGCGGCCTCCCCCAAAGTTTTTGTTCTTTTTAAGCCCTAAAAAATCAATTAAAACGCCCCGTGCGTTGTGGAAATTATTCCATTCCTTTTTATCCAAACATGTGTCTGAGTGATAACGCCAGGGAAAATTTCTTGTAGGTAGTGCCGACGACGACAGCACGCTTAGCATTAGGTGCTCCAAATAATCCCAGTTCGAACCAATTAGTTGTGGAAAAACCATTTGCCGCTTGCTCCGAGGAGCCACGCGACAAAAATATTAATCCTCTGTGGAAGTAGGAATTAACCCATGTGGTCAGCCACAGAAAACCACTCCCGGCCAATACGAATTAACCAGGTAACAAGAGCTTTATTTTCTTTCTTTAAAAAAACCTCGTCCGAAGTTTTTTTTTTATATATATCTACATATTCGTCCCATCCTAAAGGCGTCCACGTTTTTTTTTTAACCAGATCGCCACCCGCCACAGCAGGACGACTCCTCGACACACGGCAACAGATTTTAGCCACGATTTTTAGCCACGAGTTTTAGCAACGATTTTTGCAACAATCTTTTGCAACGACATCAGAGTTAACGATATTCAACGATTCTTAAGTATTTTTTTCTTTATTTTCTACGGATTTATAAGCATATTCTTTTGATTCTGTGTGGTGATAATCAGAGCATTAAAGATTTTAGTTTTTTTTTCTTTGGATAAAAATTGTCTCGACTACCTGTTCTATAACAATATTGGGAACAAAGAAACTAAACGCAATCCGAAATCCACATCGAACAAAAAATCACCACATCAGCGGTGCACGCCCTAATCAGCTACGCCTTTTATCGTGGAATAAAACCGAAATATAAATATACAGACGGCAAATTGCCCGGCAACTACAACGAGGTCTGGTTTGTGAAATATATTTTTACATCCCACACCGTATCCAACACGACATAAATTGTGTTCCAAAACAAGGAGAAATAATAATCGCCTTCATCTATCCACCCAAAGTCTACGCATCCATGACATCGATAGGCCAAGTACCTTATTACTTATCTTAATGCTGAACATATAACATATCATTATTTAGTTATAACTATAAGTCCTTCTCATATTTCTTACGTATTTAACTCCATTAAGTATATACCTATATTTATACCTAATTTTTCGTCCTATGCCTATTATTCAAAAGAACTAATGGTACCTACCTTCCCCTCTAGCTCAAGAGAAAAAAGTCGCATATAAATTCACATTCAACACTCAAAATTTTCTTTGCGAAATCTGAAAACCAAGAAAAAGAAATCCATCAGTGTCATATATTGAAATCATCAACAAATATATTTGTAAACATATTTCACCTATAACATAGATATTCCACTCACATCAGCCGTCGTGGAAATGTGCACATTTTCATCAAGGATGATAGCCCAGTCGAATTATAAAAAAAAAGGGTTGAAATGGAAAAAATTAGATAGGGTTTTTTTTTCTTTTAATCGTCAGAGGGGTTCATTGGGAGCATATGTACCGTTTTTCGACCTCGTAACTCTATTGCGTTGGCCGCCATCTTGAATTTAAGGAAAACTTGTTTTTCTTAAATAACTCGCTTATTTTCAATTTTTCACTAAAAATGCTTATGACAACAGTTGTTTAGAATTGTTTTTCCTACAACTTTGTCCATGACAATTTTTTGCATACGAATGATATTTTTCAATTTAATTGGAAAAAACAAAAAATAAAAAATAAATTTAAATTTTTTTTTAAACTCAAAAAAACTTTTTTTTGACAAATTTAAGATTTAATATTATTTCTTCTGTAAAAACGCTGCTATATTAAAAATTTCATCGAAATCCTTCAAGTGGTTTACGAGAAAATCTGATTTCAAAAAACCGGTCCTATGGGAGGTACCGTTATAAGACTTTTCCTGAAAAACCTATTTCAACCAAATCATAAAGTTTGCACAGAAAACACAATTCAGAAAGTCTTATCAAAATCGTAGTAGCCGTTTTTGAGATAAATTAATTTTTCACGAAAAATCGTATGGCAGGTATGACAATTTTTTGTCTACGACTGATATTTTTCGACTTAATCATGAAAGAAGCAAAAAAAGTTACAACTTTTGACAAAAAATGCATTAAACGCAAGTTAAGCATGTTTATAAAATATATAAATGTTTTTACTACAGTCGGTCCTATGGAAAGTACCCTTCTTAGCCATTTTAAAAAAATTTTTGTTCAGCCATATGATTGGTCGTACCTAAAAACCAACACTGATTTTTTTAAATCGAAATCGTTAGAGCCGTTTTTGAGAAAAATAAGCTTTAACGTAACGGTTGTATTGAGCTAAAAAAAAAATTTCAATTTCCCCTCTGTACAATACCTAAAAAAGTCTATATACCAAGTTTGAAGCCATTCGGCCCACCCGTTTGGGCTGTAGGTCTCTATACATACAGACAGACAGACAGACAGACAGACAGACATACAGACGGACAGAATTTTTAGACCATCTTTTTTCGTCTTCGCTATCATCGTAATGTCATGTTTGATTGTTATCTCAAAACTTTTTTTTTCGACGAATGCATAACTTGCCTTATAGTACCTATAATCGCAAGTAAAAAAATTAATTTATTTTTTATTTTTTGTTTTCTCCAATTAAATCGAAAAATATCAGTCGTAGGCAAAAAATTGGCATGAACAAAGTTGTAGGAAATACAATTCTAAACAACTCTTGTCATAGGCATTTTTAGTGAAAAATTTAAAATAAGCGAGTTATTTAAGAAAAACAAGTTTTCCTTAAATTCAAGATGGCGGCCAACGCAATAGAGTTACGAGGTCGAAAACCGATACATATGCTCCTAATGAACCCCTCTAACGATCAAAAGAAAAAAAACCCCTATCTAATTTTTTTCCATTTAAATGTACAATTCGACTGGGCTATGAAGTAAAGCAGCAACAAGTAAACTATGTCAAAGAATTAACAACACAATATTGGTGAGTCTGTGTTTGTTCCATACTTATATTTGCATATCATTACATATATATCTTTGATGATGAAAATTTTACGTGAGAACTTATTTTTTTTTGATAACTTGGTGAATAAAAAAATTACTTTTTTTTTGCATTAAATCTGATTTAAACCTCGGGATACATTTCCCACTTTTGAGTTGATTTACTAACACACATACTTTGAACATATTCGTTTGAGCTAATAATTTTTCCATTCGGGGTAAAACTAACTACAACATAAATTAATTCCGGTGATGGTGATAATATCTTTTATCTTCGAGATCAAAGATAAGTAAAGCACGAAACTAGTAAAAGCAACAAGAATAATTTTTTTTTGTTACGTATATACATACCTTACCCTAGCAACCACCGCTCGTATATGGTGACGTTGCCCTCAAAACGAGATCGAAGTACAGGAACTACCCTGACTCGAACGTAAATTTTTACTTGCGATTATAGGTACTATAAGGCAAGTTATGGATTCGTGCAGAAAAAAAAATTTGAGATAACAATCACACATGACATTACGATGATGGAGAAGTCGAAAAAAGTGGGTCTGGGAATTCCGTCCGTCTGTCTGTCTGTCTGTCTGTCTGTCTGTTCGCGCCTCTGGATTCTGAACGGGTGGGCCGATTTGCTTCAAATTTGGTATTTAGGATTTATTTGGCCATCGCTCGGAACATATTTTTTATTTTTGCTCTAGGTCCAAAAATAACGGCACCTGCCATACAATCTTAAAGACGAAAATTGATTTTCTCAAAAACGGCTCTAACGATTTTGATAAAACTTTCAGAATGCTATTTTTGCAAAAAAATCTATCTTTTGGTTTGAAATTTTTTTTCAAAATTTGTCTAATAACGGTACCTCTCATAGAACCAATATTTTCAAATCAAATTTTCTCGTAAACTATGCATTCGATTTCTATAAAATTTTGGCCACATGAAGTCATTCATAATTTTATTAATATGGCATTTCAAAATTTTCAAAAACTTTTTTTTTTGATTTTTTATAATTTTTTCAAAAAAATTTTTGGTTTTCGAAATATGTTGGAAACGGGTACATTGATTTTTTTTTAAATTATTTTTCAAATGTAAACTACAGATTGCCATATATTTACATACTCAAATAAATTTCAAAATATTTTTCGAAAAAGTTTTTCAAAAATAACCTTTTTAAAAAAACGATTTTCAATATTTTTTTTTCCTTGATTGCCGTATAGCTTTTAAATTTTATTGCATACTTAGTTTTGCCGAGAAAACTCTTAAACTAATTTAAAAAATAAAAGAATTTTCGAAATTATTTAATTTTTTTTTAACATCCATATATGCAGCCATTACGCAATTGCTTATCATAAGAGCAAGTTCGTGCGACCCAGTCGTGCATTTTATTTTATATATAAGTTAACACAATCACCTAACATCCGCCAAGCCACACATCGTCATCGTCGTCAACAACGAAAAATGCTGACACAGCTGGTTCTATAAACGAAGCAGCATAGTGTCAAGAACCGACGACAAGAAAGATGTAATGCGATATCTCGCACAAGCTGCAAGATATTCAATGCATTGCTGGAATGGTTTGCGGGGTCTTAGCTGTTAAGTTAATGATAAGTATTTTTTAGTCTTTCACAAGTCTGAATAAAGATAATTATACTGAACTCTAACGAATTCAATCTTATTACTTACATATTTTTGAAAGATCTTGATATAAAATCAAGGGAAGTATTTATTGAGGAAGCTGAATACTCACTTCTTATCACTGGCGCCCAACTTGGAAGAACAATATCAACCGGAATCATCACCATTCACCAACGTGCATTAAGAATTTTTGTGTGTGTAAGAATGTAAGAATTTGTCTTATTTGTAAAGCTTGCAAGTGCTATTTTTTTATTTGAGTGCTTCCATTGATTGACCTTTTTAACAATATTGAAATTATTTTAACTGCATTCTTTACGGGTTAATGAGTGAAACTAACAATATTGAAACACTGTTAGATAAATTTAACTACTTAAAAATTGGGGAAAAAATAGAAAAAAAAATGAATGCTGCAGATTTAAAATTACTAATAGAATCCGCAGTCAGTGGTGCCCTTCAAGCTCAAAAAGTGGATTTTGAACAAAAGTTAAGTGATGCGGTGAAAAATTTAACAGTAACACAAAACAAACCTGAAGTTGAAATTTTTAAAGAAATTGAAATTGTGGAAGGCAAGACGTGTGAAGAGTGTCTCGACATAGTTAAATCTCTCCCGGAATTTGAGGGCAAATAGGGCACTTATGTCTCTTGGCGTCAAGCGGCTCACTCCGTTTACAAAGTTTTCGAAAAATACGATGGTAGTTCTAGACACTACCAGGCAGTTGGAATAATAAGAAATAAAATAAGAGGCCCAGCCGATGCTGTTTTGGCTTCATTCAATACAGTTTTAAATTTTAATGCTATTATAGCTAGGTTAGATTTTACGTACGCCGACGTACGTCCGATTTATTTAATTGAGCAAGAGCTCAGTACATTGCGGCAAGGGAACCTTACCGTTCTAGAATATTATGACGAGATTGAAAAAAAGCTTACTCTCCTTACAAACAAAACCAATATGTCATACGACAGTACATTAGCCATTGCCTTTAACGAAAAGTACAGAAGAGACGCCCTAAGGGTTTTCATATCTGGGTTAAAAAAACCATTAAGTGATGTTCTGTTTTCGGCCCGTCCGTCCGATATGCCTTCTGCTTTGGCTTTGGCTCAAGAAGTTGAAGCAAATAATGAAAGGTATTTGTTTGCGGCGAGTTATGCGAAAAATTCTGAAGAAAAATCTTTAAGGTCCGAGTTCAAACGATCGCCGAGCCGTTACCAAAACAATAATAATAGTAATAACAATCCATATTTTAACAAAAGGCAAAGTTATGAAAATGACAAACAATTGGAACTTAACAGTTCTAAAGTCCCCAGCAGTCGTGAAAGAATGGATGTTGATCTGACATCATCACGTTTACGGCAATTTAATAGCTATCAACAAAAAAATAGTAACGATACCTATGATCAAGGGCAAGAACAAAGATATAAAAGGCCAAGTAGCTTTCAAAGACAATCGGGACAACGTCGCCAAAAAGTAAATTATTTGCAAGAAAATCATCCACGGAATAACGAAGGTGACTATGAAGCCACAGCTGCGTCACAGGTAGATGAAGTGGAAACTGAGGTACACGATTTTGACCACGTCAATTTTTTAGGGGAAACTCCCAACTACCGTTTATTCAAAAAACAGTAGGAGGGAGGTTAGTAAAGTTTTTAATCGACACAGGTGCCTCAAAAAATTACATCATGCCATTACGAGAGATAAAATGTTTAGTGCCAGTAGACACACCTTTTTTAGTAAAATCAATTCATGGTTTCAACAATATCGAACTCAAATGTTCTATAAATATTTTTGGGAGAAATAGTACATTTTTTATTTTACCCAACCTGTCAACTTTTGACGGAATTATCGGTCTTGACCTATTAACACAGGTTAATGCTACAATTTTCTTAAAAGAAAATTTAATTCGCTTCAATTCAGGGTTCGAAACTATTTTGTTCCATAAATGCGACAATGTGAACTTTACGAGAGTAGAAGACATTAAGGTTCCATCATCCGTAACTATAGATTTTAAAAATATGATACGTAATAGAATAAAAACATTTGCAGATTCAAATGAATCTTTGCCGTATAACACCAACATCGTTGCCACAATTCGTACAGTAAATGAAGACCCCATTTACTCGAACTTGTACCCATATCCTATGGGTGTGACAGATTTTGTAAATAATGAAATTAAGGATCTCCTGAAGAATGGCATTGTTAGACCGTCAAGGTCACCTTACAATAATCCCATTTGCGTAGTTGATACAAAGGGAAAAGATGAGTTGGGCAATAAAAAGAAACGTCTAGTAATGGACTTTCGAAAGCTCAACCAAAAAACCATAGACGATAAATATCCTATCCCAAATATTACAACGATCTTGTCAAATCTAGGCAAGGCACAATTTTTTACAACCCTAGACTTAAAATCAGGGTTTCACCAAATTGAATTAGCGGAACGAGACCGGGAAAAAACTGCCTTTTCCGTTAACGGCGGAAAATATGAATTTTGTCGCCTTCCGTTTGGGTTGAAAAACGCCCCTAGTATTTTCCAACGGGCTATAGATGACGTCCTCCGTGAACAAATTGGCAAAAATTGCTATGTTTCCGTCGATGACGTAATTGTTTTCTCAGGAACTGAGAATGAACATGTCAAAGATATTGATTCGGTTTTAAAAAAAAATTTATGAAGCGAATATGAGGGTTTCACGAGAAAAATCAAACTTTTTTAAGACGGATGTAGAGTACCTAGGCTTTATAGTGTCTAGGGATTGTATAAAAACTTGCCCTGCGAAAGTGGAGGCGATTAAAAATTATTCACAACCTTCTACACTCTTTGGAATAAGATCATTTCTAGGTCTAGCTAGTTATTATAGATGCTTTATAAAAGATTTCGCATCAATAGCTAAACCACTTACTAATTTATTAAAGGGTGAGAATGGCAAAATAAGTAGTAATCAATCAAAAAAAATTAAAATAGAATTAAAAGAGAAAGAACTCCAAGCGTTTAATAAATTAAAAGAAATTTTGGCGTCAGAAGACGTCACGTTGTTATATCCAGACTACACGAAGCCTTTCGATCTTACGACGGACGCTTCATCACATGGTCTTGGAGCGGTTTTATCACAAAACGGAAAGCCTATAACAATGATTTCAAGAACACTCAAAGATAAAGAGTTGCAATTTGCAACAAACGAAAGAGAACTGTTGGCCATAGTGTGGTCATTAAAAAATCTACGTAACTATCTCTATGGAGTGAAAAATCTAAATATTTTTACAGATCATCAACCTCTTTCATTTTCAGTTTCAGATAAAAACACAAACGCAAAAATTAAGCGCTGGAAAGCTTTTGTAGACGAGCATAATGCTCAAATATTTTACAAGCCAGGAAAGGAGAATTATGTCGCTGATGCACTTTCGCGACAAAATATTCATGCATTGGAGAATGAGGCGTCTTCTGATGCCGCTACAATTCACAGCGAACTATCCTTGACTTATGTAATCGAAACAACAGATAAACCTTTAAATTGCTTCAGAAATCAAATAGTTATAGAGGAAGCCCCAATCGCTTCAACCCGTACTTTTATAATATTTGGTAAAAAATCTAGACATTTTATTAATTTTTCAGAAAGGAATACATTGATAAACACTTTAAAAAACGTGATTAAAATAGATGTCGTCAACGTAATGCATTGCGACCTGCCAGTTCTAGCTTTTATTCAACACAATTTAGTCGAGTTATTTCCATCAACTAAGTTTTGGCATACTAATAAATTTGTGTTAGATATATTCGACCCGAATGAACAAAAAGAAATTATAATTACTGAACACAACATAGCACATAGAGCAGCACAAGAAAACGTTAAGCAAATCCTATGTGACTATTTCTTTCCAAAAATGACAAAACAGGCAAATGAGATTGTGGCAAACTGTAAAACTTGTTCAAAGTCGAAGTACGATCGCCATCCAAAAAAACAATTGATTGGCGAGACACCAGTCCCCTCGTATGCTGGAGAAATGCTTCACGTTGACATATTCTCCACGGATAAAAAATATTTTTTAACTTGCATTGACAAGTTTTCCAAATTTACGGTTGTAATGCCAATACCATCACGTACAATAATAGACGTAAAAGTTCCAATCCTGGAGATAATGAACATCTTCCCAAATACAAAACAAATCTTTTGTGACAATGAGGCTTCTTTAAAATCCGAGACAATCAGGTCAATTTTGCTCAATCATTTTAATGTTGACATAGTAAATGCTCCACCCTTACACAGTACATCCAATGGCCAAGTAGAAAGGTTTCACAGCACTCTATTAGAAATTGCAAGATGTCTAAAACTTGACAGAAAAGTAGAAGATACAGTCGAATTAATACTATTAGCAACAGTAGAATACAATAGGACCGTCCATTCTGTTACAAACCAAAGTCCAATTGATGTAATACTCTCGTCCCCGACGGATTTTAGAGAAAGAATTAAAAATAAAGTTCAAAAGGCCCAAGAATTACTGTTGCAAAGGGAAAATGAAACAAGGCAGAACAGAATTTTCAGTGTAGGAGAAAAGGTATTAGTCAAAACAAATCGACGATTAGGTAACAAGTTAACTCCATTATACGTTGAAGAGAAGGTGGAAGCCGATTTAGGTACAACAGTTCTAATTAAAGGGAGGGTGGTCCATAAGGACAATCTAAAATAGAACCTTAATTTTTTTATACTTTTGCAATTATTCCTTCAGGATTCTTCTATTATTTATGATGACAGCAGTCACGGCTTAATTAATTACAATTACTCTTTCAGGATTCTTCTATTATTATTCATGATGACAACGGTCGTGGCTAAATTAACGGACTACACCAGTTCTAACTATATTCCAATACTAGACGGGGATGTCATTGTCTGGGAGGGTAACGGATACTTACGCCACACAACAAATTTGGCTGCCTTTAAGCAAATAATAAACGAATCAAAAAACATGACTGAGCTGTTCCCTCCGCAGTCTCATATACGAAAAACTTTGGAATTAGACCTTAAGCACTTAGAAACACTCTTCACGAGTATAAGTATCCACCATAGAAATACAAGGAGTTTAAATTTCTTAGGCACAGGTTTGAAAATTGTAGCTGGCACCCCTGACTTCGACGATTTTGAGAAAATTAAATTCAATCAAGCCCAATTGATCGATTCAAATAATAGACAAGCTGTAATAAACACAAAATCTCAGGAGCAAATTAATAGGTTAACAGACACCTTAAATGATATTTTGGCTTATTCGAAAAAATCACAAATCGACACTGTCCATCTTTATGAAATCTTGTTAGCAAGAAATAGAATGCTCATTTCGGAAATTCAAAATCTAATGATTTCTATAACACTTGCAAAGCTCAGGGTCATAAACCCAGTAATTTTAGATGATGATGACTTAAAAGTCATAATAAACGAACAATTTTTTAATGTAAGTGTTACAGAACTTATGGAAGTGTCAAATGTAAAGGTTCTGCAAAATGATAACGTTTTACACTTCATTATTAATTATCCTAGACCTAAGTTATTTTGTAAGAAGGTAATAATCTACCCTGTAGCTCATAACGGATATATTTTATTCTTCAATGGAGACGATGTGGTAGCGGAATGTGGAAGACAAGTGCTGG
The DNA here is from genome assembly GCA_916050605.2 of Platycheirus albimanus. NCBI lineage: Eukaryota > Metazoa > Arthropoda > Insecta > Diptera > Syrphidae > Platycheirus > Platycheirus albimanus. The sequence goes on from OU696696.1 coordinate 146,921,131, forward strand.
CTGTTGAAGACTGCAACGTAGCAACAACGTTAACATTTTGCAAGGAATTACCGAGAAAGAACTGCGCCCAACAATTACACTCTGGAGGCATGGCTCATTGCAACACACAGCCAGACCATAGGGAATCTGTGTTGGTTATTGACGATGGCATAATTATAATAAACAACAGAAATGCCAGAATAAGGGAGGCGAATGATTTTGAGACGGACATCAACGGGACGTATTTGCTGACTTTTGATGATGCTGTGTGGATCAATGGGTCCAAATTTGTCAATCGAAATAACATCCAGAAAAAGCAACCCGGTAGGGCAACATCTACGCTTCTCAATATCACCGGTCATGAAGAAATATTGAGCCTACCATACCTTCATAGAATGAACATGGACAATTTACGTTACATTGGTGAGATAGAGACAAAATTGACGACCCATCCACTTATAGCTTGCTGCGCAACACTTGCACTCGTTGCAGTTTGTTATACCATTATCAAACTAAAGCAATGTCGGAGGAAGCAGCGCCAAAATGTCGACCTTCAAAAAGTCATCAAGGCTCTCAAGAAGCCCGAGGACGGCCTTCATCTAAGTGAGGGAGGAGTTAACACAATCACCTAACATCCGCCAAGCCACACATCGTCATCGTCGTCAACAACGACAAATGCTGACATAGCTGGTTCTATAAACGAAGCAGCATAGTGTCAAGAACCGACGACAAGAAAGATGTAATGCGATATCTCGCACAAGCTGCAAGATATTCAATGCATTGCTGGAATGGTTTGCGGGGTCTTAGCTGTTAAGTTAATGATAAGTATTTTTTAGTCTTTCACAAGTCTGAATAAAGATAATTATACTGAACTCTAACGAATTCAATCTTATTACTTACATATTTTTGAAAGATCTTGATATAAAATCAAGGGAAGTATTTATTGAGGAAGCTGAATACTCACTTCTTATCACTTATATACATAACCAGATAACCATTTAGTGCCCTCCTTGTAGGGTCCCATATACCTGGAATTTTGTATAATTTGGCACGGTCAGCTACAGATTTTTTTTTTTTAGTGGAAATAGCTGAGGTATAAGGAGAATTTCACCAGTCATATATATTATATTATTATAAACCAAAACCATATATAATTTTAAATCAGTCCCTTGATTTTTTTTTATGTGTAAACTTTTATGAATATACAGGGTGTTCTTTGGACATTCCTTTTATGTAAGAATATTTGGAAAAAGAGATATCTTTAAGTATCTTTAGCATTAAATTTAGATTAAATTTATTTTGCTTGAATAAAAATTAACCTGCTCAGGGAGTTAAAAAAAAGGAAATGAAACACAGTAACAAGTAGACGTGCTTATTTCGCGCAATTTTAAAAATAAGTTTTCCTCTAGCAAAAAATTTTTCCAAGTGGTTTGATTATTTTTGTTTACTTAATTAAAGTTAATTGATTTAATTGTTTTATCGTTCGTTGTCTGTTTGTGCTTCAGAATTGTAAAAATTGAATTTTAAAATCCCTAAAATCCCTAAATTTATCAAATTGTCATTGAAATTTTATATATACCTACACATAAATACTTACATATATCAATTAATACATAATGTCTGGAACTACGTCATCAGCTAAAGTGGAACAGCAACAAGTTGCCGGAACTAAAACACAAGGAACACCTTTAACCTCGCAACAAGCCACCCCTAAATTATCGATGAAATCCATGCCTAGGCTTCAAAGTCAGACTCTACAAACGTCACACGAAAATAATAATAATAACATAATTCAAGAGATTCAGAAACAATTCCGTAAACAAAAGACCTGTCTCACCGAATTATCAAAAAAAATGGATAACATCGAAACATCAATCATCGATTTTAGAACTGAAATAAATAATTTTAGTTTGCGACTATCACGAACCGAAGAGAAGCACATTGAATTGACAAACGAAAATAAATCTTTGCGAGATAAAATTCAAGACTTTGAAGTAAGTTTAACAAACGTCAAAATGGAAGTTAATAATCTAAAAACCAAACCACACTTGGAAACAACCACCAATAACTATGCATCTGAAATCAAAGTACTCACAAACAAACTGGAAGCACATGAAAACCTCACGATTTCGTCTGATGCCATACTCTACAATGTTCCCACCGACCGTCGAGATCTCCGATCACTCTTCAACCATTTGTGTCTAACTCTTGATCTAATAGCACCAACACTTAAAGATCTATTTCGAGTTGGAAATACTAAATCAGCAACAAGTCCGATCATTATTAAATTTCATTCTCATATGGAAAGAAATCTTTTACTACGCACAATAGCCAATTTTAAGAAAACACAAAAGCGAAACCTAAACTTAAAAGACGTAGGAATAGAATCTGACCGGCCAATTTACATACGAGAATGTTTGACAATAAGAAATCAAAAAATTATGCACGCCGCACTCGATGTTAAGAAAGAAAAAATAATAACAAATGCATTTGCCTTTCGTGGCATCGTGCATGTCAAGTGTCAAAATAATGATGAGATGATAAAAATAAACAACATCGGAGAGCTGGAAGATCTAAAGAAAAACATCGCTTTATCGACAACGTTGCCAGGAGCGAAAAATTTTAATCTTCAACTTTAATCATTAAAACTCTACATTCATTGGAGACTTTTTTTAATTTTGTAAGAAATGCTAATATGTAATTGCTTTCATTTCCAGTTAAATTTTGAATTTCAACTCTAATTTTTTCTATATTTTATTTTAAATTATCGATCCATTTCAATTTATAATTATTTAATCAATTAATTAATTTCTTACTCCTAGCAAGTTACCAAACGTGCAGCAAGGATAATTATTCCTTCACTTATTTATAATTTAAATTTTAAAGTTTCAATTACTATTTTTCCCTCTCTGTTAAATCACTGTTCTTATATTTTCACGGGGTTTGTTTAGTGTTTTTAGACTAATTGTCCAATGTCCAATGACACAGTTAATATTACCAAAACTTTGCTTAAAGTTCTTGTGTCTCGGAGTCGAGGTTTTAATGTTTGCCATATCAATGCTCAAAGTCTCTTCAAAAAGATTGATGAGTTTCGTGATTTGTTTGAGAGGTCAAAGGTTGATGCTGTCTGTGTGTCTGAAACGTGGTTTACAAATGTTAATGATAATTTGTTCTCGATGAATGGGTACAAACTTTTACGAGTTAATAGACAGGAACGTATTGGTGGAGGGGTAGCGATATATTTAAAAGAGTCCTATAAAACCACACTCCTGTACTCTTCCCCCCCAAACAGTGCTTTTGAGTGTCTTTTTGTGAAAGTCGTAAATAATAATGAAAATCTTATTCTCGGAGTAGTGTATAGACCTTATTCACACGTCGATTTATCACCATTGTATTTGTTTTTGGAAGAGAACTCTGTAAACTTTCCTAATATTGTTATTTGTGGCGACTTCAATAGCAACCTCTTAGTAGATGACTCTTTAACCAGCTGCATGACGGCATTAAATCTTTGTGCAGTTAATACCACAAATCCAACCCACTTTTCTCGCACCTCTAGTACTTTGTTGGATATATTTTTTGTTTCTGACCATAACAAAGTTATTTTATATGATCAGCTTTCTGCCCCTGGTTTTTCTCGACACGACTTAATATTTCTCTCCTTCGATTATGCTGTTGTTAGATTATGCAAAACGTATCAATACCGTGATTTCAAAAACATAAATTATAGTGCTCTTCAATCGGACTTAGAAAGTATTGACTGGCAAGGAATATATTTCTTGTTGACACCAGATGAACAGGTTGATTTTCTTCAACAAAACTTAAAAAATATCTACAACCTTCATGTACCTTTGAAAACCAAAAATATTACATTTAAAAACAATCCTTGGTTCAATAGTGAGATTAAACACGCAATTTGCCTACGGGATCTAGTCTATGAACGATGGAAACGCTTCAGAATAGCCGAAGACCGCCAACAGTACCGAAGGTTGCGAAATAGATGCGTGAGTCTAATAGGGGCTGCGAAAACGAGATGGAATGTGCAACATCTGGGTCTGTCACAAAATGGCCGTCAACTTTGGAAAAGTCTCAGAGAAATTGGTATTGGAAAACAGCAACATTCAGATGTGGATGTCGATTGCAATGATTTGAATTTGCAATTCATATCATCAGTCCCACAAACAAATTCGAACAATTTGTGTACAACCTTACAAGTCCGTCACCCTTTGCCTTCCAATCCTGATATTTTCTTTGACTTTACCAGTGTTACGCCTGAAGATGTTGTAGAAAGTGTTTTGTCTATAAAGTCAAAGGCGACTGGTTTTGATGAGTTACATCCTTCATTTATTTATGCCGTCCTTCCTGTAATTCTTCCGTTTGTTACGCACCTGATAAACACTATCCTTACGAAAAGTCTTTTTCCTACTCAATGGAAAGTCTCCAAAATAATTCCGGTTCCAAAAAACCAAAGCAAAAAGGAGTTCAGACCGATATCAATTCTGCCTTTTATTTCAAAAGTAGTTGAAAGACTAATGCATAATCAAATCACCACTTATCTTAGAAATAACAACTTGCTGTCACCAAACCAATATGGTTTCCGCACAAATCATAGCAGCGTTTCTGCTATCACTGACATCGTTGAGCAGACAAGAAAGGCATTGGATGAGGATCAAGTCACATTTCTGGTACTGCTTGATTATTCTAAGGCTTTTGATACAATCGACCATTCCATAATGTGTAATAAGCTTGTGCATCGGTTTTATTTCAGTACTCTGGCAGCAAAACTTGTTTCATCCTATTTGTCGGAAAGAAAACAGGCAGTGGCTACAGGTGGCCGCGTATCTGAACTTCTTCCTCTAACCCGTGGAGTTCCTCAGGGATCGATTCTGGGTCCTCTTTTGTTTTCAGCATACATCAACGATTTACCATTGGTTATTAAGCATTGTGCAACACGTATGTTTGCTGATGACGTTCAGATTATAAAACATTGTCGCCTAGGTCTTATTGAAGATTGTGCTGATTGCATCAATCAGGAATTGAAAGGCATATTTGAATGGTCTAGCAAAAATGGCCTCCTTCTTAACCCAAACAAAACCAAATGCCTGGTGATTTCGAGGAAACCAATTGACGTTTCCTACTTTCCAGTGCTTGCAATAAATAATAATCCAGTGCAATATGTTGACAAGGCAAAGAACCTGGGAGTTTATTTTAATGGGACTCTTTCATGGAATGACCACATAAATGCAGTAGTAGGAAAATGTTATGGAGTGCTTCGCAATTTACGGGTTTCGCAAAAGTTTACTCCAATTAACACAAGAAAAATGCTCGTCAAATCGCTTGTTGTACCCATTCTTACTTATGGCTGTGAAGTTTTTTGCAATACCGATGCTATTAGCACTAGAAAGCTTAATGTAGTTCTTAATAATGCTACTCGTTATGCTTATGGCCTTGGACGATATTGTCACATTTCATCTTTCTCTAAAAGTTTGTATGGAGTATCATTTGATAACCTTATTAAAATAAAAACCCTTATATGTCTCTTTAATATAATTCACTCACAAAAGCCACCCTACCTCTTTCAGCAGATTCGTTTCTTGTCTTCTCAAAGAAGCAGTCAAATATTGATCCCTCGATTTAGTTGTCTGACATCGGAACGCCAATTTTTTGTTAATTCTTCTCGATTATGGAATATGCTTCCACGTGAAATTAGAAGAACAGGGTCAATAGTTTTATTTAAAAAATCCTTGTTCAACCACTTTGCGTCTATTCCTTAAATTCTCTGTTAGTATTTATGATACCTTGAAAGTTGAAACTTGCTGTGCGATTTAACTTTTTAATTCTCTTATTGTTGTTAGTATTTGGTAATTTGTTATTTTGTTATTTTGTTTTTGTTTGTTCTCTTATTTCAATTATTTATTTCTTAATTATTTTTTATTAACATTGTTTAATTGTTGATTTTTTTCTTTTTTGTTTATTTCAATTTTGTTATCGATCATTGTAATGCTTGATTATTAAAAAGATGTTTATCTTAAAATTGAGTAATAAAAATAAAATAAATAAATAAATAAACCATTATAACGTTTAAAGATAAAACCAAAATTCTTTTCTTTTGTGCAACAGTTATGAACGAGATATTTAGTGATCTTAATTTGTGGTATGTTTGTTAGTAGTTTTGAGATGCAGTAGTAGGAGTTTGTATTGTGAGGAGGTTTGAGGAAGGGGGAACGTTATTCATCATGGTCGAACAATGATATGTACGTTATCATTTTTCAAGATGTTATTTTCGTTTGAACATTTTTTCAGAGTCTTGGTGTATTCATCCGTGGAAATGATTGTGAGTTTTTACGTTGTGTAAAATTTGAGATCGTGATGTGAGCTTAAGTAGTTTTCGTTTGTTTGAACTTTCATTGATTTTGGTTATCTACGAATATTTCTGTGCAGTCAAGTAGATCAACGGTTGGCCAACCACTGGGATGATACGGTGGTTAGCCAATTGGGTGGGTTAAGAGACTGCGAGGGGGAAAATTACCATCTCTTCTCCCCCTCCCCTCTGTTTTCCAGAATAGTTTCAGATCATCGAGGGAACCATAGGAACTAGACCTGGACGTCACGCTATATCCCGGAGGCACGACCAGCTATGCCCTCCCATTAAAATATCCAATCACAGTTTGGATTTTATGTTACGACACCTCTGCACAAGATCCCACTCCCCACCCGGCGAGCTAAGCAATGGCAACCAGAAGCAGGCCGCGCTGCTAGGGTAACTAGAGCACCAGTCTCTGGACTACATGGCTGGAACCCCGAAGACGATATCGGTGAACCAGCTATGTTGGTTGAGAGATTGGAATTAATGTGTGAAGAAGATAAGTTTGTTGTTTACCGTAATAGTCATTGAGTATCCAGAAGATCTTTCAGGATTAGTAAGTTATGTGGTACCTTTTAAGGACATGTAAGTTAATTTTTGTGGTTTACACTTGATACTAACTGTGCGGATAATATTTTCTTCTCTTTGCTTTCTTTTTTTTTGGTGTAATTAGGTAGTTAGAGCATACATGTCACCCAAGTATGTTCGAAATTAAGGTAGTGAGGTTGGGTTGTCTCACTACTTTCTGTACATTTAGCACGCTTTCCGTTTCCCTTGAAGGGACAGTGGGTTATTGAATTGATTTTCTTTTGGGTCTGGTTTTTCAGTTGATGATTGCGATCAATCATCTTCCAATATTCAATCTTCCCTTTCAGTTTATATACGTTACAGAATGGTGCCCAAAGGGGCATAAGTTTTATGTCTCATGGGTTTCTTTTTGTGCGTTGAATAAATCATACAAATCTTCCAACACAAATGTTATTTTTACAATAATTTTAATTATTGTTTACGTTACAGAATGGCGCCCAACGTGGGGCCCGAATTGATAGACCTTGTGAAGTATTGGTATTCCAGGATGTTGGAATAGTATAATTCTATTTAAAGGAAATTTCGTTTTCTTTTTTTTTTTTAATGTTTGTTGATGTTCTTATTCAGGGTAACCAAAGCGTTAGTATTTTGTTCCAATGACCGGGGAATTGATAAGATGTATTCTTGATTCCAGCCTGCTGCATTAGGCAGACGCTTTCACTTGGCGCTCTTTGTAATTTCTCTTCTAGGTCATCCGTGTCCGGACTGGGCAGTTAATTAGCTTGGTTGTCAGTTGCTAGGAGATTTTAGGAAAAGATTCAAATAGGAGTTGTAAGGTTGTCCAGTAGGTTCTTAGGCCGGTGATTTATGATATTTTTCTAAAAACGTCTGTTGCTAAGGCTACTGTCCAATCCCAGCCGCTCCAAATCAAATTAAATATTGTTAAGTGGAAATTTTTCGTATCCACTTTTAATTGAAATAACGACACACTTATAGTTCGGAGTCATTACTTGTTTTCGAGGCTAATAGGAGTTATCCTATACGCTAGCCGGTGCTTGGTGATATTTTTCCTAAGACATGTCTGTTGTAGCGTTAGGACCACCTTTTAGGATCTTCGTTAATATTGACCACTTCTGTAACTTGGATATTCAGATACACACACACTAATAATTTTTTTTTCTTTTTTGAGTTTCATGTAGATGTATGCATGGAACTGAGTTTTATGCGACGATGATGACCCCCCCCCCCCCCCCATGCCTCAAAGTCCTCACAAACTTTTTATGAATTTATTTTTTTCACGCATACATTTTGATTATACTTTATTTCTTTGATCTATTTTTCAAGATTTAGTATCTTTGCCTGGTGGCGTATTAAGTTTTTTTTAAGTATCTTTTGCCTGGTGGCGTATTAAGTATCTTTGCCTGGTGGCGTATTCCGTTAATTTGCCTGGTGGCACCCTTACATTTTTTGTATATCTTATATCTTAAAATAACAAAGTTTACTTCAATCAAGTACAGATTTTTCTATTTCTTTGTGAATTTGAAATTGAATTTTTTGCCTGGTGGCACCTTATAACTTTGAAGTTACCAGTTTTCGTATAGATACGTATAGATTTTAGAATTTGAATTTGAATTTTCCCTTTTTGTCGGGATGTAATCATTGGTTCCTCCAACACAAAAAGTATTTAACTGAGTAATAAGTTTTGTATTTTTCTTATCACTAGAACCTCTATAGATAGTGAAGATAAGTAAGTCTCTTTAACCTTATTTAATTATATTATCCGTTTAACACTTATTTCTGAATAATATCTTTGCAGTGCGATAGATAGTTTAGAAATAATTCTGGTGGAAATTAGTATTGTGTGACAAATCCTTTGTCATTTGTTTTTATTATTTGGGAATAATTCATTTCCTTCAGATTACCTATTTTGTGATAGATTGTAGATTGTACAGAGGAGAACCAATCAAGTTGTCTTCCTAACAGTCTTAAGATATCTAGATTCGTATAATCCCTCTAAAAACTAGAGATTCTAAGTAGATTTAAATTTTACATATCACTTATATTTACCTTTTTATTATTGAGTATCTATAAGTCACAGCCTTCCTTATTATTAAGTATCCAGTTACCAACTTGAGTTGAAGTTTTCAAGTGTAACGATTTCGTATTGGTATATATATTCATACAATAGATATCGAATTTAAGTATCTCATTATAATCTTTATTTTTCTTTTCTCAGTCAATTTCTTTTTATTATTATTTTTTCTCTCTCTTACCCTTGCGGATTTACTTATATAACCCAAAGTGATAAAACTTCCTTTTGTTTTTAATCATGTCTAAACCTAGTTCAATTGTTGATCCGGGGGATAAAAATGATCCGGCGGATATGGAAATGGAACAAGAGCTTATAGACGTTCTGCTGGGAGATGATCCGCAAAATAATAACCCCCCTGATAATGTAGTTCAAACAGATAATGATACAATAGATAGAGAAATAACGATACATGAAATACAGCAATGGTCCAAGCATATTAAAGATGCAGTTACTACGTCTCTTAATACTCAACGAGAGGAAGAGCGTCGTTTCTTCCAGGAGGAATTAGCACGAAGCCAATCAAGCATATTAAAACAAGCTATGTCTTTACTTCAGAACTTGGCAAAGCCATCTGAAGCCTCTACCAGTGCTAATAATAATACCATTCCTAAGAACCATACTGTTACTTCTCGAACACCCCCTACGCTTAACCCTGCAGTACGAGAACCTATAACCTCTCAAGCTGGGGTTAACCCAGACCGTAACCACCTAGACTTAAGAACACCTTGGTTTAATAATGCCCAGTCATCTAGAGATACTGTGATTCCAAGTCAACCTTTAGGTTCTGTTCAGCCTCCGTGTAGTAAAGCCCCTCAAGTGAGAATTAATAATACCAATGCACCTAATGTACCACCTATTAGAACACCTGTTGTCCACCCAGTGGATATGGCTCAAGCCAGGGACGTTGATGAATTTATGACCAGAATGGGGGCGAGGCAATTCCACAACACGTCACCTCCTTCATATCCCCAAAGTCATACTCCATCTACCTCACACGCGTCTCCAAGATACCCACAATACCATAAATGGGGTATCAAATTTAATGGACACAATATGCCCATTGATGATTTTTTGTTCAGGCTCGACCGAATCCGAACTAGTAATAGTGTTTCTTGGGACGAAGTTGTAGTAAACTATCATCATTTTGTTTCCGGCGCAGCGGAAACCTGGTATTGGATGTTTGTTGTACCATGGCTCATTCTTCGAGGTGCACTCATAGTAGAATAGAACTCTTGAGACTGATTCAGAGTTATCTAGAAAAATGCAAGATAGGAAACAGCTGGCAGGAGAATCTTTTAATGAATTTTAGGATGCCTTGATGCAGCTAAACTCAAGATTACGAGTACCTAAGCCACCAAGTGAAGTCATCGAAATTATCAAAACAAATGTCAGGAGGAGAATTGGTGAACACTTGATTACGTTCAACACCAGTAGCTTAGCCCAAATGGCTTATGTTTGCAGAACCATAGAAAAGCTTATGGAACGATCTCAAGAAGTCAATAAACCCAGATTTGTACCCAGTAATTTTAATGCTCCGCCTAAACGTTAGGTGAGCGAAGTAATGATGACCAATGAAGAAAGGACAGTTGCAACACCTGCACAGGTCGAAGCTATTAAACGAGAAATACCTTCTTCTCGATGCTGGAACTGTAAGGGCGTGGGTCACAGCTTCAGAGAATGCACAGATCCTAAACGGAGCCTGTTTTGTTATTAATGCGGTTTACCCGAGTATGTGACACTCAATTGTCCAAGGTGTACGGAAAACTCGAACCGGAACATTCTTCCATCCGGGGGGAATCGTCCGGAGACCCCAGACCCAGAGCAATAGTGCCCACTATGCACAGTAAAAATACCCCAATCTCCATTTTAAAACGTAACATTAGTAAAGATAGAATAAATAACCCAGTAATATTGAAAAACAACCATGAAGTTAAAGTTGGAGATATCCTCTTCAAAAGAAACGTGGTTTTGAGCTCCGCTAGTAAACATTATAATGCCAAACTTGGACCCAAATTTGTCAAAGTGACGGTAGTCAAAATCCATGGTAATAACTTATATGAGGTAATTAACAATAAAGGTTATAAATCAGTAACGCATACTAAAGATCTAAAAAGATAGTGCAAAAGTTCTATGCCCGGCAACAGCTGTGCATGAGACTCACTCCATTTATATTTCTCTCAGCAACAAATTTCGATTTTTCCAACTCAGATAGCAACTCTAAACACAGATTTTCTCTATCATCGATTTTTCCTTTCTTGTCCCTTAGGACTAGTCGAGGACTACCCCAAAGTAACAAGCTTTGTAAGAAAAATTGCGGTATGCGAATTTATTTTCCAATAAAACCAACAAGAAAATAAATTTGACGAACTCTTAAAGCAATTACATACGACACCGACCTACCACTTACAAATTTTCTTACGCCCTATTTTTTTTCCACCTCACTCAGTCGTAAAAAAAATTGATATCCCCAACTTGCCATGTAAATACACCATCCGTAACATAAAACCTGCAAATTCAATCTCCATCTATCTGTCACAACAAGAACGAGTATTCTTACAAAAAAAGTCTTGCAGTTTAAGTAAATAATTTTTGTAGGCTAAAGGTTGAAACCCTGCCGACAGAATTACCAACCTACGAAAAACAGAATTGGCAACCAAAAAAAAGATGACCGGAATTAAATTTTTCTGGCGTACGTGTTAAATCGTTTGTTCAACTGCGCAATAATTCGGCGCAATTAATTTAAAAAGCAAAGTTACAAGGCAAATCGGCGGGCGAGCCTCTTTCTTTTCTGTGCCAGTCATCCACCGAGCCACATTCAAAAATCAACGCGTGTGCGCGATAACTTAAAAGAAAGGAATACCAGTGTTTTTTTTATATATATAGAATTAAATTCTATGAATGAAGAGTTTTTTTTTTGTGCTAAGGATGCGTGAAGTGACCAACAACCAGCAACCAGCAAATTAATCGATAAAATCTCCTTTGAGGTAAGCGGCCTCCCCCAAAGTTTTTGTTCTTTTTAAGCCCTAAAAAAATCAATTAAAACGCCCCGTGCGTTGTGGAAATTATTCCATTCCTTTTTATCCAAACATGTGTCTGAGTGATATCGCCAGGGAAAATTTGCTCCAAATAAACCCAGTTCGAACCAATTAGTTGTGGAAAAACCATTTGCCGCTTGCTCCGAGGAGCCACGCGACAAAAATATTAATCCTCTGTGGAAGTAGGAATTAACCCATGTGGTCAGCCACAGAAAACCACTCCCGGCCAATACGAATTAACCCGGTAACAAGAGCTTTATTTTCTTTCTTTAAAAAAACCTCGTCCGAAGTTTTTTTTCTATATATATCTACATATTCGTCCCATCCTAAAGGCGTCCACGTTTTTTTTTTAACCAGATCGCCACCCGCCACAGCAGGACGACTCCTCGACACGCGGCAACAGATTTCAGCCACGATTTTTAGCCACGATTTTTAGCCACGAGTTTTAGCAACGATTTTTGCAACAATCTTTAGCAACGACATCAGAGTTAACGATATTCAACGATTCTTAAGGATTTTTTTCTTTATTTTCTACGGATTTATAAGCATATTCTTTTGATTCTGTGTGGTGATAATCAGAGCATTAAAGATTTTACTTTTTTTTCTTTGGATACAAATTGTCTCGACTACCTGTTCTATAACAATATTGGGAACAAAGAAACTAAACGCAATCCGAAATCCACATCGAACCAAAAATCACCACATCAGCGGTGCACGCCCTAATCAGCTACGCCTTTTATCGTGGAATAAAACCGAAATATAAATATACAGACGGCAAATTGCCCGGCAACTACAACGAGGTCTGGTTTGTGAAATATATTTTTACATCCCGCACCGTATCCAACACGACATAAATTGTGTTCCAAAACAAGGAGAAATAATAATCGCCTTCATCTATCCACCCAACGCAACGTCTACGCATCCATGACATCGATAGGCCAAGTACCTTATTACTTATCTTAATGCTGAACATATAACATATCATTACTTAGTTATAACTATAAGTCCTTCTCATATTTCTTACGTATTTAACTTCATTAAGTATATACCTATATTTATACCTAATTTTTCGTCTTGTGCCTATTATTCAAAAGAACTAATGGTACCTACCTTCCCCTCTAGCTCAAGAGAAAAAAATCGCATATAAATTCACATTCAACACTCAAAATTTTCCTTGCGAAATCTGAAAACCAAGAAAAAGAAATCCATCAGTGTCATAAATTGAAATCATCAACAAAGCCCAGCTCGGGCAAAAAGTTCTTCAAAAATTAAATTGAACATAAAGCGATTAAGCACCACTAAAAGGAGTCTGATGATCGGGTTGGTCCCCGTGAAATAGCTATAACTCCAGCCTATGAACTTGGTGGTAGCACACACAAGTTGTTGTTGTTTCATTCTAAATTTTCAATTGTAAATTCGGCAAGCAGCTGCCTTAACTGCGAGTATAAAATTTCATACAAAAACCTCCTTAAATTGTAAAAATTAAAATCTTGACCAGTATCAATTCTTTCGCCTCATCTCCCTCCTCATACGAATCCAATCGAAATCGTTGGCTTATGAAAAAGAGAGGAAATAATAGAAGGAACCTGAATAAAACAACAACAATTACTTGTGTGTGCTTAGAAAAAATGCTAATCGGTTCAGTATAGTTCGACAGAACGAAAAAACCTTTAATTGGCTTACAACTTTCATGTGGGTGCGGTGGCGTAGTGCGTAGTGCACTAGCTCCTCACACGCTAGGTCGCTTGTTCAAGCCCAGCTCGGGCAAAAAGTTCTTCAAAAATTAAATTGAACATAAAGCGATTAAGCACCACTAAAAGTAGTCTGATGATCGGGTTGGTCCCCGTGAAATAGCTATAACTCCAGCCTATGAACTTGGTGGTAGCACACACAAGTTGTTGTTGTTGTTTCATTCTAAATTTTCAACAACAAATATATTTGTAAACATATTTCACCTATAACATAGATATTCCACTCACATCAGCCGTCGTGGAAATGTGCACATTTTCATCAAGGATGATAACCCAGTCGAATTATACAAAAAAAAAGGGCTGAAACGGAAAAAATTAGAAAGGGTTTTTTTCTTTTAATCGTTAGAGGGGTTCATTAGGAACATATGTATCGGTTTTCGACCTCGTAACTCTATTGCGTTGGCCGCCATCTTGAATTTAAGGAAAACTTGTTTTTCTTAAATAACTCACTTATTTTCAATTTTTCTCTAAAAATGCTTATGACAACAGTTGTTTAGAATTGTTTTTCCTACAATTAATTGGAAAAAACAAAAAATAAAAAATAAATTTAATTTTTTTTTAAACTCAAAAAAACTTTTTTTGACAAATTTAAGAATTAATATTATTTCTTCTATAAAAAGCTGCTATATTAAAAATTTCATCGAAATATTTCAAGTGGTTTACGAGAAAATCTGATTTCAAAAAACCGGTCCTATGGGAGGTACCGTTATAAGACTTTTCCTGAAAAATCTATTTCAACCAAAAAATAAAGTTTGCACAGAAAACATAATTCAGAAAGTTTTATGAAAATCGTAGTAGTCGTTTTGGAGATAAATTAATTTTTCACGAAAAATCGTATGGCAGGTACCGTTAGTCTTATATCCAGAATGCTAATTCCAAAAACCCTCGGTAGGACGTCATAATAATACTATGTACCAAGTTTGAATACAGACAGACATACAGAATTGTCGGACCCACTTTTTTAGGCTTCTCTATCATCGTAATTTTATGTTTGATTGTCAAAAAAAGTATAAGGCATAACTTGCCTTATACTTAGTACCTGTAAACGCAAGTAAAAACGCGCCTGGAACTCTACCCTCAATATTTTGAACCTTAATAATTAGTTTTAACCCCTTTTAACGAAGGCTTTACCGTAATGTACCCCTCTGCGGTGGTGAGGAAGAGTTTTATCGGTAGTAAAAACATTTATATATTTTATAAACATGCTTAACTTGCGTTTAATGCATTTTTTGTCAAAAGTTGTAACTTTTTTTGCTTCTTTCAAGTCGAAAAATATCAGTCGTAGACAAAAAATTGTCATACCTGCCAACGATTTTTAGTGAAAATATAATTTTTCTCAAAAGCGGCTTCTACGATTTTGATAAGACTTTCTGAATTGTGTTTTCTGTGCAAACTTTATGTTTTGGTTGGAACAGATTTTTCAGGAAGTCTTATAACGGTACTTTCCATAGGACCGGTTTTTTTTAAATCAGATTTTCTCGTAAACCACTTGAAGGATTTCGATGAAATTTTTAATAAGGAGCTTTTTTATAGAAGAAATAATATTAATTCTTTAATTTGTCAAAAAAAGTTTTTTTGAGTTAAAAAAAAATTTAATTAATTTTTTATTTTTTGTTTTCTCCAATTAAATCGAAAAATATCAGTCGTAGGCAAAAAATTGTCATGGACAAAGTTGTAGGAAATACAATTCTAAACAACTCTTGTCATAGGCATTTCTAGTGAAAAATTTAAAATAAGCGAGTTATTTAAGAAAAACAAGTTTTCCTTAAATTCAAGATGGCGGCCAACGCAATAGAGTTACGAGGTCGAAAACCGATGTATATGCTCCTAATGAACCCCTCTAACGAGCAAAAGAAAAAAAAACCCCTATCTAATTTTTTCCATTTAAATGTACAATTCGACTGGGCTATGAAGTAAAGCAGCAACAAGTAAACTACATATGTCAAAGAATTAACAACACAATATTGGTGAGTCTGTATTTGTTCCATACTTATATTTGCATATCATTACATATATACCTTTGATGATGAAAATTTTACGTGAGAACTTATTTTTTTTTTTTGATAACTTGGTGAATACAAAAATTACTTTTTTTTTGCATTAAATCTGATTTAAACCTCGGGATACATTTCCCACTTTTGAGTTGATTTACTTACACACATACGTTGAACATATTCGTTTGAGCTAATATTTTTTCCATTCGGGGTAACTGCTGGAACACAATAGAAAAACGCTGCGGGAACCGCAGCCGCAACCGTACCGCATGCCGTACGTACCTAATTAGAAGTGCCCACAATGGAGTCGTACGTACTCCACGTTTTTTTTACAATTTCCACTGAGAAACATACATATATATGAATATAAAAGATGATTAAACATATATCGCACCATGTATAGTCTTTTCAATAAATTTTTAATTACCTGACCTAATTTCTAAAAGGACTTTATTAGCACGTTGCTCTTTTTTTTTTTTTTTTATGGAATGTCAAAAATACGCACGTATTTATTAAAAGTTGGCCAACTCGTCCGTCGCGGTTTGCGGCTGCGGTTGCGGATCCGTCTCGTTGTGTTCACAACATTGAATTCGTGTGTATTCAATATTTTGACATGCGATACGGCTGCGGCTGCGGTTCCGGCTCCGGCTCCATTGTGTTCCAGCAGTAAAACTAACTACAACATAAATTAATTCCGGTGATGATGATAATATCTTTTATCTTCGAGATCAAAGATAAGTAAAGCACGAAACTAGTAAAAGCAACAAGAATAATTTTTTTTTGTTAGTTATATACATACCTTACCCTAGCAACCACCGCTCGTATATGGTGACGTTGCCCTCAAAACGAGATCGAAGTACAGGAACTACCCTGACTCGAACGTAAATTTTTTTATATATATGCATAACCAGATAACCATTTAGTGCCCTCCTTGTAGGGTCCCATATACCTGGAATTTTGTATAATTTGGCACGGTCAGCTACAGATTTTTTTTTTTAGTGGAAATAGCTGATGTATAAGGAGAATTTCTCCAGTCATATATATTGACATTATTGGTATTAATACGAAACCAAAACCATGTATAATTTTAATTCAGTCCCTTGATTTTTTTTATGTGTAAGCTTTTATGAATATAGAGGGTGTTCTTTGGACATTCCTTTTATGTAAGAATATTGGGAAAAAGAGATATCTTTAAGTATCTTTAGCTTTAGATTAAATTTATTTTGCTTGAATAAAAATTAACCATTATAACGTTTAAAGATAAAACCAAAGTTCGTTTCTTTTGTGGAACAGTTATGAACGAGATATTTAGTGATCTTAATTTGTGGTATGTTTGTTAGTAGTTTTGAGATGCAGCAGTAGGAGTTTGTATTGTGAGGAGGTTTGAGGAAGGGGGAACGTTATTCATCATGGTCGAACAATGATATGTACGTCATCATTTTTGAAGATGTATTTTCGTTTGAACATTTTTTCAGAGTCATGGTGTATTCATCCGTGGAGATGATTGTGAGTTTTTACGTTGTGTAAAATTTGAGATCGTGATGTGAGTTAAAGTAGTTTTCGTTTGTTTGAACTTTCATTGATTTTGGGGATCTACGAATATTTCTGTGCAGTCAAGTAGATCAACGGTTGGCCAACCACTGGGATGATACGGTGGTTAGCCAATTGGGTGGGTTAAGAGACTGCGAGGTTGAAATTTACCATCTCTTCTCCCCCTCCCCCCTGTTTTCCAGAATAGTTTCAGATCATCGAGGGAACCATAGGAACTAGACCTGGACGTCACGCTATATCCCGGAGGCACGACCAGCTATGCCCTCCCAGTAAAATATCCAATCACAGTTTGGATTATATGTTACGATACAATGGAGCTGTGATCCTAAGTGTGTGTTCCTTCTTAGCTCAGCGTGTGCTATAGATTGAACTCCAATGTCCCGTTTACCATGCTTCACTACTATCATCCTCGGGCCTCAGGAAACCCCAATATTGCTGTCATCACCACCTGGCAGGCCTGCTTTAACAAACTGTAACACCGCCAAGTACCTCTGCACAAGATCCCACTCCCCACCCGGCGAGCTAAGCAATGGCAACCAGAAGCAGCCCGCGCTGCTAGGGTAACTAGAGCACCAGTCTCTGGACTACATGGCTGGAACCCCGAAGACGAACCAGCTATGTTGGTTGAAAGATTGGAATTAATGTGTGAAGAAGATGAGTTTGTTGTTTACCGTGATAGTCATTGAGTATCCAGAAGATCTTTCAGGATTAGTAAGTTATGTGGTAGCTGTTAAGGACATGTAAGTTTATTTTTGTGGTTTATACTTGATACTAACTGTGCGGATAATATTTTCTTCCCTTTGCTTTCTTTTTTTTTGGTGTAATTAGGTAGTTAGAGCATACATGTCTCCTAAGTGTGTTCGAAATTAAGGTAGTGAGGTTGGGTTGTCTCACTACTTTCTGTACGTTATGCACGCTTTCTGTTTCCCTTGAAGGGACAGTGGGTAATTGAATTGATTTTCTTTTGGGTCTGGTTTTTCAGTTGATGATTGCGATCAATCATCTTCCAATATTCCATCTTCCATTTCAGTGTATATACGTTACAGAATGGCGCCCAAAGGGGCATAAGTTTCATGTCTCATGGGTTTCTTTTTGTGCGTTGAATAAATCATACAAATCTTCCAACACAAATTCTATTTCCAATAATAATTTGGAGTTGTTTACGTTACATAGCAGAAGCAGATCGGATACTTGAAGCCAAACAAAACGAAAAGAATTGACCAGATTAAAGGACTAAAGGAATAAGATTTAAGTGTAATTGTAGTGCTGGTCTTTTTGAGTTTATAATAAAAAAAAAATTTTAATTAATTCTTTTTAATTTCTTTAATCTTTTCCTTTATTCGGCATTGGAACTTTTACATTCTTTCTTGCTCTGAATACCAAAGCAGATTCTTGGGATTTGACAACAGGAGAACACCGCGTTGATCTTTCGGTACCAGCATTGCAGTTGTTCTCCAAAATTTGTTTGGATTCCTTAAGACGTTCGACAAGATCTTGGAACTCTTCTTAACATAGAATTCCTTGGGCATGTTGGACTTCATTATATTCTGCCTGATTGGTACGGATCTTCTTGGCACGGCTAGCAAACTTAAAAAAACACTCAAGCTACATATTTGATGAATAGTCAGACAAAGCAAACTTACATTGAGGGTATTGTATATGTATCTTCATATAAGTCAAAGAATTGAA
Source organism: Platycheirus albimanus (assembly GCA_916050605.2). Classification (NCBI taxonomy): domain Eukaryota; kingdom Metazoa; phylum Arthropoda; class Insecta; order Diptera; family Syrphidae; genus Platycheirus; species Platycheirus albimanus. The sequence goes on from OU696696.1 coordinate 146,940,111, forward strand.
ACATCAATGTTTGACAACTTCTGCCCAAGGAATTACGATACGGAATATGTTTCATGCCATTCGCCAGAGGGATTTATTAATGCTTGCACCTTCTTTGAACCTCACACCGATTCCACGAGTGCTAGCTGCTGTTTTACTTCCTGCCAAATCAATCATGGACAGCTTAACAGTTCGGTTTTGGACAGTCTTTTTGTTTCATGGGAATGTGAACCTGTGGAACATACGACTGCTTTCTGCATTAGCATCCGTCGGAAGATAATCGTCCTTGTGAGGATGATATGAATGAGGATGATGAATGATGAGAAGTGTTTGATACTTCATTTGCCATGGGAAGAATGTCAACTTGTATAGGGAAATCAAATGTGATATCATTCTAGCTGCTGATATTGTCTACGACTCCTCTAAATTTGATAGTCTAGTTTGTGTTTTAGAGCATCTCTTTGGACTGATGGACAACAAGGTGGAAATGTTATTAGCTGCTACTGTTCGAAATGAATCTCCTTATATATTTCTTGATTTATTGGGTAAAAAAAGAAACAGTTTAAGAAAAATAATGCTTCCAGCAGCAAAAATATTAACAAAGAAATACACTACTTTGTGGCGACACTCTATTAATACCTTCATGTCCATTCGATCGATATTCCGGTTGATGAGATCTAAAATCTGAAAAGACCTCTAAGAGGACTATATTCATCTATGAAATAATATTCTCCCTTGTCACTTTGTTCTCCACAAGCAATGAATCCATCACTTAATGCAAAACATTGAATACATTCAGCACACTTGTAGCCCTGAGAAGCCAATCCAATGTCAGGGCATAATCAGATATGGGATTTTTGCGCCGGATACCAAGGTCAAGGTCTTATCTGAAGACGATTTGTCTGAATGTGATCATAAAGGTGTGGTAGATAGATTTATGTACGATGAACTACTTTTACTGAAAAACTTGTCACAGCGCCTGGGATGCTGGCTAGGCGACGACGACGACGATGACGACGACGACGACGAAATCGACAACAACCACAACGGATTCAGATTCAGATTGAGATTCATGAATTCATCATCACCACCGAACACCACACGACGAACGAAAGAATAGTTTTGGAGTAAAGAAATTTCTTGACACCCATTTTTCTGCGATCGCGATTTACTGGAATACACAAAACTATATTTTCGTATTCCAGAATTTATTCAACAAAACATTTTTTTGTACACAAATATTAGACACGAAAAACAGAAACGGACAAAAGTTTCACGTTTGATCTGTGGTTGCCTAGGTGCGCGTCAGTGAATAGAGGACGTACATATATAGGGAAAAAGAAAAAATTACTTTGCAATTGGTGGTGCAATGCGGTATATGAAATTAACTTCCTTTTATTTATCTTGAATTAACTCACATTTTTTTATTATTATTAATCCTATGTCTTATTGTCTTTTCAATTGAAATCTGTAATATTTTTTGAGAGCAAGTTTTGGTGATTTTGACTTCAGTCACCTAGCTATAAAAAATTATAGCAATCAAAAAGGAGTACGTATATTGTGTATTCTTTCACTCTTCTGTATAATCACGTATATCTCCCCCACTTTACTTTTCTTGAAATTTGAAGATGAAGACGTTGAAGAATAATGTAAATCCACCATAAGTCTTATTGTCATTTATGACATTTCACAAACAGCTGGATAGTCTGACTCCCTCGTTCCCTTTATTGCTATAAGAAATTTTAAAATATAATGCGCTCTTTCTTCATCCCCACCACTTTTATCTCTCCACTGCCAAATCCAAGCAACTTACAGCGCCACAGTACGTACTCCGCCAGAAACTAAAGAGTGAGTCCCAGTGACTTACTATGTAAATATATAGCAAAGTTGCTTCCCATAGCATTCTTAGCAAAAATTATCTTGGGTTGACTCCCTCGAACCCCTAAGGAATTTGCATACATTCTTCCCGTTCATCGCAGCTGTCAGTCTGCAAAAATTAGGCGTTTGGAGAGCTCTCCACTGGCATAGTTCTGGCGGAGTGGAGTACTATGTAAATAAATAGCAAAGGTTTAATGTAAACTTTTTTGTTGTAGCTGGAAGTGGAACACGAACGTTGTTTCTTTCGTTGATGATGGCCAAATTATTTCCTTGGTCTGCAACTGCATTAGTTTCACCTTGTTGGACATTTTCAGATGTTTCTTTAAATTTTGGATATGCCGTGATGTTGTACGGGAACTCTGCTTTCGTTGCTTGAACTTGTGTTGTATTTCGGCGATATATTCCTTCTTTTGTTGATACCATCATTGACCTTGGATGTTGCGTTTTACATTGTACTTTAGCTCCTATCCATTTTCGATGTTTTTCTTGAAGGCGAAATTTTTGTCCCTTTTATTATATTTTTTTTGTTTCTTTGCAGTGCGGTCATAATAAAACTTTTAATTGTCTCTGGATTTTTGAATTTCTTGAGGAATACTTGACTGAACTTTTGGTGATAACAGTTGTTTTGCAGTTGGAAGTGTAGTCCTCGTTCGTCGACTGATCAAGAATTGATTTGGCGATCCTAAGGTGCTGCTTCTGGGTGTGTTACGATAGTTTAATAGTTCCATATAATAATCTGTGCCGTCAAGTTTGCACTTACGCAGCATGTTTTTTGCCGTTTGGACGTATCTTTCGCTTAACCCATTCGATTGGGCTTATTTTGGTGTGGAAGTTATGTGATTGAAGTTCCAGTTGTTCGCGAACTGGTGAAATTCAATGGATGAATATTGTGGTCCGTTATCACTTTCAAGGATGTACGGGATGCCGTGCTGTGAAAAATTTCTTTTTAAGTGAAAAATTACCTCTTTTGATGTACCTTGGGTCAATTCAGTGACGTCGGAAAATCCGCTGAAGCTGTCAACGATTAATAAATAACTCTTATTTTCACACATAAATATATCAGTTCGCACTATCTCATAATGAAATACAGGAATTTGTTTTTGAATGAGTGGCTGTTTCTGTGGTTTTCTTTGAGTGCTCTGGCAAACTTGACACCGTTCGACGAAGTTGATTATGTCATTTGTCATGCCTATCCAAAATACATTCTCTTGAGCTCTGGCCAGTGTGCGCTGAATTCCTAGATGACCTTTGTGAACCTGATGAAGAATTCTTTCCTTTTGTTTCAATGAAACAATGATTTTGCTGCCCTTATACATAACACTATCGTCATGTGTTATTTCTTCGCGATACTTGAAGTAAGGGTTTATGTCTTGTGGAACTTTACTTTCTTCATCTGGCCAACCTTTTTGCGAAATCTTGAGCAATCTTGTTAGATGGTTGTCGGTTTTTGTATCTTTTTGCAAATCTTCCAGCGCCTTGCTAGATATTGAATGCATTTGAAGAACTTCAAATTCTGCGCTGTGTTGTTCAACTGGTTCTTTGTTAGCGCAATCACGACTCAAAGTATCAGCCAGATTCATATCAGTAACTTTTTTATATATATTACAGTAAAAGCATTATGGAGTGTTTATTTCAATATTCTTTTGATTCTTGCTGGTGCCGAATAAATTGTCTTTTTGTAAATAGATTCTAGAGGTTTGTGCTCGCTCTCTATAACAAGTTTTTTTCCGTCTATGTAAGGGTGAAATTTTCTACGTGCGAATCGAATAGCTAACGCCTCCTTTTCTATTTGAGGGTAATTTACTTCAGTTTTTGTTAAAGATCTACTACTGTACGCCACAGGTTGATCTTCTTGCACTAATGTTGCTCCTATTGCATATGAGCTAGCGTCTATTTGGATCCTTACCTCACTATTTACATTGTATGATTTTATTACAGGGGCTGTGGTTAACAATTTCTTGATTTTGTGTAGGGCAGTTTTTTGTTCTGAATCCCAATAGAATTGAAATTTTTTTGTAATAATTTACGTAGGGGTTGTGTAACTTCTGAAGCATTTCGAATTAACTTTGACTTTATTTCTTTGCTTTTTATTTCTGAAGTTTTTAGTTGCTTATCGCTTGTATTTTTTCTGGATCGATATCTACTCCTTTAGCACTCACGTAATGGCCTAGAAACTTTATTTTTTCTTTTTCAAAAACATATTTTTCCAAATTCAGTTTAAGTCCTTTGTCGTCTAAGGATTTGATGACTTTTTTCTGTGTTTCTTGTAAAGTTTTCAATGATTCCGCGTAGATGAGTATGTCATCCATTGAAACTTTTACATTTTTAAAGTCTTTTAAGATGTTTGTCATTATTTGCTGAAACATTTCTGGTGCTGGTGATAAGCCAAATGGTAATACTAGGATGCTATATCTACCCCACGGTGTGGCAAATGTGAGATATTTTGTTGTTCGTTGTGTTACTTTAATTTGCCAGAAACCACGCTTCCAGTCAATAAACGTAAAGTATTTGGAGTTCTTTATACGAGTTGATATCGCTTCGACGGTGTTTAAAGGAAAATGTCGACGTAAAATGTTTTTATTTAGATCTGTTGGATCAATGCATATTCGTAACTTTCCTTTTTGCTTGACTACTACCATTGGAGACACGCATGGTGTTGCTTCCGTGGTTGGTTTTATAACACCTTTCTTAACCATATCATCTAGTTTGGCCTTTACTGCATCTCTAATTGTATAGGGTATTCTACGGGCTGCATGTGTTTTTAGGTTGGTTGTTTCTTTCAGATCGATTTAATATTGAAAAACGTTTAGGAAGCCAATGGTCTCCTTGCCGTCTGCTTTTTGGTCTTGTTTGTGTACCTTTTTTCCTTTATTGTGTAGGGAAAAACTTTCTCGCCAGTACACATAAGTAGTATACGCAACTGGTGCCACCTACTTGAGAAATCTCACGGTTACTCACAAAGTGCTGAACGCACACAATATGATCCACCAGAGAAAGATTCCACAAATAAAATCCACCCCGACAACGAAATCCACTTCCAGGATGGAATCCACTCGAATTCCAAATTTTGCATTGCTTTCCAAGACATGTGCAACCCACCATTTTGATGGAAACGCACTGAGCAGATAAAAGCCAGTACGCACTGTCTCTGAGATTATGTTCTGCCCACACTAAAGCTGCAGGCTGTTTGTTCGCATTCGGAATAAGATATAATATGCAATTTAAGAAGTAGATAATGTCGGACTAACAGAAAAACCGTCTGTCTACTGTCAACTACGTCAAGCAGACAGACAAGTAAAGACCATGTAAACCCCGTCGGGTGAGGTAATTTTTGACATGACAGTCGATCTTTTCAACTGTATGTTCGAACTAATTGACTGATAGCACTAAACGTACGCCATAAGTCTCATAAAGTCATTACCTATATTAGGTAGATACTTGGCCTAGTTTTTTCTGGTAAACCTGACACTCCAAATGTTATCCACGGGATGGAGCACGTACTTACTCTCGACACAACCCAATAGTTATTCGTAGACCATTAGGTCTCATTGAAACGACTACCACGGTGGAGACATTCGAAATGTTTCAAAACTAGAAACCAGTTATCTTCAGTTCGGTTTGATACTTTAAATAAAACCATTAAATTGTTGTTGACACTTTCCGTCCGAGATGACACCAATCCCACCGAGTGAAGACAAACGACATAGTAATGCAACAGGCACGTCACAACTTAAATCCAAAAGTCCAAGGGACCAATACTTATGCCGCCAAGTTTGTCATCCTATATCCACTTTCATTTCCTGTGATCTTGAGTGACGTACAGAAACGTCCTGCACAAATTGAGGATGTCTAACAGAATGCATACCGTTATAACACCTTACGTGACATAAATAACAATCCTATAGTGTAACCAAGGCTTTAACATAGGTGATTTCCACTGACTTACGTATTTGAGAACACGGAGCCCACGCTACTCAGGATATCACTTTTCCTAAGACACATTCCTCTCGATGCACATATACATCTGATACCTCAACCAGGCTGAAGGCCTCTATTGTAGACGAAGTTTTACATCATACATCAGGACGTCTGGCGGGTGTTTGTACGCCGATGCCGGTCCATGTAAGTCATCACATCGTGGGATCAACTATACACACCACATCAATAACTTTCTGATGCAGAAAACATCGTGGGAGTAACTTTTTATCATCACATCCTTGTCAACATCAGACAGCAGTGCCAGAATAATACAATTAAAAGATTTTTAAGTATCAATGGTTATTCATGTACCATTCAAACAGGTAATCAATTCAATTTATATTTAATTGTGAGGTCCTAAGGAGCGTAATCGCTCAACCGCCACCACATACTTATTGGCAAACGAACCTACCATTGTGTATTGCGTTCAACGCCAGCGTAAGACGCTAGTTGCCACGGACGGTCGCACTTTAAATCATACTTAGTGGATGAAGAAATATTGGCAGCGTGCCACGCCCATATCACTTTATTTTACGTTATAATTGATCTTATCTTATCTTCATAAACATATAAACATATGTAGTTTATTTTATTGTTGTGCATTCGTGTCTCCGATATATCTATGAAAAAACCTAAATCTCCTACCGTGTGTAAATTAGATTTACCTAGTATCGGGAAAGCTCCTCTAGTTGATATCATTGTTGAGATCGGTTTCTTATTAAAAGATTATCTCTGGAGTCCTCGCTTCAAAATACTGTCCGTCAGTCCGGTAATATAAGGTGAAGTGCTACCACCAATTTTTTTTATCAACGCGTACGAATAATCACAAATTGTAACGGGTGATTTTTTAGCTGGTTTGGTTTTGGCAACACTGGTTTTGACAGCTGACGTGTGTTTAGTACCTTGTGTCACTGTCAAACAGCTTCAGTTTGGTTGTCAATTTAACTATGGATCGTCTTACAAATGAACAACGCTTGCAAATTATTGAATTTTACTATCAAAATTCGTGCTTGGAAAGCTGGCCGAGGATCCGCTTTTTTATCGAAAAATTGTGTTCAGCGATGAGGCTCATTTTTGGTTGAATGGGTACGTAAATAAGCAAAATTGCCACATTTGGAGTGAAGATCAGCCAGAAGCATTGCAACAGCTACCAATGCATCCCGAAAAAGCCACTGTTTGGTGCGGTTTATGCGCCGGCGGCTTTATTGGGCCATATTTCTTCAAAGATGATGCGAATCGCAGCGTTACTGTCAATGGTGAACGCTACCGAGCGATGATAACAAACTTTTTTTTGCCCGAAATGGAAGTTCTTGACTTGCATGATATGTGGTTTCAACAAGACGGTGCCACATGCCACACAGCACGCGAAACAATGGCGCAATTGCGAGGCGAGTTTGGTGAACAGTTAATTTCACGTTTCGGGCCGGTCAATTGGCCGCCTAGATCGTGCGATTTGACACCATTAGACTATTTTTTGTGGGGGTATGTCAAGGCTAATGTCTATAGGGACAAGCCCGCTTCGATTGACGCACTGGAAGCCAACATCCATGCATTCATTCGTGAGATACCGGCCGATATGTGTGAAAGAGTATGCCAAAATTGGACTCAGCGGATGGGCTACCTGAGACGCAGCCGCGGTCAACATTTGCATGAAATTATCTTTAAACATTAAATTGCAAGGTTCAAACTATCGATTCAAACAAATATTTCATTTTTTTTCGAATTTTTTGTGTTTTTTTTAAAAAAAAAAAAGTTCTAAACCTCTTAAAAAATCACCCGTTATTTATATTTTTTTTATCACTTAATCTTCCACGGATTCTTTTTTCTTTTGTGTTTTCACTTGGTCTTGTAGACCCACTCACTTCTCTTTGCGTCGGTAGCGACCAACTTCACTCGCGTTTTAACGCCACGTACGCGTTAACGGTGAGTACCTAAAGCCTTTGGCTTCACATTTAGACTTCGCGTTCTTTTAGAATTTTTGTAACGTCATTTCGTGTATCGTTTTTCGTATGTTTGGGATCATAGGAACTATTATCGCGTGTCTCAAGAACATACCCTAGTAGTGTCTAACGTATTTACGACACTCTAAGCCTATCTTTTAAATACGCTGAAGCGTCTAACCAAATAACTAGTAACAAGCAATTGCCACAAGTTCTATGCAAAACGCTAAGATCGAAATATCGAAATAGATAGAAGGTCATACTGCAATACAGATCAAAGAATAGTTTTTATATATATATCATTATCCTTTAACTAATCCTTTACAGCGAACCAGGAGTGCACTTCCGGACCAGCGTTAAGTGAACATACTGATTTTCTTACTACCCCATTGGTAGACGAGAATATCGATTAGTAATTTTGATTTTATATTTACACTTTCGAAAACATATGTTATTATATTGCACTGGCTATCGAACATACAATTGAATGCGAATTGTATTCAAGCGTATGGGGTATTTGATATTTACATATTTTTTTTGATTCTTTCTTGCTTTGCTATGGGTGATTTACCTTCCCTCTTTTAGATATTTTCGTGCTTATATATTTTTTTTTAAATCGGGGTATTTAGATACTTTTACCTCAATAAAAAAAATTGTATTTCTTTTTTTTAACTGAATTCGGAAAACCTTTGACGATCTCATTCGACGTCAAGTTTTCGACGCCGCGTTCGATTTGAATCTTCCCTTATTGTTACAGTTATCAAACTCGGTTAGCATTATAATACCGCGATTGTACCTAGCGATAAGAGAAATTGTTTTAAACCTTTATTCAAATTTACTAATTGTACGCGCTTATATTTTTTTTTTTTAAAGTTTCATATAACATTGTTAAATGTTTCATTAAGAAGAATACAATCCTACCATACGAATTCGATTAGGTATTATAAGTATTAGAGCATTCTTTTCTCTGCGTATGTGACTTCCTCTAAAATAAGTCAGTTTTTGAATTCAAATCTATTGAAGATATATTGCTAATATAAGAACAAAGAGAATAATTAATAGTAAATATAAGTTCAGAGTAGGTACTAGATTTAAGACATTTTCATTTCTTGTTAGCTTTTAATTTTCTATATGTAATAAACTAATATAGTTATTTTATAACGTTTATAAAAATTTGCATTTGCTTTTCATTTGGTGATTTCAATGTTTCTTGAAGAATCAGCAGGTTATCAAATATGATGGAGTAAGTTCTTTTATAGGGAGGGTAGTAACCCTCGCCCCTTTTGTCTTGGAACAGGGTGTGGTGTGATTTAGGGTATTCTTCCTTATAGATGTAACGTTGGATATACAGAGCATGGTATCTGATGTAGAAACAATGTTGTGGTGGTTAGAGTAGAAAAGTAGGCAAGCAAGCTTTTGCTTGCTTCTCATAGCAAGGGGCTGCCCAATGAATTCATTGAGTCGTGGGGACTCATAGGTCCAAAGGACAGCCACGGTTGATACCAAGAGATGATTTTTGGGAATCAATTTGGGTGAGTTGAGAGATCAGGGGGATCATACGTCATCTTAGATCCTCCCTCCCCTCAAAGTAAGACACCTCCTCATCATCATTCAGCACATCATCGTGGCAGCTAAATGATTAGATGTTAGTAATACGCCATAGCAACCACGACAAGCTATGGTTTGCTTTTGGTCGAAATACTTACGTGTAGCGTTCAATATGGTGAATATAGTAGTTCAACCTTGAAATTTCTTCTTCTAGCTGTGACTTCACTCAATAGAGAATAAGAGGTGCGATCTAGAATCAATCTTTCTCGACATTCAATTCTTTCAAGTCTTGTCTTTAATAACCATGAGGGCCCTTAAGCACTATAACATTCTTATTCGAACTCGAACACCATGAAATCAATGGTCAGCAGAAAAAAAAAGAGGTAACACCGGTTGTGCAGATCCCGGAGCAAGTGCCCACGGCCTGGCTGAGCTGGTCATGGCTAAGGTACTGCCGGCCACCGCGACGGTCGATCTCAACCACGACTCTACGTTGTCGCATGCCGTTCTTACTGACTGCTCTTCTTGAGTAGTTGGCGAGAAAGGGGGCGTTGCCGGCATAGGGTTGCTTCCATCCCATAGGCACAGAAACAGGTAGCGGTAACTAGGCGTACAGATGCGGACTGGAGTGGAATCTCCGGAATTATGTTTGACGTCTTTTTATTGAGAAAGCATCACAGGTCTAGCTACGTACGTGGGGATTTAATAGGGTCCTTGGTTTTCAGGTGTGGACTACAGCATACAGGAGCTGCAAGGAGAACATCAGATACTTGTAGCGGATAGGCGTGAACATGCTACCAGATACCCTCTAGGCTGTTCTACGGGACTTTGTAGTCAGTACCTGTGCGAGGCTGGTGGATGGTTCTCGCTTCTGTGATGGGGATGGATAGGAAACATGAAGAAAGGGGAGGGGAGTGGGAAGAGCAGGAGGCTGTGTTGGCGAAGTGTAAGTATGTCTAATATAGGGGTACTAGATACACCGATACACAGACGGTTGAAGATGGAGGTGCTCTACCTTGGTATAGGAGTCAAGGGTGTGTGGAGTGCTTGTCTCCTCCTACTTCCTCTTCGGTTTGTGTTGTTGATGAGTATTGGTTTGGAACTTGGGTATCTATAGGATATTTGGGTGAAGAGGTATAATGCTCATTGGCGATTGCAAATTTATCTTTAAAGTTTTCATTATTTACGTTACAATTGTGTTGATTCGCATGATTAATTTGGCTTCTTCGCATGCTTTTTTATCAAGAATTGGAGATACTTTGGAATCAACTACTAGGAATTTCATAAAGAATACTTTTTTTCTAATTATGATATGTGTTGCAACTTCTCCGATGACTGGCATGTCATGTTTGCTGAAAGTTATCAATTTTACGTTGCCATTTGGGGGCATCGTTTTTAAATTGATCACTTTCGCTAGATGCTTCGGTATAACGTTGCATTGAGCACCAGAATCGAGTATCATTTGTATCTCTTTGTTGTTGATGTTCACAACTTCATACCAATCTTTGTTGTCGTCTTTGTTGCTTTCAGATATTTCATTTATTTCATAGTCCTCTTCGCTATCTTCTTCGGTTTCTATTGCATGTAATTTTTTGTTGCTTCTGCACATTGCTGCAAAATGGGATCTACTTTGACACTTATTGCATTTCTTTCCGAAAGCTGGGCATGATTTTTTACCGTGGTGAGTTCCACATCTCTTGCAATCTTGCGAATCTTCAACTTCCATTTTTTTGTATTTAGGGAATGACTTACCATAAGTTTATGATTTATATACTACATCTATGTTTTCTTCTCTGTGCATTTCTTTGAATTGCTTCGAAGTTATCTCGCTTACTTTGCAGACTTGTATGGCTTTTTCTAAACTTAATTCTTCTTCTGAAAGGAGTTTTGCTCTGAACAACTCGTCGGAAATTCCTATAATTATCTTGTCTCTAAGCAGACTATCTTGCAAGCTTTGGAATGCACATTTCTTGATCTGGGATTTTATTTTTGTAAGAAATTCATCGAAGGGCTATCCCTCGATTTGATGCATTTTGTTGAATAAATACCTTTCATAGGTAATGTTGGCTTTCGGTATAATATAGCTACTGAATTTTTCTTTAATCAATTTTACCTGTTTTTTCTCGTTTTCGCTGAGTTGAAATGTATTGTATATTGCAACTGCTTCTAATCCAATTGTTGACATCAGTGTTGCTATCTGCACTCCTTCAGGCCTGGTCTGCAGTTGAGTTGCTATTTCGAACCATTCGTATTGTTCGTATTCCAGTTCTGCCAATTGGTTGCTGCGTCGCCTGAAATTATTAGTTCCTTCGGAGGTCTAATAAAATTTGCTCCAGCGCCAGTGTTTCCGAGATTGAAAATCGTTGCCGATCCTGTAGCTGGAGGTACACTTGTTGCTGATCCTGAAGCTGGAGGTGCACTGGTAGCATTTTTTTCGTCTTCTGACATTTCGTTGTTTGTCATTATATTTTTTTTTATACATATATAAACTTATTCAAACTTTCTTTTGAAAAACTCTGTGCTTTTTATTACTTAAATTTCTAACCTCTTTTTATTTAAGCCACTTCTGACACCATGTGATACCTTTATTGAAGTGAAGTATAATATTTTACATAATGACATTGACATTTGTGCGTTCTGGCAGTGATGCCGGAATAACAAGATAGTTGTGGCAAATAATATAGTAATAGGAATTATATTATTATAATATAATACAATATAATGTTGGCTTATAGTATTTAGTCCTCATTACACCATCCACGGGTTCAAGGTGACGTATATTGAAGTGGATGGAAATCGATGCACCCAGACAGCGTAAATTGCAACGGTGCGATTCTATGGGAAGTATTTTATTTATGATTTTATTCCCATAGAAAAAGCAAGCACGACAATAAGCTACTTATGAGTGCAACAATTTCCTCCCCTTCTTAAAAATGGAGTTATTCTTTGAAAAGGAATAACTCTCAAAGATCATTAGACTTCGACCGAAGAGGTCTCCGCATTGTGGAATCTGTAGATTGATCAATCTTTGAACACTTTCAGCTTATAATAGTATGAAATCCTGGGTTGCAATGTGGGTGGCTAGATGTCAATAGCTGATATCGGGAACAAACGAATGTCCCACAGAAAGGTGAATAGGAAAACAAACAATTTAAAAAAAATTCATTTTAGGAATACTCAACATTGGTAAGCTGACCTTGACCACTAACTTGTCTACTAATATATGTGATTTGATCTCAACTGTTTAATATATCAGTGGTAGGCAGGTTTCGCACATTGGGTTTGACCTTAAATAAATCGTTGAAAGTGTGTTATGAAAAATTAACAATTGGTGAATTTGATTATTTCTGGAGGCTAATATTGTTAACAATAATGAATTACATTTTTATAATAATCTTTAATTTGACATCACTCTAGCTTCCACTTAACATGTACTAAAAACTATTGAGTTTATATCACTTTTCTTATAATAAAGTTTGTCTCTCTTAATACTTCATAGAAGTCGTTTTGTTCTTTTCTCTAAAAGTTTAACGGGTTATGGGCCCAGAACAAGCTATAAACTAAATTCAAAGTTAAACAAAGATTAAGTGCACCTTATTTTTTTTTGGTACGCGTAAGTTTTTTTTTCTGGGAAGCCTCTACGGTACGATACAACGATAGTTAGTATTTTTTTTTCAATTAAAGAAAATGGAAGCTGAGCTTTTTAAAGTTGAAAAATTGCAAATATATTCCGAGCAATACGCAGTATGGAAATTTCAAGTTACGATCTTGTTAAACGCATCAGCTCTTTTTGATCATGTGGGTGGGTCAAGTATATTTCCTGTTAAGGAACAACAAGTGGAAACTGAAGTGTTTGACGCTCGTAAAAGCGCATGGACACTTTCGGATAGCAAGGCTCAAAGAATCATTGCTACGAGCATTGGTTCCACACCACTTAGACATATAGTTAATTGCACGAATACAAGGGAAATGTGGACAAAGCTGGGGGCGGTTTATGAACAAACATCGAAAGCTAATGTGCACATGATGGTTCAAAAATTTTACAGCTTTACAAAAGATCAGGGTGATGACGTCGCAACACACATTTCAAACTTGGAGAACATCGTTAAGCAACTGAGAGACGTTGGAGAACAAGTTTCGCACAGTATGGTGATAACTAAAATATTAGTGACTCTTCCAGACAATTTTAAACATTTTTTTTGTGCGTGGGAGTCGTCAGCCAAAGATGAACAAACTTTGAAAAATTTGACGTCACGGCTTGTAATGAAAGAGGCACGAATGTCATCTCAGTCTTTTGATTCAACCAATACAACCGCTTTTATCTCCAAGAAAAAGGCACACAAGAACAAAGATAAAACATCTAAGCCTGGTAAGTGTTTTGCTAGCAATGAGTATGGGCACTGGAAAAAAGAGTGTCCGAAAAAGATTGCAGAGCAGAGAAAGGGTGGAAGTAGCTGGGTGAAGGGGAACGCACTGGTTTCCAACTCTTCGAGTATCGCTGATAAAGTTGTAACGTAAATAAAAGAAAGTAATGAAAAATTTATTACTACCACCCTGTAGTTGCCAATAGACATTCGGATCTACACCGAACACCCTATGGATATCCAAGATCCAAACCTAATGCCCATCAACAACACAGACCAGAGAGGAAGCAGGAAGAAACAAGCACCCCACTTATCCTTGACTCCTATATCAAGGAACAGCAACTCCATCGCCTTCCATCCGTGCACCGGTGTATCTAGCACTCCTATATTAGACATACTTACACTTCACTCACACGGCTTCTTGCTCTTTATACTCCCCTCCCATTCTTCAAATTTCCTATCCATCCCCATCACAGAAGCGTAAGCCATCCACCAACCTACCATAGGTACTGATTACAAAATCCCGTAGAACAGCCTAGAGGGTACTTGATAGCATGTTCACGCCTATCCGCTGCTAGTACTAGATGTTCTGCTTGCAGCTGCTTCTCACTGTAGCCTACACCTGAAAACAAAGGACCCTACTTAAATCCCCGCAAACGTACCTAGACCAGTAATACTATCTCTGAAAACCACATACAACTTTCTGGAGACCACTCCGGTTTGCACCAATATGTCTATCTACCGTTACCTGTTCCGCGTGAATGGGATGGAAGCAACCCTATGTCGGCAACGCCCCTTTCTTGCCAACTACTTGAAGAGAATAGCCGACGAGAACGGCATGCGACAACGCAGGGTCGTGGTCGAGATCGACCGTTGCGGTGGCCGGCAGTACCCTAGCCACGAATAGCTCAGTCAGGCCGTAGGCACTTGCTCCGGGATCTACACAACCGGTATTACCTCTTATTTTTCCCTGCCGACCGTTGAACCCAAGATGTTCGAGTTCGAATAAAGATTTTTAAATGCTGCCTGGCCCTTATAACTTTCGAAGAAAAGATTGGTACGAATTGATTACAAAGAAAAAGTGACTCATCGATGCACCTCTTAGTGAATTGCGAGTAAACGTAGACCAAAAGAGAAGAATTCTGTTTGGGTTACTGTACTAACCCGAAGAACGCGACACGTAAGTATAATGACAAAAGCTAACCATAGGTCTTCGTGGTTGCCATGGCATATCGTTATCATCTACACATTCAGCTGCCACGATGATGTGCTGAACGTGGATTTAGAGGTGACTAACCTTGAGGGGAGGGAGGATCTTTGATGGTGTCTGATCCCCCTTGTCTCTTAACCCACCCAATTCGATACCAAAAACCAACTCTCTTGGCATCGACCTTGGTTGTCCATGGACCGATGAGTCCCCACGACTCAATAATTTTATTGGGCAACCCCTTAACATGAAAAGCAAGCAATAATTTCCCTGCTCACATACTCTTACTATCTATACCCTGTACCTATCATCGAAACCTAACAAGAACTTTCGAAACCGCACCAAATATACCTCAATTATACACAACCATACTCCACCTTGTTCCGTTCCAAAGGAGTGCGAGGGTTACCACCCTCCCTATAGATAATTTACCTTATCATCCTGAAATATTTGAATACCTAGAATAAAAAAAATCAACTTCAAGATTTTCTTTCAAAACGTTATAAATCCTATGGAATTTATTAAAGTATATCTTAAGATTAACAAATTGTATCTTTATTTAAAGATACTAAAAACCTTAATTAAATCTTAACTTTTACTTATGTAAATTTTCTTTTGTAATTATCCTAAAACAATGTTACTCTTCAAAAGAAGTATTTAAATTTTGAACTATCAAAACCTGATAAGAAAACTTAATTAATTCACTGAACTATGCGTCTCATTACGCAGAAATGAAAACTACTCTATATCTATACTAATTACAAATCTAGCTGCGTTTTATTAAATTTTTGAATTCAAGTGGTTATTAATATTAAAATACAATGATTAATTTAACGAGAGCAGATTTTAATGAACGCTATTTATTTCACGGTATTGATTTATAGCATGGAAGTTTATGAAAGAAGAACTTCTTTCTACCGCGGCGTTATGTAAACGTTATCGTTAAATATCCTACACGATAATGGCTTATTTGTATCCCCGTGGGTACTTTATGTAGCAATGTTACAAAAATTTCAATGCGCGGGATAATTAATAAGAACCCCCCCTATTTAAGTGAGTGCTTATTCAGACGAAAGAATAAAACAAACGATCAATAACACCAAAAGACAAAAAGGGACTTGCTTAAGAAAGTTCTTCCAAAGCAAAAAGTATATATCAATTTTCATACAAAATACCCTATACGAATGGATACACTTCGCATCCAAGCGTATATTCGATAAAATCAACTAAGTGTCAATAATAATATAGTGAAAAGAATATAGTGCAAAAATAAAAATATTAAAAAGTTTATATTGGCAAGTGTTCTACCAATTGGATATGGTAGGATTAGATCTGCATTCATTTACCGGTAATCCTGAAGTGAACTCCAACATCACCTGGAAATGATTAGTAAAAATATATTTCTAAAGCTAAACATGATTACTATCATTGACGCTTAACGAACTAGCTATTGCTATATCGTATTCGTTTAGCTGGGTGAAGCTATGAGTGGTATTGATTTAATTGATTTAACTATTCTGTAGAGATTATATTTCTCATAATTTGTTCATTTTATGTCCCAAATATAACGGACACAATCACCGAAACGTGGACAAATGATTCACAAAACTAACGCGATCTATAATGATCAGTGTGGTGAGCAACTTCAAGTTACCCGAGTGATAAGGAAATAAAAATAAAAAGAAGTGATAAGTACGCTAAAAGCTAGTGGAAACAAAAAAAAAAAACGGTTAAACGCGGCGTTATATCGCAAACGCGGTTGGTCGCTACCGACGCAGAAGTTAAATGTCTTGAAGACCGAGAGAATTAAAAGGAAGTTGAAGTAAATCTTCAAAAAGTAAACGGCAATTCAAAAACCGTAATGTAATTGTGGTCAAGTACCGCTTGACATACCAATGAACGAGCGAAACTTACTCAAACGTCGGACAAAAAGAATATCCTGAGGCGTATTCTATGACGCGGGATTATAAGGTCTTAACCGGAAGCAAGCGCTTCGACGAAATAATGTAGCGATTATAAAAATTGATTTGAATTTATCACCCGAAGAAATCGATCTCAACACAATAACATACTTTGAAACGAGAGTATAAAAAAAGGAGGACGCGAAATACCGAGATAATATTCAGCTTCCGAACCAAAACTGGTAAATTAATATCCACTTTATTCTTCAAAAAAAAAAAAGAATTGTTTAAAATACTAACGCGAATATGGCAAGTATATTGTCCTTAAAGATACCTATTACAATACATAACGTACATAACACGCATATGGGGGAGGAGGCGTTAGGTCCTGCCTTCCACAATGAATTTGTAAAACTTTACAGCGTGCACCACCGTCCGTGGTCGACGCGACGTACGGCAGCTTGTTGCGTACGCTGTCAGGCTATATGTATGACCCACCTGTGGGACTTGTTGGAGCGGAATGACTTCTTCGCCCTTATCTTATATCACACAAATACAAATAATGTATATTGGTTACCTGGTAATCCAAGATATGATAATCTTAATGATTTTAACATATAATTTTATTTAACAGGTTCGTATGTCCATGGTGAGGAAGAATTGAAAGCTGCTTCATGGATCCAGCGGTGCTCCAGAATATGTGTTTGGAGTTGGTGTATGCTGGGGACCGGCATCCGTGTTCGTGCACGCGCCAGACGTCCTGTTGAGTTGCTCCAATGATAATAAAAATGCTCCTTGGCTTTTTGTAAAGTTGCTCCTTGGCTTTTTATGAGATTCTTCAGCCTGTTGTGGCTGGGTTTTGTCCTCCGGTAGGTATAGACAAATGTAACTCGTCTGGTGTCCTGGGTTCAAAGTCAAGAAATGATTTTCCTGACTTCGGCTTTCTTCTAGAAGGTGTGGCAAACAACGTGGTCTGACGAGCAAACGAAACGATTTGCTTGGGCCAGACAAAGAATTGTGCCGAAGAAAAGGAAAATGTGGACGACGTATGTCTCGTCGCAAATATGCTTATGCACGAGGAGAAATATGAGGCTCTTTTTAAAGAAATTGAGAAGCGGTTCACCCTGATGCGTAGTTAACATCAACATATATATATTTAGGAAAACACAGTAAGGCCTAGTATGTATGGCACATGTTGTGATATTCCCAATAAAAAAATGTCGCAGCGCGTGCTGTCTAGTAGAACTGCTACTTGGGGCAAACAAACAAAATCCAGTCCCTGGATGCAAATTCTCGGGCCGCTTCGCCTGTTTTGCTCGATGGATGGGCCGAAATCGCCCACGAAATCCTATTGATGGTCGATCCTAACAAAGAAAACATTCTATAAATGTGTCGACCATGTGGCGTGGCCACGAAACATTTATCAAAACCGAAAGAATCTTTCTGCTTTTGAGAAATGAAAAATAATCAATGTCCTTACCTTGGTTGTTATTATATTTCCAAGTATAAATTTGGGGTGCTTTAATTGCTTCATGCAATAAGCAAAAGTATTTTCTTCGAACGAAGTAAAAAAATGGCCGCGGCCCGAAGTTAAAAAAAAAACTTGTTAATTGCGTTCTGTTGGTGAGCTGCTTCTTCGCTTGTGTTCTTCTTCAAAATGAAATCCGATCCACAATCGATTTCCTTTCTCAGCTTTCCTGAATTCCAGGAAGCCAGTCTCTTTGCATTATCATTTTGTTTCTGTGTAACACGTCAGATGGCGTATCATAGCCAGCGTTAAGGGGAAGTGCGCACTGCACTACTTCAGTTGACGTTGAATTTCTGCCACTTGACAGATACTTTTTATACGCACAAATAGGTGAAAATTCCTAAATTAAGGTTCTAGTCACACTGGGTGATGTCGCTCCGCATGTGGTGATGTACCATATTGTTAATATTACTAGATATCAGAAGCCCGATTGGCTATTTATGAATGACACCAGCAGTGCAAATATAAAAAGAAATTTGACAGATTTGGTGGCCTGACCATTATGGGTAAGTATCTCAAAACAATGTTGGAAGGTGACAGCGATGACACTATGTTATTTGCCTTACCTTGATGTGACAGAATTTGTCTTGATCGAGCACATGACACACCAGGAAAAACTTAATCAGGTGTCCAATTCCACCAGGTCTAGTGACTTCTCGATTCGTGACGTTAAGTGTGTTTTACGAATAATATTGTCACATGGTAACGAAACAAGATTATGTCTGCAACTAACAGCATCGTATGAGTATACATATGTGTTATTACTCCTGGACAACGTAGAAGTGTAGAGGTATTCTTTCTAACTATGCGAATACTTTCGTCCAGAACTATGTTGCAATTAGGGAATGTCACTACGAAGTGTAGACATGGAATTGGAGTGGTTTCAGCATTAGTTTGGCCACATTGAATGAGGAATCGAGTGTCATGACAAAACTTATGTCCCCCGAAAAGGGTTTCCATGGTCTTTAATTAGATGTTCGGATACCACTGACAGCTAACTGACAGTTTTTCTGTTGGACCGAAACTCATTGTGTTATCTGTAAAAATATTTTGGCTTCCCTCCCGGTGTGAACTATTTCGTCACATTTTAGTGCTGACGGGGCATAATTCATGAACGGGTGAATATCAGTTCAGTGTTGCCTTGATACACTTCCCTAAAATGGTGGTCTGCGCATGTCTTGGAAATCTATTTTTAAATTGGAAATTGTGGGCTTCGTTCTGGAAGTGGATTCCATTTACGAAGTTGGATTTCAAATGTGGATTCTTTTTCAGGTGGACTGTGAGTAGTGCGTTCAGCACAAGGTGAGTAACTATGAAGTTTCTCGAGTAGGTGGCACCACTTGCGTACACTGATTGTGTGTACTGGCGAGAAAGTTTTCAGTACAAAACTTGGTATTTAGGCCGAGTCTACTTTAGTAGGTTTAATTACCAAGAAAAGGAGAACTCCTCGCAAATGTGTTTCAGCACCTAGAATCTTTTCACTCGTCGTGTCGTAAAGACACTGCGACTCTTTATCGTCTAGTCGGTCGATGACAAAAGTAAGTTTCATGGAATGCATGTTCCGATGACGTCAGGACATTCTATCGCCTATCTGAAGATAATAAAAAGAAAATTTATGAAAAATTAAAAAAACTAAGTACTATAAGTACTCATATGTAATGTCTGATGAAATATTTTTGATCTCAAAGATAAAAAAAAAATTGTTAAGTCTGGGATGTGGTTGTAGTTCAGATGTCCTACCTCTTCAAATCTTTTGTATGGCAAGTAGACTTGTGGCCTCACCTATCTTCTACTTCATACAGATTATTGCCGATTACTCGATTGACTCGAACCTTTATAAACTTAGGACACAACTTCGGATTCAAATGCTTAGTTGCGTCGCTTAAGACATGATTTCGTTTATAGATTTCGTCACCTACTTTGAATGAGATGTTCCTACTTCGAAGATTATAAGTTTTCTCGTATGCCTCGTGAGTTTTCATTAGTGCTAGTTTTAAATACGAGTGAATGATGTTCATCTTGGCGACTTTAGGGAGCCAATCTATCTCCGAACAGTTCAGTCCACCCAACTTCCTCAAAAGACGATAATCTGCCCCGTGTTCAATCAAACGTTGCCCGGATAAGGCTTCGTACGGGGACATCGATAGAGTTGAATGCACCGTCGTGCGTAAAGCACTACTGATCGAAGACAGATGGACATCCCAATCCGTCTGTCGAGGATTGACATACGACCGTATGGCCGCCAAGATTGAACGGTTCACACGTTCACTAGCGTTCGACTGGGTTCATACACTGCTGTTCGGTAGTGTTTGACCCCGAAAACAGCTAAGAATTTTTGGAACTCTTTACCAAAAAATTGCGTGCCATTATCAGAGAGAAGGCTCTCTGGCACTCCGTAAATAAAGAATATTTTGTCTTTCAGGAATCTGACCATGCTCGCGGCTGTTGCCTTGCGTAGCGGTTTGATGAAGACGAATTTGGTTAACTGATCTAAGGCTATCACGATGTACACATTTCCGGATTTCGATCTGGGATACGATCCTAGAAAGTCAACGTACAAATGTTGAAATGGCCTATCAACTTCAAAACTGTTTCCCATCTCTGCCCGTAGTGTCATGTTCGCTGCTTTACTGGTTTTGCACGTTTCACACCGGTCTACGTAAAGTTTAACCTGAGTGAACATTCCAGGCCAGTAAAACTTATCTCTCAACCGATAAATTGTCTTCACCACTCCACCATGCGAAGCACGCGGCGGATTGTGAGCCAGTGAGATTAGAGATTCTGTCATCTCTGATGGGACCCACAACTTCCAAGTTAGATCGTCCGCCAAGGGATTACCAACCGCATGTCTAGTGCGTTTGTATATGTATCCTTCCGACACTTTGAGATCTGGTAACCGTTTCTGTTCCTTCCTCATGTGACTGATGATATCAAGATAACCTTCAGACTTAAAGGACGGATCCTCAAGATCGATGTGGAGTACCTCCGAAGCACCGATCTGTGGTAGACATGAAAGGAAAGCTGACACTGTCAACTCATCGTCTTCATATGCTCTTGATAGAGCGTCTGGCACGACATTTAAAGTACCCTTTAGATGCTCTACCACAAAATCGAAACCTTGGAGTCGCATACTCCACCTCGCTAGTCTTCCAGTTGGATCCTTCATAGTCATCAGCCACTTCAGACTGGAATGGTCCGTAATAACGCGAAAATGGTATCCCTCAACGTACGATCTGAACTTCTGGATACCCTCAAAAGCTGCTAAACACTCGCGCTCTGTCACCGAATAGTTTCTCTGTGCAGCATTCAGTTTCCGAGAGAAGTAGTAACTAGGCTGCTCCGCCCCGGATTCGTCCCGCTTACAGAGTACACATCCGATGCCAGTCGCGGATGCGTCGCAGAGAATGATGAATTCCTTGGAGAAGTCCGGATTGACTAACACAGGCGCTGAAGTCAAAGCTTGTTTGATTTGCAGGAATGCTTCAGTAGCTTCTGGACCTAGGTTGAAGACTTTTCCTTTTTTCAGTTTCTCGGTCAAGAGTGCGGCTAGGGTGCTGAAATCCTTAACAAATCGCCGATACCAACCTGCCATACCGAAAAATCGGCGAATTTGGCGAGTTGTGGTTGGCAAAGGGAAGTTAGTGATTGCAGTGATCTTGTCTGGATCAGCTTTCAGACATCCCTGACCGACCTTATAACCGAGATAGTGAAGCTCGTCAAAACAAAACTTCGACTTCTCGACGTTTATCGTCAGTCCTGCATCAGTCAAGCACTTTCCGACTATCTCCAGAGTCTCTATGTGTTCGTCGAAATCCTTTGACACAATCAGTAGATCGTCTAAGTATACGAAGACTTGATCTCGTAATCCCGAAGGGATTACGCGACTCATCACTTAGCTCAGACTTTGTGCCGCATTACATAGACCGAAGGACATGACCTTAAATGGGTACAGTGGTCGGCCAGGTACCGTAAAGGTGGTCTTTTCCCTCGAACTTTGCTCCAGCGCAGCGGTATCTGCCAAAACGCATCCTTCAGGTCCATGCTTGAAATGTAGCGTGTCTCTGTCAGACGTGCTAGCAGCCCCTCGATATGCGCAATTGGACGAGCATCTTTCTTGGTTACGGAGTTCACCTTCCGAAAGTCCAGACACAATCCTTTCTTACCAGGTTTGCGAACAAGCACCACTGGGGAACTCCATGCGCTGGAACTTTCCTCGATGACTTCTAACGAAAGCATGCGGTCCAACTCCACATACATAAGAGTTTGTATCGCCGGAGAAACGGGATAGTACCTTTGCCTTATTGGTACGGCATCACCCGTGTCTATGTAATGTTGCACTAGGTTCGTCTTCCCGAGTCCATGGACTGCGAAAGAAGGAAATCTACGAACAACAGCTTCTAGTCGCTTAGACTCTTCATCATTCAACTTTATTTGGTTGGTGGGTCTCTCATCTAGCCCACCAGTCGTAATTCCTGAAAGACCCGCAATTACGTAAGGTGTGATCTGGAATTTTTGCCAAAAGTCGACGCCTAAATATAGACGTTAACTTAACGATGGCACAATATAGAGATCGATATCTTTAGTCAGATTTTTATATTGGATCGTGGTGGTGATCACTCCTACAATGGATTGCTTGTGTCCATCGGCCGTGGACACGGTAGTCTCTACCTTCCTTACCGTTACATCTTTATCTTTTAAATAGGGAACTATATTCCCGCCTAGGCAGCTAATGCTGGCCCATGAATCAAGAAGACCTAAGAAACTGTCTCCGAATAAGTTGACCGTCACATAAGGACGTGGGTCACTCGATTCTCGGCCCATTGTTGCTGACGCGATGTTACGGTAAGTAGCCCGCTTCCAATGTAAGCGCTCCCTTATCCGTCGAATCCGTTTTGACAACTCTGGAAAAGTGACTATTCTCCTAAGCACTTCGTTGTTATTGCGTAATCTTTCATGGAAAGGCTTACGATATAATGGTTCTGTTACTTCACTTTCAAATTTCAAGTTCGTAATAGGTTTGGGTTCTATATTCAAAGTTGGGATTGTTCTACAATCATTATCGTTAGGTAATTCAAATTTCTTGTCCGGTTTCAAAATAGTAATCTTAGGAAGTTCAAGAGGCTTTGTCGGCTTGGACTCTTGAACTCCATGTAAATCTATTCGGAGGGACCCCCCCCCGGTTGATGGGTTGTTCCTCCTCTCGTTTCCCGCTGCGCACCTCGGGCATGTTGGGCTATAGGCTTCAGCCAATCCGCAACGGAAACAAAATATCTTATCAATTGGTTTCGCGCAATCACGAAAATTGTGGCCATTGACTTGGCAATTCCAGCATTTCTGCAAAACGCGATCCCTCTGGATTGCCTCAATGTTGGTAGTGGGCAATGCCACAGTCAGATCCTGGCAAGGCTCTTCCTCGATCTCGTTGACGTATCGCCTTGCAGGTGGACATTGTGCACTTGGCACGAAACTCGGACGCGTGTTCTCATATTGAGATTGAGCTTTCTCGATAGCTCGACAATAGTAGGCTAGTTGCCTTAAGCTGGACGGACTATAAGTGATAAAAAGTTCGCTCATACGCCTACGTACATTAGTTTTGATTATCTCAATGGGCTCTCTTTCAGGTCTGGGAACGCGCATCCTGAAGTTCAGGTGCAGAATGGCAGCGTAGAAATCATTGAAGGATTCACCATTCAACATCTTGCGATCCAAGAGTTTTCTGAAGAGCTCTGTGTCAGTCTCCAAACTGCGGTATTGCTCTACCAAAGCAGTTTTCAAGGCTTCCCACGTAGTGTGTGCATTGCTTTTAAGGTACACATAGTACCATGACTCTACAGAACCTGACACGAAATGATAAAAGTTCATAGCGATATCATACCACGGCACACCATAACTGTAACGAATACAATCGAGGCGGAACAGGAAGTCGTCAACCGACATATTCCTATCATCGAATTTCAAACCCCACTTGTGGAATTGATGGTTTCGGTTCACTGATGTAACGTTTGATGGAGGTGGCCTATGTGGCGATGTGGAGGGAGTATCATTGAGGTTGAACGCGTTTAAACGCGTCATAAACTCGTCTAGATTCGAGCCTAGAGGCATTTGGGCTGGATTAACTTCCGGCAAGGGCGGCACTCTAGCTGGCTCGTAATTGGGTGTAGTTCGATTTGCCAAGTACTCGTCGATTGGCACAAACGCGGACTGATAGTTTCTGGACGTAGTTGGTCAAGAAGGGACGTTAAGATTTACGACACGTGTAGTGTCTGGGTTGGCTGAATTAACCTGCCGTGCAATTTTTGCGTTGAAGTAGCAGTAGGTGGAGCGGGTGTTTTCGAAGAAGCAGCAGGTTGAGTAGGCTTAACGGTGCGGTTTTGGAGTAGCTGTGCAACTTGTTCAAGCAAACGAGCTTGACTCTTAGCTAATTCCTCTGCCATAAATTGCCTATCATTGACCCTATGTAGGTCTATAGTAGCAGAAACTACCTGCTGAATGTAGGCTGAATGATCAGCTGCGTCTTGGCGAAGCTGCTCTTCGGCTGCCTCTAACTCATCATTTTCTACTTCAATGCTTCTCTCGATGGTGTTACCCTCTGTCTGGTTGACTCCATCGTCAGACTGATTGTCTACAAGATCATTCTGGTCACGACCAGGTTTGGGATTTGGTGCCCCTGGAGCCATGACTATAAAGTCTTTGTACTTCGAAATAAAAGTACTCTTAACGGCTCTCTTACCACCTGAGTCGCTCATTCAACCGTGAAAACCAACAGACGGATAAGACCAGACGAGTAATGCAATGGTCCAATAAAAAAGGTACTGTAGCCCGTGAGAAATTCCTCGAACGGATACTACTCAAACAATATAACAATAAAAAAGTAAATCAGGGTATGAAAAGTTTCAAATAAACCGTGAGTAAACCTCAAACGGATAGTTTTCAATCAAGTTATTCAAATGAGAAACAAAATTAAGTACATTTTTAAAAGTGCTTAAATCTAAATGTAAGTATATGTATAGATAATTCGTCTATTAAAAACGTTACTTCAAAATGTCTCCAGAAATCCCAAACTCAGATATGTATATACTTAAATATATGTGCTGAACTTTTATCAGAAAAGTTCAATGCTAGAATTCAATACTAGAATCGTCCTCAAAACTTAAATTGACACTCAATAAACTAATCTATAATGGTATATTCAAAAATGGTGGGCGCTGTCCCAAAAATACTGAAAAAGCTAAAAACTGTAAACGGGATCTATCCCAAAACTTACACGGCAATCAAGAAGTTACGTCTCCACTTGATTGATGGAATACTTAATATCCTTGATACTTTGGACACTAAATTGTGTTCCAACTATCAAAAAAAATCTTCAATAATAAACTGAATTATATCTCAAAAATATCTAAATATATAAATTTATTTTTCATAACAGAATTGGGAGATGGTAACCCTCCCTTCTTCGGAACAAGGTGTGTATATTTCGGTTCTGTTTCTGAACCAATTCAAAAAAAAAAATTAAAAATGTTAATCAAAAAGAGAAAAGTTAGAGTGTGTAGACTTAAACAACTTTACGGCGTTGTATTGCTAAAGGAAAGACAATTTCCTCTAATCGACAGGTTGATCAGGTATGTGACGGTGACATTACGCTACTGCTGACGTACATCGGGTATAAAACACCAACTACCGGTTAGCGCTTCATGTCTCGTCGCGTACCGTCACTTCCTAACGAATATCAAAACTGACTTAAACTCCTAAAACAATCTGGGTAGTTCAATAAACAAAAGGGTAAGTTGATTTGTCGTTGAAACCGATTGGGTCGTGCTTGAGTGAACAACCAGCTTCTGCAGCTGACGTGCGTCGGGCAAAAAGCTCCAACCACCGGTCAGAAGACCTGCTCATCCTGCTCTTACACGACCGGAATCTTAGACTTCACCATCAGGAAATTATCAACACCTCAGCTACAAAAACTACTGCTCAATCCGGACAGAGATCGAAGACATACCTAAGTGACAAGAGGTAGAGGAAAAGTGGGTAGACCTAATGCAACAGCTGACTCAGGAAAAGATCACTAATTCACTGGACAGAATAGTGCCTGCACCACTTACCTCGATGGTATTCCTCTATCTAAGAAACCTGATCACAAACAAACAACATCTTCTATCAAAAAAAAGTCTATGAGAAAAAAAAATTTCTAAAATTTTCGGAAATTCTTAACTTTCTCCTACGTCCCTCTGAATCGACCTAACTCTGATCAATTCCAATCTAAACCTGTCAAGCTAATTCGGGCCCCACGTTGGGTGCCATCTGTAACGTAAATAAAAGAAATTAAAGAGAAGAATTTATTACTACCACCCTGTAGTTGCCAATAGACATTCGGATCTACACCGAACACCCTATGGATATCCAAGATCCAAACCCAATACCCATCAACAACACAGACCAGAGAGGAAGCAGGAAGAAACAAACACCCCACTTATCCTTGACTCCTATATCAAGGAACAGCAACTCCATCGCCTTCCATCCGTGCACCGGTGTATCTAGCACTCCTATATTAGACATACTTACACTTCACTCACACGGCATCTCGCTCTTCATACTCCCCTCCCATTCTTCAAATTTCCTATCCATCCCCATCACAGAAGCGTAAACCATCCACCAACCTACCATAGGTACTGACTACAAAATCCCGTAGAACAGCCTAGAGGGTACTTGATAGCATGTTCACGCCTATCCGCTGCTAGTACTAGATGTTCTGCTTGCAGCTGTTTCTCACTGTAGCCTACACCTGAAAACCAAGGACCCTACTTAAATCCCCGCAAACGTACCTAGATCAGTAATGCTATCTCTGAAAACCACATACAACTTTCCGGAGACTTCACTCCGGTTTGCACCAATATGTCTATCTACCGTTACCTGTTCCGCGTGAATGGGATGGAAGCAACCATATGTCGGCAACGCCCCCTTTCTTGCCAACTACTCGAAGAGAATAGCTGACGAGAACGGCATGCGACAACGTCGTGGTCGAGATCGACCGTCGCGGTGGCCGGCAGTACCCTAGCCACGAATTGCTCAGACAGGCCGTGGGCACTTGCTCCGGGATCTACACAACCGGTGTTTCCTCTTATTTTTCCCTGCCGACCGTTGAACCCAAGATGTTTGAGTTCGAATAAAGATTTTTAAATGCTTACTGGCCCTCATAACTTTCAAAGAAAAGATTGATACGAATTTATTACAAAGAAAAAGTGACTCATCGATGCACCTCTTAGTGAATTGCGAGTAAACGTAGACCAAAAGAGAAGAATTCTGTTTGGGTTAATGTACTAACCCGAAGAACGCGACACTTAAGTATAATGACAAAAGCTACCCATAGGTCTTCGTGGTTGTCATGGCATATCGTTATCATCTACACATTCAGCTGTCATGATGATGTGCTGAACGTGGATGTAGAGGTGACTAACCTTGAGGGGAGGGAGGATCTATGATGGTGTCTGATCCCCCTGGTCTCTCAACCCACCCAATTCGATACCTAAAACCAACTCTCTTGGCATCGACCTTGGTTGTCCATGGACCGATGAGTCCCCACGACTCAATAATTTTATTGGGCAACCCCTTAACATGAAAAGCAAGCAATAATTTGCCTGCTCACATACTCTCACTATCTATACCCTGTACCTATCATCGAAACCTAACAAGAACTTTCGAAACCGCACCAAATATACCTCAATTATACACAACCATACTCCACCTTGTTCCGTTTCAAAGGAGTGCGAGGTTTACCACCCTCCCTATAGATAATTTACCTTATCATCCTGAAATATTTGAATACCAAGAATAAAAAAAATCAACTTTGAGATTTTCTTTCAAAACGTTATAAATCCTATGGAATTTATTAAAGTAAATCTTAAGATTAACAAATTGTATCTTTATTTAAAGATGCTAAAAACCTTAATTAAATCTTAGCTTTAACTTATGTAAATTTTCTTTTGTAACTATCCTAAGACTATGTTACTCTTCAAAAGAAGTATTTAAATTTTGAACTATCAAAACCTGATAAGAAAACTTAATTAATTCACTGAACTATGCGTCTCATTACGCAGAAATGAAAACTACTCAAACGTTTCTCTTCAAATAAAAGTTCGATATATCTATACTTATTATAAATCTAGCTGCGTTTTATTAAATTTTTGAATTCATGTGGTTATTAATATTAAAATATAATGATTAATTTAACGAGAGCGGATTTTAATCCTACACGATAATGGCTTATTTGTATCCCCGTGGATACTTTATGTAGTAATGTTACAAAAATTTCAATGCGCGGGATAATGTTGAATCATTATTGTGAATTGCCATTTTGTTGTCATTTTCCTTTTGTTTCTCTGTTTATCAACGCTCATCTTTATTATACCAAATGTTATATTCTAATTTTTCTAAGTTTATACCATTGTAAAGTTAGTCTCTAATAAACTCTCGAAGAATAAACATCATCGTTTACTTATTTGCGTTCATCAGGTTATGGGCCCAGATTATTCGCTTGGCTAAGTAAAGGTTTTTTTTGTATCTGTGTTCAGTTCGAGTAGTTTTGATTAAATTGGTAAATATGAGTTCGTCTCTTTATCAAATTGATAAATTAGATGACCAAAATTATGATGCTTGGGCCATTCAAATGAAAAGTGTTCTCATAATGTCATAATGCACTTGCATGCATTATCCTAAATATTAAACCATCGGAAGTTAATCACATAAAACACTGTAAGTCCTCAAAATCGGCATGGGATAATTTAAAAGAAGTCCATCAACCACGCGGTCCCGCAAGAAAGATAACTTTATTTAAACAGTTGTTACATATAAAGTTAGCGGAAAATAAGAGCATGTCCGAATATATAAACCATTTCTCATGTATTGTAGAAAAACTAAGTGAAATTGATTTCTCTATTAATGAAGAATTATAAGTAATTACTTTGCTCTCAAGTCTTCCCAAATCTTTTGACAATTTTGTTGTAGCAATGGAGTCCCGTTATGAATTGCCAAAAATGAGCTCTCTTAAAGTTAAGCTGCTTGAAGAGGGAAATCGGCGATTTGAAAAGGGAGAACCCTTGGGGAAAGAAGAAATGGTCTTTGAGCAGCAAGCGTATTCGGCGCGTTTTGGGGAATAATTCAAAATATGCCAACAAAAAGCGATCAATAGGAAAATGTTTTAACTGCGGCAAGAGGGGCATTTTCCTGCAAATTGTTCGGAACCAAGGAAACGTTACGCAAACAAACAGGTTGTTTCTTTCTCTATGCTTTCAGCATACCACAAAAACGTGTTTGGTTCGCAATGCTGGTGTATTGATAGCGGGGCAACTTCGCATATATGCTGTGACGAATCTTTATTCACCGCTATGCGAGAATGTAAAGAACAAATAAAGTTAGCGGGTAATAATTACATCATTGCAAACGGTATCGGTACCGTTGTTCTAAGCACGGAATTATGTGAGCTGAGGTTACAAAATGGGCTGTTTGTTAAAAATCTAAATGCTAATTTTTTGTCCGTCAGTAAAGCTTTAGAAAATGGTTGCAGCGTCGAGTTTGCTCCTAAGGTTGCCATTATTAAACGGGGTGGTAAAACGATATTGGAAGCTAGGTTGGAGGATGATTTGTTCGTGTTTAGACAACAACTTGTTCAAACGACAGAAAAGTAACTTGCATGTAATTCGAACCAAAACACTTACCAAAAGTGGCATTATAGATATGGGCACTTAAATGTTAGAAGTTTAAGCAAACTTAATGCAAACAAGATGGTGAATGGTCTTTCCTTAGGAGCTGCTCCAGAAAACTTTCAATGTAGAATTTGCATGAAGGGAAAAATGTGTGTGAAACCTTTTCCACAGGAGAGTCGTTAACAAGGTCAAACGATATCTTGGATCTCGTACATACTGATGTGTGCGGGCCCATGAGGAAAGTATCTCTTGGAGCTGCAAGATACTTTGTAACCTTTATAGACGACAGATCACGCAAAATGTTCGTTTATTTTATAAAGACAAAAGATCAGGTGATTGATGTTTTCAAGAAGTTCAAGGCAAAGGTGGAGCGTATGACGGGTAAATCTATTAAAACTATACGCAGTGACAATGGCACCGAGTACTGCAACCATGTTCTTAATACATTTCTTGAAGAACAAGGGATAGCACGTCAACTTTCTGTGGCATATACTCCACAGCAAAATGGTGTTGCAGAAAGAGCGAATAGGACAATCGTGGAGATGGCGAGGTGCATGCTTCTACAATCTGGGCTTGAGGAACATATGTGGGCGGAAGCAGTCAATACAGCAGTGTATCTTAGGAATAGATGCCCTACAAAAATCTTGTTTAACATCACACCAGAACAAGTTTGGAGCGGTCGAAAACCAGCAGTTGGACACCTCAAAGTTTTTGGTTGTACAGTTGTAGCCCTAACAAAATCCAAATCGCTTTCCAAATTCCAGCCAAAAGGAGAGGAGTTCATCATGGTGGGGTATTCAACTACTTCCAAAGCATATCGGCTTTATGATAAATTAAATAGAAGGGTCATTGAGAGAAGAGATGTTTCGTTCATAGAATATGATTGCACTGATAAACTTGACGCGAGGACCTACATATTCGAAGAGAAGGATGAAATCAACATTGAACAACAGGTTGACCAACAGGAGGATCAGCAGGTACAACAAATGAAGGAACGTGAGATGCCAATTGAACAAGAAATTTTGTGTGAGCGAATGCAAGATAACAAGCAG
This sequence comes from Platycheirus albimanus, assembly GCA_916050605.2. Taxonomy (NCBI): domain Eukaryota; kingdom Metazoa; phylum Arthropoda; class Insecta; order Diptera; family Syrphidae; genus Platycheirus; species Platycheirus albimanus. The sequence goes on from OU696696.1 coordinate 146,971,182, forward strand.
CAGGAAAAGCCTAAAGAGCCAAATAAGAGTTTGGACAACGAAGAAAGTAACCATGTTAAAATAACAGAGTTCGGTCCTGTCAAAACCAGAAGGTATCCTAAAAGAAAAAGATCAAATACTAGTAGCGAGGAGGATGGAGAGAAAACACCTACTTTTTGCAGAGGAAGACCGAAGATTACTAGGACTGGGAAGCCAGGGAGGCCAAAGAAGCACTATAATGTTTTGAATAGCATTAATACTAGGGACAACATTCAAATTCCACAAACAATGACAGAAGCTTTGTCGATGCCCGAAAGTTCAATGTGGAAAAAGGCAGTTGAGGATGAGTACCAGTGCTTAATATCAAATAACACCTGGGATCTTGTTGTGCCTCCAGAAGTAGTAAAGCCCATAGGCTGTTAGTGGGTATTTAATGTAAAACATGACTATAAAGGAGAGGTGCAAAGGTTTAAGGCTCGGTTGGTGGCGAAAGGTTATGCTCAGAAGTTTGGGATAAATTACAATGAAACCTTTTCACCAGTTGTAAGATACTCCACAATACGAATACTTTTAGCTTTAGCTGTGGAAATGAAGCTATTCCTTCACCAAATGGACGTTTCGTCCGCGTAAAGTTAAGGAAGTCACTGTACGGGTTAAAACAGTCAGGAAGAGCTTGGAACGAAAAATTGGATACAGTTCTTAAGAAACTTGGATTTCGTCAGTGCAACAGTGAACCTTGCGTATATGTGGCAGATAATAAAAATGATTTAAGAATAATTGCTGTTTACGTTGACGATTTTATCTTAGCCGGTGCGAGTGAAAATTCAATAAATGAAATGAAGACTCAAATCAAAAAGAAGGTTGTCGACAATGGAACCTTGCATCATTTTTTGGGATTCGAAATAAGTCGCGAGGGGAATACTGGTCCAATTTCAATTTGTCAAACTCAGCTTATAATAAATCTATTGCGTGAAACAGGCATGATTGAGTGCAAATAAAATCAAACACCCTTGGAAGCTGGTCAGCAGTTTGCGTGTAGAGATGAAAATTGTAAGCGGACAAATAAAGAGCAGTACCAATCAATAATTGGTTCATTGATGTATCTGGCAATATCAACGAGGCCTGATATCATTCACTCTGTCAGTAAATTGGCCCGTTTTAATGTGGACCCTCATGAAGAGCATTTCACAGCTGTCAAACACCTGTTGAGGTACTTAAACACCACTATAAAATTTAAATTGCGTTATTTTTCAACAGGTAGACAATTAGAAGGCTTTGTTGATGCTGACTGGGGTGGTGATGTGGCGGATAGGAAATCGTATACTGGGTACGCTTTCATGCTTGGCGGTGCTTCCATTTCTCGGGAATCGAAGAAGCAAACAACTGTGGCCTTGAGCAGTACCGAAGCTGAATATATGGCTCTTTCGGCTTCAGCCAAGGAAGCTATTTATTTAAAAAGGCTAGTTTGTGAGCTTGGTGGTGCCGAGCTGGCTTTTTTACGTACATACACGGAGATAACTTAAGTGCTCAGCAGCTCGTTTAAAATCCAGTTCATCATCCCCGTAGTAAGCACATCGACATCAAATACCATCATATTAGAGAGGTCTTCAGCCGTGGTGATATCGACATATGTATGTTACATTCTAACAGACGAAATGTTAGCTGATGTTCTTACTAAGAATTTACAAAAAGTAAAACACCATAAATTTTGCAAGCTGTTAGGGCTTGGGTAATAGGTTTTTTTTTGAATTTAAAGTAAATTTTATTGAATTATGTTATTGAATTCTATTTAAAAGTAAAATATTATATATTCGCGTTGAAAGAAAGTGTTGAATCATTATTGTGAATTGCCATTTTGTTGTCATTTTCCTTTTGTTTCTCTGTTTATCAACGCTCATCTTTATTATACCAAATGTTATATTAAAATTTTTCTAAGTTTATACCATTGTAAAGTTAGTCTCTAATAAACTCTCGAAGAATAAACATCATCGTTTACTTATTTGCGTTCATCAGATAATTAATAAGAACCCCCCCTATTTAAGTGAGTGCTTATTCAGACGAAAGAATAAAACAAACGATCAATAACACCAAAAGACAAAAAGGGACTTGCTTAAGAAAGTTCTTCCAAAGCAGTAAGTATATATCAATTTTCATGCAAAATACACTATACGAATGGATACACTTCGCATCCAAGCGTATATTCGATAAAATCAATTAAGTGTCAATAATAATATAGTGAAAAGAATATAGTGCAAAAATGAAAATACTAAGAAAAATTATATTGGCCAGTGTTCTGCCAATTGACTATGGTGGGATTGGATCTGCATTCATTTACCGGTAATCCTGAAGTGCAGTCCAACATCACCTGGAAATGATTAGTAAAAATATATTTCTAAAGCTAAATATGATAACTATCATTGACGCTTAACGAACTAGCTATTGCTATATCGTATTCGTTCGGCTAGGTAAAGCTATGAGTGGTATTGATTTAATTGATTTAACTATTCTGTAGAGATTATATTTCTCATAATTTGTTCATTTTATGTCCCAAATATAACGGACACAATCACCGAAACGTGGACAAATGATTCACAAGGCTAACGCGATCTATAATGATCAGTGTGGTGAGCAACTATCAAGTTACGCGAGTGATAAGGAAATAAAAATAAAAAGAAGTGATAAGTACGCTAAAAGCTAGTGAAAACAAACAAAAATTGTTAAACGCGGCGTTATATCGCAAACGCGGTTGGTCCCTACCGACGCAGAAGTTAAATGTCTTGAAGACCGAGAGAATTAAAAGGAAGTTGAAGTAAATCTTCAAAAAGTAAACGACAATTCGAAAACCGTAATGTAATTGTGGTCAAGTATCGCTTGACATACCTATGAACGAGCGAAACTTACTCAAACGTCGGAAAAAAAGAATATCCTGAGGCGTATTCTATGACACGGGATTATAAGGTCTTAACCGGGAGCAAGCACTTCGACGAAATAATGTAGCGATTATAAAAATTGATTTGAATTTATCACCCGAGGAAATCGATCTCAACACAATAACAAACTTTGAAACGAGAGTATCAAAAAGGAGGACGCGAAATACCGAGATAATATTCAGCTTCCGAACCAAAACTGGTAAATTAATATCCACTTTATTCTTCAAAAAAAAGAATTGTTTAAAATACTAACGTGAATATGGCATGATATTGTCCTTAAAGATACCTATTACAATACATAAACTACATAACACGAATATGGGGGAGGAGGCGTTAGGTCCTGCCCTCCACAATGAATTTGTAAGATTTAATGGCGTGCACCACCGTCCGTGGTCAAACGCGACGTACAGCAGCTTGCTGCGTACGCTATCAGGCTACATGTATGACCCGCCTGTGGGACTTGTTGGAGCGGAATGAATTCTTCGCCCTTATCTTATATCACACAAATACAAATATTATATATTGGTTACCTGGTAATCCAAGATATGATAATCTTAATGAATTTTACATATAATTTTATTTAACAGGTTCGTATGTCCATGGTGAGGAAGAATTGAAAACTGCTTCATGGATCCAGCGGTGCTCCAGAATATGTGTTTGGAGTTTGTGTATGCTGGGGACCGGCATCCGTGATCGTGCACGCGCCAGACGTCCTGTTGAGTTGCTCCAATGATAATAAAGTTGCTTCTTGGCTTTTTATAAGATTCTTCAGCCTGTCGTGGCTGGGTTTTGTCCTCCGGTAGGTATAGACAAATGTTGCTTGTCCGGTGTCCTGGGTTCAAAGTCAAGAAATGATTTTCCTGACTTCGGCTTTCCTTTAATAGGTGTGGCAAACAACGTGGTCTGATGAGCAAACGAAACGATTTGCTTGGGACGACGTATGGCTCGTCGCAAAAATGCTTATGCACGAGGGGAAATATGATGCTCTTTTTAAAGAAATTGTGAAGCGGTTCACCCTGATGCGTAGTTAGCATCAACATATATATATTTAGGAAAACACAGTAAGGCCTAGTATGTATGGCACATGTTGGGATATTCCCAATAAAAAAATGTTGCAGCGCGTGCTGTCTTGTAGAACTGCTACTTGGGGCAGACAAAAAAATCCAGTCCCTGGATGCAAATTCTCGGGCCGCCTCGCCTGTCTTGCTCGATGGATGGGCCGAAATCGCCCACGAAATTATATTGATGGTCGGTCCTAACAAAGAAAACATTCTATAAATGTGTCGACCATGTGGCGTGGCCACGAGACATTTCTCAAAACCGAAAGAATCTTTCTGCTTTTGAGAAATGAAAAATAATCAATGTCCTTACCTTGGTTGTTATAATATTTCCAATTATAAATTTGGGGTGTTTTAATTGCTTCATGCAAAAGGCAAAAGTATTTTCTTCGAATGAAGTAAAAAAAATGGCCGCGGCCCGAAGTTAAAAAAAAAACCTGTTAATTGCGTTCTGTTGGTGAGCTGCTTCTTCGCTTGTGTTCTTCTTCAAAATGAAATCCGATCCACAATCGATTTCTTTTCTCAGCTTTCCTGATTTCCAGGAAGCCAACGCCCTGTTTTCCAGTCTCTTTCTATTATCATTTTGTTTCTGTGTAACACGTCAGATGGCGTATCATACCCAGCGTTAAGGGGAAGTAGTGCGCACTGCACTACTTCAGTGGACGCTGAATTTCTGCCACTTGAAAGTTACTTTTTATACGCACAAAAAGGTGAAAATTCCTAAATTAAGGTTCTAGTCACACTGGGTGATGTCGCTCGCATGTGGTGATGTACCATATTGTTAATATTACTAGATATCAGAAGCCCGATTGGCTATTTATGAATGACACCAGCAGTGCAAATATAAAAAGAAATTTGACAGATTTGGTGGCGTGAGCATTATGGGTAAGTATCTCAAAACAATGTTGGAAGGTGTCAGCGATGACACTATGTTATTTGCCTTGCGTTGATGTGACAGAATTTGTTTTGATCGAGCTCACGACACACCAGGAAAAACTTAATCAGGTGTCCAACTCCACCAGGTCTAGTGACTTCTCGATTCGTGACGTTAAGTGTGTTTAACGAATAATATTGTCCCATGGTAACGAAACAAGATTATGTCTGCAACTAACAGCATCGTATGAGTATACATATGTGTTATTACTCCTGGACAACGTAGAAGTGTAGAGGTATTCTTTCTAACTATGCGAATACTTTCGTCCAGAACTATGTTGCAATTAGGGAATGTCACTACGAAGTGTAGACATGGAATTGGAGTGGGTTCAGCATTAGTTTGGCCACATTGAATGAGGAATCGAGTGTCATGACAAAACTTATGTCCCCCGAAAAGGGTTTCCATGGTCTTTAATTAGATGTTCGGATACCACTGACAGCTAACTGACAGTTTTTCTGTTGGACCGAAACTCATTGTGTTATCTGTAAAAATATTTTGGCTTCCCTCCCGGTGTGAACTATTTCGTCACATTTTAGTGCTGACGGGGCATAATTTATGAACGGGTGAATATCAGTTCAGTGTTGCCTTGATACACTTCCCTAAAATGGTGGTCTGCGCATGTCTTGGAAATCTATTTTTAAATTGGAAATTGTGGGCTTCGTTCTGGAAGTGGATTCCATTTACGAAGTTCTATTTCAAATGTGGATTCTTTTTCAGGTGGACTGTGAGTAGTGCGTTCAGCACAAGGTGAGTAACTATGAAGTTTCTCGAGTAGGTGGCACCACTTGCGTACACTGATTGTGTGTACTGGCGAGAAAGTTTTCCCTACAAAGTTAAGACTGGAAGTGGAAGTGCGATGCAAGGAAGAAGTGTGTCTAATAATTTGTAGACTGGAAATAAAAGTGAAGTACTAAGGGGTGACGCACTCATCGTGGGTAAAGCGAAGGCTGGAAATGGTGGCGAGCTACGACCTACGAAAGGAAGGTGCTGATCATACATGGACTGGAACTAGAAGTGAGGAGCAGAGGGCAAACGCGTTGATGGTTTACAATCAAAAAATCAAATTATCGATCGATGGTATCTGGACTGGGGGGCGAGTGATCACATGACCTATAAGAAAAATTGGTTGGTAAATTATCAAAACTTTTCTGTGCCTATTGGGATAAAAATAGGTAGTGGAGAGCAAATTTCTGCAGTGGAAATCGGGTATATTAATATTCTGGCTTCAGATGGTAAAACTTGGACTGAAAAACACTTTTCAAATGTGCTTTATGTTTCAAAAATCTATGTCCACTTGTTTTCACAAAGCCGTGCATTGGACAAAGGCTTGAATTTTATCTCTGACAGTATGAGATGTATATTTGTATCTAAGGATGGCACTATAGCAGCAATGGGAGAACGAAAGGAACAATTATTTAAAATGTGTATCAGGGTGCAAGAAGTAGCTGGCAAAATGGCTAATGTGGCAGCGAATCAAACTTTGTCCCTAAAACTGTGGCATGAAAGGATGGCTCATCAAAATGTAGCACACATACGAAGTCAGTTGAAAACAGAAGGGATTGCTTTTGAAGATGATGAAAACTTCTCATGTGATTCCTGCATCTTCGGTAAACAACATAGGTTACCCTTTCCAAAGAGTGATTTTGTAGCAACTCAACCGAAACAGCTGGTGCATTGCGATTTGTGTGGTCCAATGGAGAAAACTTCTTTAAGTGGAGCTAAATACTTCATTCTATTTAAGGACCATTTTTCGCGTTATAAGGTGGTATTCTTCTTAAAGCATAAGTCGGATGTTTGCAACTTCCTTGAACAGTTTATTGATCAGGCAAGATGTGAAACTCGTTATCCAAAAAAAAAAGCTTCGGACGGACAATGGTTGTGAGTTTGTCAATCAAGGTGTAAGATCTCTTTTTGCGAGGCACGGTATTCGTCAATATACTACTGTTCCCTATACCCCAGCCGAAAGGAAAAACAGAACTGTAGTTGAAGCCGCTAGGACGATGTTACACGGTAAGAATCTAGAAAAGAAATTCTGGGCCGAAGCAGTAAATACAGCGGTGTACATACTAAACAGGACTGGGACTAGTTCTTTGAAAAATAAAACTCCTTACGAATTATGGTGGGATAAGAAGCCTAGTTTCGATGATTTTAAAGTGTTTGGCATCGAAGTTTTCATACATATACCCAAACAAAAACGGAAGAAAAGGGATAAGAAAGCGGAAAAAGGTTTATTTATGGGCTATGCCAACAACACCAAAGGATTCAGGGTTTGGTTACCTGCAGCTGGGAAAGTCGATATAGTAAGGGATGTGACGTTCAAAGAAAATGAAGAGAGTGCGCATAAGGTCATGTTGAAACTGAATTGCACACAAGAGGAACCAGGAGTTGCTGCGATCTTGACAACCTCCGATCTCAATTCGAAGAAAGAGGCTTCAGTTAAGAAGAGGGTGTTGACTACGGGGAGACGTTCAGTCCTGTGGCAAAATTTACATCAATTCGCACAGTTTTTGCTATTGCAGCAAACGAAGGACTAACCCTTACGGAATTCGATGTAAAGACAGCCTTTTTAAACGGAGAATTAAATGGGGAGATTTATATGGAGCAACCACAAGGCTATAATGACAGATCTGGGAGAATGTGAAGTGGGAACACTGTTCTACTGTAGCACTGTGCATTTGGTCTCCGTATATTTTTCTTTTATCAGAAGTTCCTAGTTATTGTTAATTTGTGTTAATTATTTCGTTTGACTGGTTAACCATTTGTTCGTATTTTAAAACATTAATATCAGCTTTTTATGCAGTGATAATTGTTTTTTTCAAGGTTTTACTAAAACATAAATACACTTAGTAAAATCATTCTCTTACCTGTCATTCAAGTCTAGGTAACAATAGACTACCAGTGTCGGTTCTGTTAAATATTTGTTGCATACTTTTAGGAGGTACTGCAGACTTCAAGTTTTTCAATCTTGTTTACATTACAGTCCTTTTTTTCAAACACTTAAAACATAAATTTATTATTCAAAAGTTAACATAATGTGTGAATGTGGAAAATGCTTAAAAATCTGCGACTTTATGATTGATTCAATCATGTGCCATGGTAATTGCCATAAAACATTTCATGTTAATTTTATTGGTGCCCCTTTCAGTTCAATTAAACTATTCAACAAATCCAAACCGTTTTATTTCTTTTGTGATGAGTGTGATCCTTTTGCGCAATCTAACATTATTAGTGACGTTCTCTACAATACAAAAATGATAGATAAACTTCAAAATCAATTACTTTTACTCAATGACACAATTGAAGTTATCTCTTATAACCAAATTTTAAAACGTAAGGAAACGAGAAGTGTACTTAAATTTCAAAATGCCCCTGTTGATATCCAATCTCAAAAACGCAAAGGCGGTGAACTCGATCTGACATTACCAATCCCTTCAAGAAAAATAATAATTCCGGTGTTGATACCCCACCTCTGCTTGCTTCATTTTCTGAGACACCAACTCCTCTTCCTGCTTCACCGACCCAACCCGCTTCAACTCAACAATCAGCTGCAATGAATCAACTTATAGTTGAATCCGTTCAACTTAATACTGCATCACCTTTCTCCTCGGAGGAGCCTACAGCGTCAATATCAACAAACAAACATCACTTATAACTGACCATCATTCTAATCGTCCACTTTCTCTCCCCGTCCAAACACCTTCTAACTTATCGACGATCTTACAAAATGATTTTACTTCGCCTTTGGAATCTGGATTAAAAATTGTGGAAGGTCAAAAAACAATCTTCATCTCGAAACTTGAACCAGCAACGAATGCTCTAGACATAAAAAAATTTATTAAATCTAAAATTGGTACATTACGTTCAACACTAGTCGAGAAAATGCTTCATCGTAACTATTCGAAATACTCTTCGTTTAAGATAAAAGTACCTGACACAGTTTTCTATTTACTGAACTCACCGTCGTTTTGGCCAAATGGAATCATTCTACATGAGTTTCAAAACAGATCGTCGAGGAAAACTTCTCACCATTTTCCACAACACCTGACAATGTCATTCCTCAATCAGAGCAGCTACAACAATTACTATTGTATTACCAAAATGTAAATGGACTTCGGACAAAGACCAATAAGGTCTATCTGAATATTAACAATACTCCCCACGATGTTATTATTCTGACAGAAACTTGGTTAAATTCATCTTTTCTGGACGCAGAGACATTTGATCCCAGCTTTCAAATTTTCCGCCGTGATCGCCATTCAGATTCTACTACAACAACCGTTGGCGGAGGCTTGTTGATAGCTGTTCGTAACCATCTTTTATGTAGTCTAGTCGACGATTTTTTGGATTCCAACTTGGAAATTCTCTGCCTGAAAATAAAAATTCAGTCTGGTCATATATATGTTGTTGCCTGTTACATTCCACCTTCTTCAAACTACGATACTTATACTAAGATTATTGACTGTCTGGAAACTATTCATGAACAAATAAATGATACAGATGAGCTTATAGTAATTGGGGATTTCAATCTACCCAACCTGAGATGGACTTAATCAACTGAATGTGATGTATTTCTACCCGTCAACGCGACAAGTGATAAGGAATTCCTTGTGATCGATGGAATGGCCTCCCTTGGACTTAATCAATTAAATGGCATCAAAAACCAATATGGTAAGACCTTGGACTTGGTATATTTTTCTGAAGTCATTAACTCTGATGCTGATGTATTTTTATGTGATACGAAGCTTGTAGAGGAAGATCGTCACCATCCTACTTTATCTATTTCACTTAGCTTAAATATTTGTTGCTTATCTAATATTTGTAAGGATCAGCATGAATTCAATTTTAAAAAAATGTAATTTTGCACAATTGTACAATTTACTTGATAGTCTTCACTGGAATATGTTGTTTCTTAATATGGATCTTGACAAGATGATTTTACGTTTCTATGAAATACTATTTGGCTGCTTTTTAGAAACTGTTCCTTTGCGCAAAATACGAGTCTTTAACAACAGCCCACCATGGTTTGATCTTCAGATAAAAACACTTAAGAATAAAAGAAATAAGGCTTGGTTAAGGTTTAATCGATACAGGACTGATGAAGCTCTTGATAATTACATCAAACTAAAAGATGAATTCATTAACTACTCTAATTTTCTCTATTCCAATTTCATATATAAAACAGAAAACGGACTTAAATCTAATCCTAATAATTTCTGGAAGTACGTTAATTCTAAAAGAAAATGTGACGGGTATCCAGCCAACATGAGCTATATTAATTCAACTAGCCACTCACCAGAAGTCATAGTAAACATGTTCGCCGAATACTTTCAAAGTGCTTTTAAAAATACTTCTGCTAATGATCCTAAGACAACTCCAAATTTTAATATTGACCAATTTCCACACCTTAATTCAATTAACTTTGCTATCTCCGAAGCAGCCATATTAGACTACATAGAAAATTTAGATGAAAGTTTTAGTCCTGGTCCTGATGGCTTGCATTCATTCATGTTAAAAAAATGTGCAATATATATGTCGTACCCATTGTTTGTGCTGTTCAACCAGTCAATAAGTAGTTCTAGGTTTCCAGATCTATGGAAAACTGCATTTCTTACTCCGATTCACAAGAAAGGCAAGAAAAACTTAGTATCAAACTACAGACCTATCGCTAAACTGTCCGTCATTCCTAAACTGTTTGAATCTATTGTCTGTGATGTATTGTCTTTTCATTGCACCTCTGTTATATGTGAAAACCAACATGGTTTCGTAAAACAAAAATCTACGGTCACAAATTTATTACAATTCACGACTTTCTGTATTGATTCATTCGAAAAATTTCAACAAATAGATTGTGTTTTTACTGACTTTAGTAAGGCATTCGACAAATTGAATCATAATATACTGCTCCAAAAACTACATACTATTGGACTAAATGATCGTTTTGTTTTGTGGATATCCTCATATCTAAAAGATTAATTATATAGTGTTGTTTTTAAAACTGAACGTTCTAAATGTTTTCGAGTCAATTCAGGTGTGCCACAGGGCAGTCACCTTGGTCCGTTATTATTTGTGTTATTTATTAATGATCTTCCTTCCGTTTTAGTAAACTCTATGTCCTTAATTTATGCCGATGACGTGAAAATTTTTCGAAAAATTGACTCAACTTTTTATTGTGAACTTCTTCAAGAAGATCTATATAGATTTTGGAACTGGTTCAATACAAATAAACTGTTTTTAAATATCGACAAGTGTAAAACCATGTGTTTTACACGCAAACATAATGTATTTTAGTATAATTATATGTTGAATACGTCGCACTTGTGTAACTTGTCAAGCTTTAAGGACCTTGGAGTAGTGTTAGACTAAAAACTTTCCTTTACTGATCACTATTATTATTATTATTATTATTCTTTATTATTCTCGTTAAAAAAATACATGAGTTTACAAAAGAAAAAAAGAACATGGCAATATTTGCCGTCTGCCTTGAATTGACTTCTTACGATTTTATAAAGAAAACCAAAACAAAAGTTAAAGTTATAATACAAATTCATAGACTTTGCATAAGTACAAAAAAAATAAAATGCACGACTGGGTCGCACGAACTTGCTCTAATGTGTGACAGTGGTCTAAGGGTTTGAGATTTTGATAAAAATAAATTTTTCAAAATTCTTAAATAAATACATAAACTAATTTGAGCTGAAAATAAAATGCACGACTGGGTCGCACGTACTTGCTCTGTTGGTGCAATAGTACGATGAAAACAAACTTTTCGATCAATAAGAACAATTCATTTTTGAAAAATTTGGTAAAAACCAAACAAATTTGGCTAAAACTGGAAAACTCGATATACGGGAGGTAACGTTAAGAAACCTTTAATATTTAAAATTAAGACGTTACCTTTTGGGTGTTATAAATGATACAAATGTCCACTTATGGGTTATGGCCTAATTAATAATACTGTTAAAAGCAATTTCCGCTATTATCATATATAGCCAAAAACTAAAAATGCAGTTTTGTTTGAAGTATTCTATGTATGTTACATACAAAGTTTCATAAAAATCGGGGGAGCCTTTTTTGAGTAAATTAGAAAAAATGAAAAAATTGGCCAAAATCTACTGGCTCTTTGTATAGGAGCCACCATTTAAAAAAGAGAAACTGAAAAAAAATCAATGCCATCTGATAGGAAGCTGTAAGGAACTATACGAAACAAAGTTTGAGTGAATTCGATGCAACCGTTGACAACTTATGGCCATCTGAAAAAAAGCCGTTAAGAGCAGATCTCCGTTATTTGCATTTTTAGCCAAAAACTAAAAACGCAGTTCTCTTAAAAACACTAAAAGAATATAACACACAAAGTTTAATCAAAATCGTTAGAGCCATTTTCGAGAAAATTAGAAAAAACCAAAAAAAGTTGGCTAAAACTCAACGGCTCGTTGTATGGAAGCCACCGTTTAGAAAGGCTTCAGTGAAAAACTTACTAAACCATCCTATAGAACACTATTAAAAACTGTGTCAAACAAAGTTTTAGTTGATTCAATCAAGCCGTTGTGAACTTATGGCTATTTGAAAAAAAGCCGTTAAAACCTGATTTTCGTTACGACCATTTGAGCCAAAAACAAAAAACGCAGTTTTGTAAGAAATGCTTACAGCAAGCTAAATTATAAATTTAATTAAAATCGTTAGAGCCGTTTTCGAGAAAATCCAAATTGAAAAAAACCGTTACTTGAAAGGTACCAGTTTGAGCCGGGCTAAAACGAAACAAAAAAAACCTCGACAACCGTTTTTCTTCAAACTGCTATATACCAAGTTTGAAGAAAATCCGTCAAGCGGTTTAGGCTGTAGCATGACGTGAAAAAGCGCACATCCGCACAGACGCACAGACGCACAGACGCACAGACAGACCGACGGACGGTATGGCGAAAACCACTTTTTTGGGCTTCTCTATCATCGTAATGTCATGTTTGATTAAAACCTCGATTTTTTTTTTCTGCACGAAACCAATACTTGCCCTATAGAGCAAGTAAAAAAGTACGCCATTTTATTTCTTGGATAAATTTCAATTTATAAGAATAAATTTATAAAAATCTGTGGAGCGGTTTTTGAGAAAAAAAGTTTTTTTTGAAAAACTTTTTGAAAAAAATTTAAAAAAAAAATTCAAAAACGCCAGTTTATAGGTATTCAGCAAATACATTTATTTAAAATTTTTAGAAAAAAATTTAATACGCAGTTTTTTAAATTTTTTTAAAAAAATGCTTTTAAAAATACAAAAAAATATTTTTCAAAAATATTGGTATGCAATACAAATTGAGCTATATGTGTGTGAAATTTCGAAAGAATCGGTTGAGTCATTTTCGAGTTAGTCGAAAGGAAAAAAAACGGTCCTATGGAAAGTACCGTTCTTAGCAATTTTTTAAATTTTTTTTTTCAGCCATATGATTGGTCGTACCTAAAAACTAACACTGATTTTTTTAAATCGAAATCGTTAGAGCCGTTTTTGAGAAAAATAAGCTTAAACGTAACGGTTGTATGGCAGGTACCGTTATTTTTTGAGCTAAAAAAAAAATTTCAATTTCCCCTCTGTACAATACCTAAAAAAGTCTATATACCAAGTTTGAACAATTCGGCCCACCCGTTTGGGCTGTAGGTCTCTATACATACAGACAGACAGACAGACAGACAGACAGACAGACAGACAGACAGACAGACAGACAGACAGACAGACAGACAGACAGACAGACAGACAGACAGACAGACAGACATACAGACGGACAGAATTTTTAGACCATCTTTTTTCGTCTTCGCTATCATCGTAATGTCATGTTTGATTGTTATCTCAAAACTTTTTTTTTTGACGAATGCATAACTTGCCTTATAGTACCTATAATCGCAAGTAAAAATATACAGGGTGATTCACGAGCGTTGTGCCAAAAAGCTAGAGCGTGTAGGTTGAGTTGAGACAAGAAAAAAATCGTATCGGAGGGAGGGGTCTATTCCCCCCCGTTTAGCCGGGAGGGACAATTTTCTGAAAAATTGACTTATTTTGTAAAAAAAAATAATATAAATCAACGGCTTCGTTTACAACACCGTGTTATACTTTTTTGGAAAGCCAAAAACTTTTTCTTTCATTTTGTTTTTAAATAAAATTGTTTTAACTAATAGTTTAAAAAATTTAAATTTTCAAACTCAAAATTTTGAAAAAAAATTTGAAAAAATAATTTTAAAACTAATTTTTTTCAAAATTTTACGTTATTAAGTATAATTTTTGTTCTCAGAATTCAATGCTCCCATTAGTCTTTAATCCAACACTTGCAACCGTATGGCTCTACGACTTTTTGTTGCCAAGGTATTCAAAAATAACCGAACCTACTTCTTCACAAAAACAAGAAAATCTAGCCTTACGGGATGGCACAAGTGATCATTTAGCCAATTTGTTCGTGTTTTTGCGAAGAAGTAGGTTCGGTTATTTTTGAATACCTTGGCAACAAAAAGTCATAGAGCCATACGGTTTCCAGTGTTGGATTAAAGATTAATGGGAGCATTGAATTCTGAGAACAAAAACTATACTTAAATACGTAAAATTTTGAAAAAAATTAGTTTTAAACTTATTTATTCAAATTATTTTTTCAAAATTTTGAGTTTGAAAATTTATATTTTTTAAACTATTCTTTAAAACAATTTAATTTAAAAAAAAAATGGAAGAAAAAATCTTTGGCTTTCCAAAAAGGTATAACACAGTGTTGTAAATGAAGCCGTTGATTTTTAATATTTTTTTTTCCAAAATAAGCGAGTTTTTCAGAAAATTGCCCCTCGCGGCTAAACGGGGGGGGGGGAATAGACCCCCCTCCTGTACGATTTTTTTCTTGTTTTAACTCAACCTTTACGCTCTAGCTTTTTGGCACAACGCTCGTGAATCACCCTGTATATATAATTTTGAGAGGCAATATCTAATAAAATAAAATAAAATTATTTCACATTTTTGCCATAAGAAAAAAAAAATAAATAACAAGACTAATTTTTGTTGATAGATATATATGTATATATACATAGGTAGCTACATTTATTCAATCTAAGAAACTGTCACGGTAACCTAAGGCATGATTTAAATATTGGTAAAGAATTTTCCAACCTAAGTTTCCATTAAAAAGATGCTTTAAAATAAAATAAAATTATTTCACATTTTTGCCATAAGAAAAAAAAAAATAAATAACAAGACTAATTTTTGTTGATAGATATATATGTATATATACATAGGTAGCTACATTTATTCAATCTAAGAAACTGTCACGGTAACCTAAGGCATGATTTAAATATTGGTAAAGAATTTTCCAACCTAAGTTTCCATTAAAAAGATGCTTTACTTCTTCTCTTGTCAGAAAACTCTTTGAAAGATGCAACCTGCGTATTTCTTGTAACATGGGACATACCCCGATAAAGTGGTAGACATCTTCGATTTCATTGCGATTGCACAAACTACATGTTGGTCGAAGGTCAGCTCTATGTGGTATATAATTTAACTTTATAATCTCTGTTCTGGCTTTAAAAATAAGGCTCATATAGTACAGAGAGATATCGTTGTTAAAATAGTTATTGAACCTAAGTGTGTGATTAAGTATAAAAGCCTAGTTGAAGATATTTGAGCTCTATTTAAACATTGAAGATACATAGAATCATCCACTCGTGATATGCACTTATAGAACGTATCCTGCCATTCAACGATATCTATATTAATCAGATCAAAATTCAAATTGTATTTACTAGCGATCTCGCACCATTCTTTGAAAGGTGATTTCTTGCATTTGAGCAAGAATTTCATCATTTGCTTTTGCAAGTTTGAGTCAGGTCTATTCATCACCTTAACTATAAAATCTGCATTTGATTTTAAGTTTTGCAAATAAATTTGTGGTAGGCCTGATTCAACGTGTATAGCGTAAGATGGTGTTGATATAGGGAGTTTAAAAATGCGTTTGAAGAAGAATCGTTGAACTACCTCAAAGTCCTCAATATTGTTATATCCAAAGACTTGATTTGCATATCAAAGGCAAGTTTTATTGTGGCATCAAATACTTTAAACTTAGCAGATGGATCTACATATTTGTTGCCAAAGAATTTATTCCACATTAGATTTATAGCTGTTTTAGCTGTAACACATCTATCTTTTACATGTTGGCGAAGATCAAGATTATAAGATATCAAAACACCCAAGTACTTATATTGATTAACAATTTCAATCGGATCACGTTCTAAAAACCACTTCTCTTGGGGACTTCTTTTTCGGTGGCAGCTTTCAAAAATCATTATTTTTGATTTCTCAACATTGATTTTAAGATCCCAAAGATTACAAAAACTATTAAGTTTATTGATTTGGAGTTGTAAGGCATTAAGGTTTTCTGATAGTATGACAAGGTCATCAGCATATAAAAGCACCTTCACATCCACCTCACCAAATTTAACCCCCCCTGGGAAATCTTTAGATACGTCGTCAATGAATAGAGCAAACATTATTGGACTTAGACCACAACCTTGGGGAACACCAGTACATGTACTAAAGAATTCTGACATTGTGCTTCCATTCCATATTGTAGCAGAAGTATCAGTTATAAGTAACTCATATAATTTTAAAAATTTTGTCGACATACCCAATGTAGAAAGCTTGTATATTAACGAAGACCGATTGACCGTATCGAAAGCAGCCTTGAAATCGACAAAAAACATATATAGTCTCTTTTTCCTCTCTAGGAACCACTGATATATTTGTCAAAACAAAAATTTGATCTACGGTCGAAAGACCTACACGAAAACCAGCCTGAAACATACTAAGGAGTTTATTTTCCTCCACCCATTTCGATAGCCTATGGTATGAAATGTGAGTGAATATTTTCCTTAAAGATGGGAGGATCAAAATACCTCTATAATAAGAAGCAAGTTGTAAGTCACCTTTTTTACTGATCACTACAATTACATAATTAAAAAAGCTAACATGACACTTGGTTTCATTAAAAGGTTTGCTCGCAAATTTCGTGATCCTTATGTCCTAGAGACTCTTTATGTCTCTTTTGTGAGATCAATTCTGGAATATGGGTCCTTCGTATGGGCCCCTTACTACGCTGTTCATATCAACAGAATAGAGAGTATTCAAAAAAGATTTTTGAGATTTCGTTTGCGTTTTCTTCCATGGTTAGATAGAATCGTTTTGCCACCTTACTCTCAAAGACTTCAACTAATAAAACTGCCATCCCTTTTTAGTCATCGTGAGTACCTACAATTCTGTTTTATTGTGCGGTTAATTAATGGATCAATTACAGCCCCATCAGTCCTTTGTCGTATTAATTTTAATTTTAGTCGTTCCAGTTTAAGAAGGCAATTGCCTCTCTGTAACATTTTCAGTAGATCCAACTACGGCGCCAATAGCCCTCTCAATCTCTTGATCAATATATTTAATAAAAACTATGCCATATTAAATTCCACAAATGATAATGTTAAATCTCACTGTTTTAAAAATAGATTTTTTATCCAATATTTATAATATACTCGTAGATATAAGATTTATGTATGTATCAATTATGAATATATCTCTAGTTTTAATTTAATTTAAGAATGTACCGTTAGTATTTAACGAATTCAAATAAATAAATAGGCTTCGAAAGAGTCTATATGGCTTAAAACAAGCATCTCGGTGCTGGAACAGGAAGTTTACTGACGTTTTGAAAGAGTTTAATCTTAAACCTAGTAAAATGGATCCTTGTGTCTCCATCTCAGGGGATTCTAACAAGCGCATAATACATCGACGATGGATTGATTGCGGCAAGGGAAGAACAAGATGCTTTGATGTTGGTGAATTTTTTTAAGAAGCAGTTTGATATTACGTTGTTGGATGCAGAGGTGTTCTTGGGAATGGAATTGGCAAGGAAATCAGATTGTGTTATTTCTATCAGCCAGTCACGATATGCGGAAAGTATTCTTAAACGGTTCAATATGGATTTTAGCAAGCCAGTATCCACTCCAGCTGAAACTTGTTCGTATGCAGAACCTATGTCTTCGGGAGATGTCAAATTTCCTTACAGAGAGGCTGTGGAGTGCCTAATGTATCTGGCGATTGCTACGCGTCCGGATATTTCATATGCAGTGGGAGTTGTTTCACGGTACTTAGATTCACCAAACCAGATGCGCATAAATGCAGTGAAAAGAATTTTAAAGTACATAAGCGGAACCAGGACAATGGGTATAACTTTTAAAAAATGTAAAAATTTTGATTTAGTTTGTTTCAGTGACGCGGATTATGCGGGTGATCCTGTTACTCGGCGTTCGACAACTGGCTACGTTTTCATCATCGCTAATGGTCCAGTGTCTTGGTCATCACAGAGACAGAAGTGTGTTTCTTTGTCTACTACGGAGTCTGAGTATGTGGCGGCTTCACAGGCAGTGAAAGAATTGGTATGGTTCCAACAACTACTTTTTGAATTGGTTCCAACTGGTGTTGGCGAAACAATTTTGAACATGAACAATCAGGGAGCCATCAGGCTTGTCAAAAACCCTGAACTTCATAAACGGACCAAACACATCGATGTCCGTTATCATTTTATCCGAGAGCGTTATGAAAGGGGAGATTTTTCAATTAATTATGTTGCTTCTGAATTTCAAAAAGCAGACATATTTACAAAGTCACTGAATAAGGAAAAATTTGAAAAGTTTCGTTGTTTGATTGGAGTTTCAAATAATTAAATATATACTTATAATGTGTTGATATAATTAATTAAAAAGTGGGAGTGTTGATGATAATGAATTACATTTTAATAATAACCTTTAATTTGGCATCACTCTAGCTTCCACTTAACATGTACTAAAAACTATTAAGTTTGTATCACTTTTCTTACAATAAAGTTCGTCTCTCTTTATACTTCATAGAAGTCGTTTTGTTCTTTTCTCTAAAAGTTTAACGAATATAATATCAATAATGGACTTTTGACGAGACTCTAATTCTGCAACCTGTAAGAGTATGTTACTTAAAATCTCTTGTCCCATTTGTGACTTTGCGGAGTTGTTGGTAAGTTCATGGATTCTATTGATTTCATACCCTATTTGTGGTTGTCTTTCCATAAGAGATTTCAAGGGCTTTTCAATTGCTTGGAAAGTAGTCCTAACTACGCTTATTTGCTTTTATTTAATTCAGCTAGTGTTTTTTCCTTTTTATGCAATTCAGTTATTTTGCTATAAGCATCCGTTTCATTTTCATGATCCATTGTTCCAAATAAATAGTGCAATGCGTTCCCAATACCGTTAAATAACGACCTGCCTTCGTGTTGGAAGTAATTCGTAAATTGTCCTGGTATGGCTTTTAATTTTTTCTATAGCCGTGTGGATATGTTGTAGTTGAACGACACAATAGTTCTTTGTGGTATTATTGTTCGTACTGCAGAGTTCGTTCGTAATAGCCTATTCACACCAAACCAAAAACGAGCATTTACTCGTTTTTCGCAAAACGACTCGTTCTCCCATACATTTTCATACCCAACTCGTTTTGCAAAACGACTCGTTTTTGTTAAATAGACTTGAAAACGAGTTGCGATTTGAAGATGAACTAGACGAACAGATTTTTTTGTGATGTTATTGTGAATAGACTCAAAAAAAAAGAACAGCTGACGGCTGCTGTCAAAACAAATCCAATATTTCGACGATTTGAAAACATTCCGGTAAGAATCTAATATTTTTAAGAAATACTTGTATATCATAAAAAATTAAATTAAAAAACACAGATGATTCTTTTTTCCACCTTAGGTGACTTGCCAAATTTTAATTTTTAATATTAATAAAGTACAATTTAATAATAATTAAAAATTAGGTTGCGGATGCATTTCGACGTTAGTCATCCTCAGCGAGCACGTTTGTACTAATCTCAATGTGTAATAAAGTACAGAGATGCTTGATTTGAGAAACAAAAATGACAGTTTAAGTAAATTTACAACAAAAACAAAGACAAAAAACGTTATTTAAAAATCAGATCGATTGACTTGAAAAGTGGGGATCGTATTGGTGGCTCCAATGTATTCATAGCTACGTTTCTATTCAGGTACATATAAACACTTTCATATGCATCCAGTTTGTAAGCATCGTTTACTTGTTTTTTTAGCTTAACATTTGAGATATCCCAATTTGTGCGGTGGTCTCGTTCGAGCGCGTGCAGTGCGACAGCTGATTTTGTTGCCTGTTGGTTTTGTATGCTCGATAAATGTTCTTTAAATCGAGTTTCTACACTCCTTTTTGTTTGTCCGATATATTTTTCTTCACATTCATTGCCTGAGATTTCGTAAATACCCGATTTGTGTAAAAACTCCGTTTTGTCTTTTAAACTGACAAGTAAATTGCTTAATTTATAGCTGCTGCTGTGAACTATTTCAAAATTATGTTTTTTAAAAATATTTTTTAACTTGTTTGTGAAATCGGGTATACATGGTAGGGAAATTCTCTTTCGTTGTTCTTTTTCAGAAGGTAGCGTAGTGATGTTTCGTCTGAAAATCTTTTTTGAATGTAACGAAACTAAATTGTCAATCATTTGCTCAGTATAACCATTCAACAGTGCAGCATACTTGATGTATTTCAATTTGTTCATGTAATTTTTTATGTTGAGTGGAAGTCTACAAAGCCGATGAACCATACTGTGAAACGCTGCTTGTTTGTGAGTCATTGGGCAATGTGAATCGGATGGTATATAGCAAGGTGTGTTAGATGGTTTTCTGTAAACGGAAAAATCGATGGTTCCATCTTTTTTTCGGGTCAAACGTTCGTCTAGAAACGGCAAAGATGCGTTTTTCTCCATTTCCATCGTAAAATTGATTGTTGGCCATTGTGAGTTTAAATTAGCCAAAACTTCCATTTCTTCTCCTTTTTCAATGATTGCTGTGACATCGTCAACGTATCTCCACCATGTTTTTGGTAATGTTCCTGCTTCTTTCATTCTGGTTTCAAAACTTGACATAAATAAATTTGCAATGAACGGTGAAAGAGCATTTCCCATACAAGTGCCATTTGTGATTTTGTAGAAATTTCCATCAAATTGGCATATGTTTTGGTCCATGCACAGTTTTGTTAAGTTAATATATAACTGTCTCTTCTCTTCGGATGGTTCATGTTCCATAAGCCAATTTTCAAGGATGGTAACAGTTTCTGGGATCGGTATGCTTGGGAAAAGGGACTCCACATCAAAAGACACTAAAAGTTCAGTTTCTTTTATTATAACGTTTTTTATTTTGTCACAAAACTCATAGCTGTTTTCAATGTATAAGCCTTTCGGTTTTGGATAATCGTTAAATTTTGTTACCAGCCATTTTGAAATTTTTTCGGTTGGTGCATTGCAGTTAGACACTATTGGTCTCATTTTAAGGTTTTTAGTTTTTTTTAATAATAAGGTACCAACGAATGGAAGGACCATTAATTTGGTTGTGAAGCACTTTTCTGTCGAGGGTTCAAGTACCTTTCGATCGATCTCTTTGAGAACCAGAGAAAGCATAACAGCATCAAATCAAACCATCAAGTTTTGAGTGCATCGTGTGAGTTTATCATGAACAACTGCGAATGAAAATATCTTTATCCAGAGATCTATAGCCCAGTCGAATTATACAAAAAAAAGGGCTGAAATGGAAAAAATTAGTTAGGGGTCTTTTTTTCTTTTGATCATTAGAGGGGTTCATAAGGAGCATATGTATCGGTTTTCGACCTCGTAACTCTATTGCGTTGGCCGCCATCTTGAATTTAAGGAAAACTTGTTTTTCTTAAATAACTCGCTTATTTTCAATTTTTCACTAAAAATGCTTATGACAAAAGTTGTTTAGAATTGTATTTCATATAACTTTGTTCATGACAATTTTTTGCCTACGACTGATATATTTCGATTTAATTGGAAAAAACAAAAAATAAAAATAAATTAATTTTTTTTTTTAAACTCGAAAAAAACTTTTTTTGAAAAATTTAAGAATTAATATTATTTCTCCTATAAAAAGGCTCCTATATTAAAAATTTCATCGAAATTCGTCAAGTGGTTTACGAGAAAATCTGATTTCAAAAAACCGGTCCTAGGGAAGGTACCGTTATAAGACTTCCTATGAAAAATCTATTCCAACCAAAACAAAATTTTTGCATAGAAAACACTATTCAGAAAGTTTTATCAAAATCGTAGAAGCCGCTTTTGACAAAAATTATATTTTCACTAAAAATCGTATGGCAGGTTCCGTTAGTTTTATATCCAGAATGCTAATTCCAAAAACCCTCTGTAGGACGTCATAATAATACTATGTACCAAGTTTGAAGGAAATCTGTCCAGCCGTTTAGGCTGTAGGTGCCAATACAGACAGACGGACAGACAGACAGACAGACAGAATTGTCGGACCCACTTTTTTAGGCTTCTGTATAATCGTAATTTTATGTTTGATTGTCCAAAAAAATTTTTTTTTTACAAATGCATAACTTGCCTTATACTTAGTACCTGTAAACACAAGTAAAAACGCGTCTGGAACTCCACCCTCAATATTTTGAACCTTAATAATTAGTTTTAACCCCTTTTAACAGTGACTTTACCGTAATGTACCCCTGCGGTGGTGAGGAAGAGTTTTATCTGTAGTAAAAACATTTATATATTTTATATACATACATATGTACATGCTTAACTTGCGTTTAATGCATTTTTTGTCAAAAGTTGGAAATTAGCAAGTTATTTAAAAAAAGAGTGTTATTCGCTAGTAACTTTTTTTGCTTCTTTCATGATTAAGTCGAAAAATATCAGTCGTAGACAAAAAATTGTCATGAGCAAAAATGTAGGAAATACAATTCTAAACAACTTTTGACATAAGCATTTTAAGTGAAAAATTGAAAATAAGCGAGTTATTTAAGAAAAACAATTTTTCGGCGGCCAACGCAATAGAGTAACGAGGTCGAAAACCGATACATATGCTCCTAATGAACCCCTCTAACGATCAAAAGAAAAAAACCCTATCTAATTTTTTTCCATTTAAATGTGCAATTCGACTGGGCTACTATTGCTATTCCTTACAAAGGGTGTTGTTGATTGATTCCAAAGATGTCCCATTGAACGTCTCCCATGAAATGCTCCAACAGAACAAAGTTCTACTAATTGGCAGATTGTATTAACTGCATGAGTAATGAGTATGCCAGCTAGCGATAGAACCTCAAGAAATATAAAGGCTGGTATTTGTGACCCAGGACGGATTGGATTTGCCTCAAGACGAGGGGGAGAAAAAAAAACGCGAAGAAGACAAAGCGAAGTTCAAAAATCATTTTATATGTAGAAACAAATAAACATAATTTTATTTTAACAGTCTTTTTCTTATCGGTATCATCATCCTAGCCGGCATCTTCAATTTTAGGCTCGTCGGTCTCCATTCAGTCTTCGTCACTTGGCTTCCTAGTCGGGCTCTTTCTAGACGAGCATCTTCATTGGGTAGCCAATGAACTGAGAGTGCTTGTTGACGATATCCTTGGTCTTGCTCTCCTCCAAATATTACCCCTGGTCCTCATTATATACAAAATACAAAACTATCTTTGTACCACGTATCAAAGGTTTAGATTTCAATTTAATTTAATTTGAATTTTTTTACTTGCGATTATAGGTACTATAAGGCAAGTTATGCAATCGTAAAAAAAAAATTTTGACAATCAAACATAACATTACGATGATAGAGAAGCCTAAAAAAGTGGGTCCGACAATTCTGTCTGTCTGTCTGTCTGTCTGTCTGTCTGTTCGTCTGTATCGGCACCTACAGCCTAAACGGCTTTACCGATTTGCTTAAAACTTGGTAGATAGTATTATTATGACGTCCTACAGAGGGGTTTTTGGAATTAGCATTCTAGCTCTAAAACTAACGGTACCTGCCCTACGATTTTTAGTGAAAATATAATTTTTCTCAAAAACGGCTCCTACGATTTTGATAAAACTTTCTGAATAGTGTTTTATGTGCAAGCTTTATTTTTTTGTTGGAGTAGATTTTTCAGGAAAAGTCTTATAACGGTACCTCCCATAGGACCCAATTTTTGAAATCCGATTTTCTCGGAAGCCACTTGACAGATTTCGATGAAATTTTTAATATAGAGGCCCTTTTATAAAAGTAATAATGCAAATTCTTTAGTTTTTCAAAAAAAAAAAAAAAACTTTTTGATTTTTTAAAAAAGTTTAAAATTTTTTTTAATTTTTGTTTTTTTCCAAAAATTTATTTTTTTTTAATTTTATTTTTCTAATAAAAACTTAGTGCTAGAAGTTGGCATACTCAAAAAAAATTGGAATATATTTTCGAAAAGTTTAAAAAAAAAATGTTTTTTGAAAAAAAAAATGGTCGAACGATTTTGAAAAAAAAATTGTAAAAATTCAAAAAAGTAAAAATATTTTTGGGTATTGATTTTTAAGTGATTTATAAAATTTCATATGATTTTTTCAACGCCTTTTCCCCGAAATCTTAAGCCCCAAGACCATTTTAACACATTAGAGTAAGTTCGTACGACCCAGTCGTGCACTTTATTTTATTTTCAATTTCAAAAAATTGAAATGTCTAACAAAAACGAGTAAATGTTCGGTGTGAACGCTCTATTCGTTTTGGTAAACAAAATAGCCAAAACGAGTGCGGTGTGAATAGGTTAAAAGATGTTCAGCATATTCTGCAGCTTTCGTGTGATCCTCCAATTCTCTGAGGTCGATCTCTGTAAAGATGTTCCATATTTGGTGATAGACCCATAGTTCCCCTAACCCCTCTAATAATATACCCGTGTTATTGAAGGGGGTGATAACATAAGGCTGCCCGATAGATTTTCCACAGAAAATAAAGGTTACCACAAAAAGCAAAACGAGTTCCATTAAGATCGGCTGGAATTATATTGGAAGCATGTAAGAATAAAAGAAAGAAAATGTGGGACTTTTAGCATATGTTGTTAAACTAAATGTTTTTATAAAATGGTTTGAGGCGATTGTTATGGACAACAGGGGATGACTTCCCTATCTTTGTTTTGCAGTTCACTTAGCTTATTATTTGTGTAACTGTGTAAGGACCTCTCCACAAAGGGGATCCTTTGCGGGTTTCGTTTCTGAGCAGCACCTTATCACCAATGTGAAACGTGTGGGGCCTCAAGGAACGATCGTAATACTCTTTAGACCGTGTGACGAAGTCACCTTTTCTCTTCCCTCCACCGCTTTCATTTAATATGAACATAGTCGTTCATAACCACAAAAACCTTTTTCTTTTCCCACCGCTATCATTTATTATAAACATAGTCGTTCATAGCCACAGTAACGAAGGCATTCCGCAACCCGCATCCCTGTAGTGGCTACCAAACTACAGCTTAATATAGTCTCTGAGGTCACATGACTATGTATTCGCAAACCAGTAGCGTTTTACATGTGAATTTGTATTTTGTGTTTATAATTCACACTCAGTCATTGTGGATATATTCCATAAAGGAAAGTGATTAAGCACATTGAAATTCGAGGAAAATCTCGATGGTGATATAAAGGAATACTATTTAGAACCAAAGTCTTTTCTCCACTACCGGAAAACCAGGGGTACGCAGTGTACCAAGAGATTCCTAATATTTTGAAGCTGTGCTTTCACGAGTTCAGCAGAATATTCCTCCTGTCCGTTTTTTCCTTACCGTTCCTATATTCCTAAATTCCTACCGATGAAATACCTTATTTGTAGCCGTACATTTGTGCGTGTAACTGACCGGACATTGGTTCCGTGTAACTGACCGGACATTGGTTCCGTGTAACTGACCGGGCATTGGTTCCGTGTAACTGACCGGACATTGGTTCCGTGCAACTGACCGGACATTGGTTCCGTGTAACTGACAGGACATTGGTTCCGTGTAACTGACCGGACATTGGTTCCGTCTACCTGACCAGGCATTGGTTCCGTGTAACTGACCGGACATTGGTTCCGTGTAACTGACCGGACATTGGTTCCGTGTAACTGACCGAACATAGGTTCCGTGTAACTGACCGGACATTGGTTCCGTGTAATTGAACGGACATTGGTTCCGTGTAACTGACCAGGCATTGGTTCCGTGTAACTGACCGGGCATTGGTTCCGTGTAACTGACCGGGCATTGGTTCCGTGTAACTGACCGGACATTGGTTCCGTGTAACTGACCGGACATTGGTTCCGTGTAACTGACCGGACATTGGTTCCGTGTAACTGACCTGACATTGGTTCCGTGTAACTGACCGGACATAGGTTCCGTGTAACTGACCGGACATTGGTTCCGTGTAACTGACCGGACATTGGTTCCGTGTAACTGACCGGGCATTGGTTCCGTGTAACTGACCGGACATTGGTTCCGTGTAACTGACCGGACATTGGTTCCGTTTAACTGACCGGACATTGGTTCCGTGTAACTGACCGGGCATTGGTTCCGTGTAACTGACCGGACATTGGTTCCGTGTAACTGACCGGACATTGGTTCCGTGAATATAACTATAAGTTAAGATTTAAGATTCAAGAAATCCTGTTAAATATTATTTGGATTATGTAACGTTTATTTGCTATACTGAATCTATGCACATTATTTGAATAATATAACTTATATATTTGTAATAAATAATTAACTTCTGTTTGTAACCTAAACCTATTGAATTAAAGGTAATAAATAAAGTTTTATTTTACCGTCCCGTTTTTTTTCACTTAAGAATACAGATCACCGTTTACCTGGTAACATCGCCCGATTCCAGAAAACCATGGATCCAGAAGAAAACAAGAATCAAGGCCAGCACTTGGAAGTTACGGATCCTGACCCGTCTGCAAATTTGCATTGGATTTACTTACTGCGCAAAAACGAACTTATCGAGAAGTTGCAGGCAAGGGGGTTGCCCACCGATGGAAAACTAAAAGAGCTCCGACAATTGTTCCGTCAGAGTATCAAGGAAGCCAGAACCCGAGCTTCAACCCAGAACCTGTGTGCTGAGCTAGAGAAGCTCACGCAAGACCGAGAATATGGTGATCCAGACTCTTCGCATGAACCAAAAACCGTTGAGCATAAACAGATCTAGACAAAACCAACAATAAGGACGGAGCAATCCATTCCACTGCAGGGTGCATTCGACGGGAGAAGTAGTACAGTACCGGCACGCACCCCATTACAACAAAACGTCTCTGAGGCAGGACCGTTCATAACCGTAAATTCGCCAGGAGGTGCAACCGTCTCCACATACACCACCACCGCTGAGCGAACCTTCGTACCGCATGACAGCACGGAGCGATTGGCAAAGAGCTACAAAGCCGAAGTCATGAACACGGTACGCAAATGGGGTCTGAAGTTCGAGGGGTCAGGAAACCCGCTCGAATTTATCGAACGATTGGAGGAGCTGGCCAACTGCTATGACATCCCGCTCGATCATATTGTTTGGACATTTCCAGAAATTTTTCGTGGTAATGCTCTGGAGTGGTTCCGGGTGAATCGATCCACTTTCCAGTTCTTTCTGCCTGCTCGGTATGTGCATAAACTAGAAGATGAGATGATGCGCAAGAAACAAGGCCCGAGGGAGAAGGCAAAGGAGTTCATCCGGGCCGCGCAGTATCTGATGAAACAACACCCCCGTATGAGCAATGAGGATAACCTAGAACGAATTTACGATAGTCTGCGGCCGGAATATAGGTTATACATTAAACGCCGGGATTTCCAGACTATCGATGACCTGATGCAACTGGCCGATGAGTACGAGTACATCCGGAGTGAAGACCGAACCGTCCGACCCAGTCCTGCCGTACGGTCATCCGTTCCTGCCCGATGGACCCCACCAGAAAAAAGACCTCTGCAGCCAAGTTACGTTCCACCACCTCACTGCACCCCAACCGCCGCCAGCACTGCATACGACAGGAACACTCATTGTTGGAGGTGTAAGCAGCGAGGACACAATAAGGCAAATTGCAATCGCCCGTTCCGGATGTTTTGTTCTTTCTGCGGAGAGGACGGGCAGCTTTCAAAGGATTGCTCTTGCCACCCCGCCGTGTCTGCTATGCTGTCAACCAGTCCAGCGAGTTCCGATCAGTCCCCACCGCACCCAGCAATGCCAGATTCCGATGAGTACGAACCCAGCCCCATTTACGAGGTACAAGATCCAAGTATCAGTCAATCACCACCAACCACTCCCGACCTGTCGCCAGAAACCGAGCCGCACGATTACGGTGAAAGAGGTTGCCAGTCTACGCTCGTGAAACAAACACCCAAGGAGGAAGTTGCAGAGGGCTGGACGGATCCTCGTTGTTTCATACCCGTCCGTATCGGAGAACAAACGTGGAATGCTCTAATCAACACAGGAGCATCGAGGACGTTCATCAGCCTCTCGTTGCGAAACACTCTGCGGCGACTAAAAACCCCTGTCCGTTACCAGAGGTTTGAGATACATTTAGTGAATGGGACCCGATTGTCGCTAGGGAGCATTATCTCATAACTCTACAGTTTGGCAAACAATCGGTGACTGGAGAGGTCTCGCTGCTAGAGGACGTTATGGAGGAAGCTGTGATCGGAATGGATTTCCTGAGGAAAGCAGGGTTAACCATGATATTGGGGGTGTATCAATCGGTTGCGAGACTACCAGATTAGAACTTAGACCCAATTGACTAATCTCAGCTAAAAGAATTCTTGAGCAACGAGTTGACTACATTCCACCGACTGCCACCCATCTGCAACGTTGCTGTTCATACTTTCCGTCTAAAAAACGAACAACCGTTTAAACAGCGCTACTACCCCCGCAACCCTGCAATGACCGACAAAAATCTCCCAGGACAAGGAGGACCAAGAGCGACTAGTGACCAGAAAAGGAAACCGAACATAATCGCCCGAAACGTAGAAAGACTTCCTGACCATCCAACTCTGGTGGCTGATCTTCGAGGCCGAATCGATGTCCACAAGGTGGAGAAGCTACCAGAGCGTCCAACCCAAACTTGGCAGCAACAAGAAATCCATGACTAGCCGCAGTAGAGAACAAATGGAAAACAAGGCAAATGATTATGGACAAACCGACCGAGGAAGCAACGAAAGAAGATTTCCTACCGATTCCCCGTACTACACTTGACTCTCAATCGTTGTCATGCCAGGCAAAACGAACGGTTACACCAAAGTTTGCACCAGTTAGCAAGGCGCCGCCTTCAAAGACGTTGGCAGCGGTAAGCTCCTCTAACACCGCTTCAGCCAGCCCACCGATACCAGAAGATCCCTTTGCAGGGATAGACATAATGACTCATCACCGTTTCCGTCCTTATTATCGCCGGCAAAGTTTTTTCATAAAATTCTCCTTTGGTAGCATCCATGTCTGGATGCACAAACCAGGCACAGCAACATTGACTTTTGGAGGTCAAACCAAAATTGTGAATTTTACAGTCCAGTTGAAGTCAAGATAGAACAACTAAAGGTTATTTTTATGAATTTTAAGTAAGAATTATTTCCGTTTTGGTATTTTTGAATTATGGAATTATATTTATTTTGTCCATTAAAAACCAACAAGTATCGTTACTTTTTGAATTATACTTAGTGAGTTACACTTTTGTTATGTTTTGAATTAAACACATACCAAAGAATTGTTGAATACAAAAATAAAAAAAAAAAAAAAAATATTGACCCAGCTGGATTTTTTTTAGAACGAGAAAGTCCTCGTCCACCGAAGGAGGAGGAGAGTGTGACGAAGTCGCCTTTTTCTCTTCCCTCCACCGCTATCATTTAATATGAACATAGTCGTTCATAACCACAAAAACCTTTTTCTTTTCCCACCGCTATCATTTATTATAAACATAGTCGTTCATAGCCACAGTAACGAAGGCATTCCCCAACCCGGATCCCTGTAGTGGCTACCACACTAGAGCTTAATATAGTATCTGAGGTCACATGACTATGTATTCGCAAACCAGTAGCGTTTTACATGTGAATTTGTATTTTGTGTTTATAATTTACGCTCAGTCATTGTGGATATATTCCATAAAGGAAAGTGATTTAGCACATTGAAATTCGAGGAAAATCTACTAATTAGAACCAAAGACTTTTCTCCACTACCGGAAAACCAGGGGTACGCAGTGTACCGAGAGATTCCTAATATTTTGAAGATGTGCTTTCGCGAGTTCAGCAGAATATTCCTCCTGTCCGTTTTTCCCTACCGTTCCTATATTCCTAAATTCCTACCGATTAAGTACCTTATTTGTAGCCGTACATTTGTGCGTGTAACTGACCGGACATTGGTTCCGTGTAACTGACCGGACATTGGTTCCGTGTAACTAACCGGGCATTGGTTCCGTGTAACAGCCGGACATTGGTTCCGTGAATATAACTATAAGTTAAGATTTAAGATTTAAGAATTCCTGTTTAATATTATTTGGATTATATAAAGTATATTTGCTATACTGAATCTATGTACATTATTTGAATTATATAACTTATATATTTGTAATAAATAATTAACTTCTGTTTGTAACCTAAACCTATTGAATTAAAGGTAATAAATAAAGTGTTATTTTCCTTAACCGGAGATTTACGTCTTTTCTTCGGTTGACCCTGGAACTGCTGAAGCTACCTCATCTATAGACAAAAAACAACAACTCTTACAATGGCGCCCGAGCAGAGACCTCAATAGAGGTTATACCAGGAAATCCGACCAGACCAGAAACATCACCGTGCCGATTACCAGTAACCAGGACCCGAATACCGACCACCAGCTACCCGCTTCCCGGATCATCGTATTCTTAAGACCCGTTACCGATACCGTCCCATTTTTTTTAACTTAAGAATACAGATCACCGTTTACCTGGTAACATCGCCCGATTCCAGAAAACCATGGATCCAGAAGAAAACAAGGATCAAGGCCAGCACTTGGAAGTTACGGATCCTGACCCGTCTGCAAATTTGCATTGGATTTACTTACTGCGCAAAAACGAACTTATCGAGAAGTTGCAGGCAAGGGGGTTGCCCACCGATGGAAAACTAAAAGAGCTCCGACAATTGTTCAGTCAGAGTATCAAGGAAGCCAGAACTCGAGCTTCAACCCAGAACCTGTGTGCTGACCTAGAAAAGCTCACGCAAGACCGAGAATGTGGTGATCCAGACTCTTCGCATGAACCAAAAACCGTTGAGCATAAACAGATCTAGACAAAAACCAACAATAAGGACGGAGCAATCCATTCCACTGCAGGGTGCATTCGACGGGAGAAGTAGTACAGTACCGGCACGCAACCCATTACAACAAAACGTCTCTGAGGCAGGACCGTTCATAACCGTAAATTCGCCAGGAGGTGCAACCGTCTCCACATACACCACCACCGCTGAGCGAACCTTCGTACCGCATGACCGCACGGAGCGATTGGCAATGAGCTACAAAGCCGAAGTCATGAACATGGTACGCAAATGGGGTCTGAGGTTCGAGGGGTCAGGAAACCCGCTCGAATTTATAAACGATTGGAGGAGCTGGCCAACTGCTCGATCATATTGTTTGGACATTTCCAGAAATTTTTCGTGGTAATGCTCTGGAGTGGCTCCGGGTGAATCGATCCACTTTCCAGACTTGGTTTCAATTCCACAATTCGTTTGTATGGTTCTTTCTGCCTGCTCGGTATGTGCATAAACTAGAAGATGAGATGAGATGGCCCGAGGGAGAAATCAAAGGAGTTCATCCGGGCCGCGGCGCAGTATCTGATGAAACAACATCCCCGTATGAGCAATGAGGATAACCTAGAGCGGATTTACGATAGTCTGCGGCCGGAATATAGGTTATACATTAAACGCTGGGATTTCCAGACTATCGATGATCTGATGGAACTGGCCGATGAGTACGAGTACATCCGGAGTGAAGGCCGAACCGTCCGACCCAGTCCTGCCGTACGGACATCCGTTCCTGCCCGATGGAACCCACCAGAAAAAAGACCTCTGCAGCCAAGTTACGTTCCACCACCTCACTGCACCCCAACCGCCGCCAGCACTGCATACGGCAGGAACACTCATTGTTGGAGGTGTAAGCAGGGAGGACACAATAAGGCAAATTGCAATCGCCCGTTCCGGATGTTTTGTTCTTTCTGCGGAGAGGACGGGCGGCTTTCAAAGGATTGCTCTTGCCACCCCGCCGTTTCTGCTATGCTGTCAACCAGTCCAGCGAGTTCCGATCAGTCCCCACCGCACCCAGCAATGCCAGATTCCGATGAGTACGAACCCATTCCCATGTACGAGGTACAAGATCCAAGTATCAGTCAATCACAACCAACCACTCCCGACCTGTCGCCAGAAACCGAGGCGCATGATTACGGTGAAAGAGGTTGCCAGTCTACGCTCGTGAAACAAACACCCAAGGAGGAAGTTCCAGAGGGCTGGACGGAGAGCAAACGTGGAATGCTCTAATTGACACAGGAGCATCGAGGACGTTCATCAGCCTCTCGTTGCGAAACACTCTGCGGCGACTAAAAACCCCTGTCCCTTACCAGAGGTCTGAGATACATTTAGTGAATGGGGACCCGATTGTCGCTAGGGAGCATTATCTCATAACAGTTTGGCAAACAATCGGTGACTGGAGAGGTCTCGTTGCTAAAGGACCTTATGGAGGAAGCTGTGATCGGAATGGATTTCCTGAGGAAAGCAGGGTTAACCATGATATTGGCGGGTGTATCAATCGGTTGCGAGACTACCAGATTAGACACTTCCAGATCTGTGAAGCTGGGACTCATTGGTAGCAAGAACTTAGACCCAAGTGACCAATCTCAGCTAAAAGAATTCTTGAGCAACGAGTTGCCTACATTCCACCGACTGCCACCCATCTGCAACGTTGCTGTTTATACTTTCCGTCTAAAAAACGATTAACCGTTTAAACAGCGCTACTACCCCCGCAACTCTGCAATGACCGACGAAAATCTCCGAGGACAAGGAGGACCAAGATCGACTTGTGACCAGAAAAGGAAACCGAACATAATCGTCCAAAACGTAGAAAGACTTCCTGACCATCCAACTCTGGTGGCTGATCTTCGAGGCCGAATCGATGTCCACAAGGTGGAGAAGCTACCAGAGCGTCCATCCCAAACTTGGCAGCAACAGGAAATCCTTGACTAGCCGCAGCAGAGAACAAATGGAAGACAAGGCAAATGATTATGGACAAACCGACCGAGGAAGCACCGAAAAAAGATTTCCTACCGATTTCCCGTACTATACTTGACTCTCAATCGTTGTCGTGCCAAGCAAAACAAACGGTTACACCAAATTTTGCACCAGTTAGCAAGGCGCCGCCTTCAAAGACGTTGGCAGCGGTAAGCTCCTCTAACACCGCTTCAGCCAGCCCACCGATACCAGAAGATCCCTTTGCAGGGATAGACATAATGACTCATCACCGTTTCCGTCCTTATTATCGCCGGCAAAGTTTTTTCATAAAATTCTCCTTTGGTAGCATCCATGTCTGAATACACAAACCAGGCACAGCAACATTGACTTTTGGAGGTCAAACCAAAATTGTGAATTTTCCAGGCAAGTTGAAGTCAAGGAAGAACAAGTAAAGGTTGTTTTTATGAATTTTAAGTTAGAATTATTTCCGTTTTGATATTTTTGAATTATGGAATTATATTTATTTTGTTCATTAAAAACCAACAAGTATCGTTACTTTTTGAATTATACTTAGTGAGTTACACTTTTGTTATTTTATGAATTAAACACATACCAAAGAATTGTTGAATACCAAAAAAAAAAATATTGACCCAGCTGAATTTTTTTCAGAACGAGAAAGTCCTCGTCCACCGCTATCATTTAATATGAACATAGTCGTTCATAACCACTAAAACCTTTTTCTTTTCCCACCGCTATCATTTATTATAAACATAGTCGTTCATAGCCACAGTAACGAAGACATTCCCCAACCCGCATCCCTGTAGTGGCTATCACACTAGAGCTTAATATAGTCTCTGAGGTCACATGACTATGTATTCGCAAACCAGTAGCGTTTTACATGTGAATTTGTATCTTGTGTTTATAATTCACACTCAGTCATTGTGGATATATTCCATAAAGGAAAGTGATTAAGCACATTGAAATTCGAGGAAAATCTCGATGGTGATATAAAGGAATACTATTTAGAACCAAAGTCTTTTCTCCACTACCGGAAAACCTGGGGTACGCAGTGTACCGAGAGATTCCTAATATTTTGAAGCTGTGCTTTCACGAGTTCAGCAGAATATTCCTCCTGTCCGTTTTTTCCTTACCGTTCCTATATTCCTAAATTCCTACCGATGAAATACCTTATTTGTAGCCGTACATTTGTGCGTGTAACTGACCGGACATTGGTTCCGTGTAACTGACTGGACATTGGTTCCGTGTAACTGACCGGGCATTGGTTCCGTGTAACTGACCGGACATTGGTTCCGTGCAACTGACCGGACATTGGTTCGGTGTAACTGACCGGACATTGGTTCCGTGTAACTGACAGGACATTGGTTCCGTGTAACTGACCGGACATTGGTTCCGTGTAACTGACCGGACATTGGTTCCGTCTACCTGTCCAGGCATTGGTTCCGTGTAACTGACCGGACATTGGTTCCGTGTAACTGACCGAACATAGGTTCCGTGTAACTGACCGGACATTGGTTCCGTGTAATTGAACGGACATTGGTTCCGTGTAACTGACCAGGCATTGGTTCCGTGTAACTGACCGGGCATTGGTTCCGTGTAACTGACCGGGCATTGGTTCCGTGTAACTGACCGGACATTGGTTCCGTGTAACTGACCGGACATTGGTTCCGTGTAACTGACCGGACATTGGTTCCGTGTAACTGACCTGACATTGGTTCCGTGTAACTGACCGAACATAGGTTCCGTGTAACTGACCGGACATTGGTTCCGTGTAACTGACCGGACATTGGTTCCGTGTAACTGACCGGGCATTGGTTCCGTGTACCTGACCGGACATTGGTTCCGTGTAACTGACCGGACATTGGTTCCGTGTAACTGACCGGACATTGGTTCCGTGTAACTGACCGGGCATTGGTTCCGTGTAACTGACCGGACATTGGTTCCGTGTAACTGACCGGACATTGGTTCCGTGTAACTGACCGGACATTGGTTCCGTGTAACTGACCGGACTTTGGTTCCGTGTAACTGACCGGACATTGGTTCTGTGTAACTGACCGGGCATTGGTGCCGTGTAACTGACCGGACATTGGTTCCGTGTAACTGACCGGACATTGGTTTCGTGTAACTGACCGGACATTGGTTCCGTGTAACTGACCGGACATTGGTTCCGTGTAACTGACCGGACATTGGTTCCGTGTAACTGACCGGACATTGGTTCCGTGTAACTGACCTGACATTGGTTCCGTGTAACTGACCGGACATGGGTTCCGTGTAACTGACCGGACATTGGTTCCGTGTAACTGACCGGACATTGGTTCCGTGTAACTGACCGGACATTGGTTCCGTGTAACTAACCGGGCATTGGTTCCGTGTAACAGCCGGACATTGGTTCCGTGAATATAACTATAAGTTAAGATTTAAGATTAAAGAATTCCTGTTAAATATTATTTGGGCTATATAACGTATATTTGCTATACTGAATCTATGTGCATTATTTGAATTATTTAACTTTTATATTTTTAATAAATAATTAACTCCTGTTTGTAACCTAAACCTATTGAATTAAAGGTAATAAATAAAGTGTTATTTTCCTTAACCGGAATCTTACGTCTTTTCTTCGGCTGACCCTGGAACTGCTGAAGCTACCTCAGCTATAGACAATAAAGGACAACTCTTACAACCGTTGTTTACTTAGGATAATATTGCGTCTAGCTATTTCATATGTTTTTTGGAGCTTTTATTTCAGTATATAGTGGTAGCTTTCTTGATTGTAAAATGGATCAGTGTCCCTTTTCAAGTTTGATGGGACCTCTGCAGAAAACCCATATAGACAATCCATCGGTGTTAATTTGTTACTGTAATGCACAGTATTATTGTATACAAAAGTGGCTGTAGGCAGGTATTCGTCCCATGATATTGGGAGTTTCCTTGGTCGGTAACCAATTGCTTAGGAATACCGTACCGAGTTATAATTTGGTAAAAAAAACTTGTGCAACTGTTATTGATTCTGCGTTTTGCAACGCAAAATAATCGAATATTTTTGTTAGATTGTCCTGGAATGTTAAAATATATAAGTTATTAGAATGTGTTTTTTCAATGGGACCTATAATATCTTAGTAAACTTTTTCGAAAGGTTTCTCGACAATGTCCGTTATCACCATTGGCATTCGCAACATCGATTAAGCTTTCATAGTGTGGCACTTTTTCACGCTCTTATATGGCGTTTAATGTCACCTTACATGTTTTTCCACCAATATTTCTTTCGGATTCGTTTGTTGGTTCTTATGATACCCTGGTGCCCGCACAAAAAGCGAATCGTGATAGTCTTTAAGGATGGTTGCTATTTCATTGGGGCACGTAATTTCTTCGATTTTTGCTTAATTTTTTGTTTGCGGTGATGGCTCGTATGGTAGCACTACACTAACCGTATTCATATCTATCTGCTGTTCCATGATGCAGTCATCCTCTGAAGCTGATTCTGATTCTGGTACTGCCGACTTAGATTTTTTTGAACGCGTTACTGCGTTACACTTCACTGGTTGTTTAAACTTGATGTTCTCTACACTCTTGGAGAATGCATGAACTTCAGCTTTGGTTAGTACAATTTCAAAATCTGTGGTTTTGGTGACTATTTTCGCAGTGTATTTTGTTGTGGAATACGACGTAGGGCGTCTGCATTGGTGTTATATTTGCCCGGGTTGTACTCAATTGAGTAGTCGTATTCCGACAATTTGTGGTGAAATCGAACCAGCCGAGTTGTAGGGTCCTTCACATTAAATACGCCCTTAAGAGGTTTATGGTCGGTGTTGACTTTAAATTTCCTTCCCTGAAGATAACACCTAAAATTTTTCACAGCCCATACTATTGCTAGGAACTCCTTCTCTATGGTACACTAATTACGTTCAGCCTTATTCAGCGTACGGCTACCATAGGCAATGGGCCGATCTTAACCCACATCACCTTGGGACAGCACCGCTCCAATTGCTTCGTTACTTGCACCAGTTGTCAGGTTAAACTCCTCACTAAAGTCGGGGTAAATAAGGAGAGTTGGCGAGACTAAAAGATTTTTAATATGTTTAAATGCCATTTGACATTTTCCGTCTAAATAAATTTAACTTCTTTTCATAGGAGGTTGGTAAGTGGCCTTATCTTCCTTCGTTTTATCTATTCATATGCATTTCCCCAATGACATAGTTTTATACTTTGAACTATTAAAAATTGTCAAAAATGCACTCTTTTCCATATTGATAATCCCAAAAAAAATCCACTTGAATTTCCTCATTCTTTTACACATGACGATAGTCATCACAAATTCCAATTCTTTTGCAATACAAATTCTAGTCCAAACGAATGAGTGTCAAAAATGTCATTTGTCACCTCGCTGCTATGCGATTGAACATTGAACTCCACTAGCGCTATCAGCATTTTATTTAGTTTGGGATTTCCCTCAGTGCCCGCAATAGCAGTGCATTGCTTTGGACTTTGGAAATTGGATTTCCCTTACTCATAATATGAATGCTTAGGCTGGCGCTTGGTTTTGGACTCGACATAAAGTGACGACAAATTTGTAGGTATGTAATTTGATGCCTTACTTTGGAAAATTTGGATGGTGAGAAATATTGAGGCTTGCTTGTGGGAATATCATATGGAGAAATATACATGTTAAGCTATTTGTGTTGCTGGTCAAGTGTATGGGAAAATGCAATGAATGAATAATGCAGATGAGGATGAGAAAATGTAGAGGGCTGGAGTGCACACTACACTA
Source organism: Platycheirus albimanus (assembly GCA_916050605.2). Lineage (NCBI taxonomy): Eukaryota > Metazoa > Arthropoda > Insecta > Diptera > Syrphidae > Platycheirus > Platycheirus albimanus. The sequence goes on from OU696696.1 coordinate 147,008,904, forward strand.
TTTTTGAAAAATTTTGAATAAATTTTCGGTTATAATTAGCTAATCTCAAAAAGGACTACACCTGTTTCGTCGTATGCGGATTAGGAAACTCTTGTACACAAGCAATTTTGCCGGGGTCTGGATGTGTTTTTTGCTCAGAACATATATGTCCTAAATATACTACTTCCTTTTGCAAGAACCTACACTTTTCTGGTTGAAGTTTGAGGTTGTGCATTCTTAGCCTCTGAAACACCTTTCTGAGTTTACTATTAAGGTCTTACAGGTTCTTTCCATAGATGACTATATCGTCAAGGTAAAGGAAACATTCAAGACCCTGTTAACCAGTGAGGACATAGTTCATCAGAAGTTGGAATGTAGCAGGGGCTCCCCTGAGCTGGAAGGGCATGAGTACGACCTCATAGTGTCCGTAATTTGTGCTAAAAGCCGTTTTCCCTCGATCTAACATTTCCTTAAGTGGCTCATTAATTATTTGTCCTTGGGCTTCAGGTAACCTATACATTTTTTGGTTTATAGAGCCCTGATCCTGCACCAAAGGAATTTCATGTGTAATAGCTTCTGTGTGTGAAAGCTTATCTTCTTTTAAGTGAAAAATGTCTGAGAACTCATTGCACAGTTCTGTTATTGATTGATTTTCTTCAAAACTAAGGTTTTGTACAACCCTTAATTCCTCCAACAACTGCTTGGAACGGTAGCTTATGTCATCGCACTGTAATGTTAAATGTTGGAGTTTTTTGTTTCGGAGTACTCTGAATTCTTTTGTTTAATTTCGAGAGGTACTATCGAATATTAGTAAAAAGAAAATCATTGAAGCTTTATTTTGAGAATGCTAACAGGTTCAGTTTTAACATTTAACACACTTATTAACCCAATTCCCGGGGAAATTAAAATGTTTCCAATGAAGACCCCTTCAACAATATCTTGGTTAAGGCAGATAATTTCCACTTTTATAGTGACTGGAATTGTTATTAGTTTCTGTGACCTTGCAGGAATACAGACAGGTTTTGGGAAGACAATATATCCTGACTCGTCAACAACTACTGTTGGTAAGGTTTAACAACCAGCTTCCTAAGAAGGAGCCTTGGGGATACCGCCAATTTTTTTAGATTCTTTTGGGTTGGTTCCCACTTCGATTGCCCTTGTAGAGTAGCTTTGTGTTGGACGTTGTTCAGTTGTATTTTGATTTGTATAAATTGAGTCAAGCCAAACTAAGGTATTGTGCAATCTTTAATTTCTCCTACAACTGCTTGGAACGGTAGTATATGTCATCGCACTGCAATGTTAAATGTTGGAGTTTTTTTGTTTCTGAGTACTCTGAATTCTTTTGTTTAATTTTGAGAGGTACTATCGAATATTGGTTTAAAGGAACTAATTGAAGCTTTATTTTGGGAATGCTAACAGGTTCAGTTTTAACATTTAACACACTTATTAACCCATTGCCCGGGGAAACTAAAATGTTTTCAATGAAGACCCCTTCACCAATATCTTGGTTAAGGCAGATCATTTCCTCTTTTATAGTGACTGGAATTCCTATTAGTTTCTGTGACCTTGCAGGAATACAGACAGGTTTTGGGAAGACAATATATTCTGACTCTACAACAACTACTGTTGGTAAGGTTTTACAGCCAGCTTCCTTAGAAGGAGCCTTGCGGATACCGCCAAAGTTTTTAGATTATTTTGGGTTGGTTTCCACTTCGATTGCCCTTGTAGAGTAGCTTTGTGTTGGACATTGTTCAGTTGTATTTTTATTTGTATTAATTGAGTCAAGTGGAATACTAAAATCCTGCTGGTTGGTTTCGGTACATCGAAATTTTAGTTGCTTTTTTGGATCCTCTATATTGCAATTTTTTGTTAGAATGTCACTTCCTAGTATACCATCTTCGTCTAAAGGAAATGTATCTTGAACGACTTGGAAGTTACAAGGAATTTTCGTTTTAAGGTTAATGTTTCCCTGGCATCTTTCTACTGTTTGTCCTGTGCCATATGGCGTTTGCAATGTACACGATTTATTGTTATTGATTTTTACTTTTCTATTTATTTGGTTTTCTTTTAATAAACTCACCTCAGCCCCCGTATCCACTAATAATTTTACGTTACCGGTAAGGCTTATGTCTAATGGTATATCAACCGAATTGATGCAGGTTGTGGATGGCTGAGAACCAAATTTGTTCCTTTTTGTTTTTAATGTTGTCGGGTTAGGGAATTTTGGCCCGACCTTTGGGAGTTTCCCGAATCTGAGTTGAGAGAATCCCATCTAATTTTTTGACGGCACTGTGAAACATCGTGGTTCCAACGCCCACAAAAATCACACACTTTTCTTATATTATAAACTCTTGGGGGTTTGGACTTCTTTGGTTATTAAGAGTTCTGTCGGAGCCCCTATCCCTAAAAGGATTTCTTTGTGACTCAACGTTGTTAGTGAGCGGTCGTCTGCAATCCTTAGCATCATGATAACGTAATTTGCATAAGGTACAGAAAGGTGTATTCTTTCTCGTCACACATTCCGTATACGTATGCCCCTTTATTTTGCAGTAATTGCATACCACGTCCTCAACTAAATTTCTGCTGGTATTATGGCTGGCTTGGGCAGGAACTTGGGCCTGGATGATTGGGTTGAAAGCTTGTTGACTATTAGTGGGGGCAGATTTAGTGTTCAGAAAATTATACGTGGGACTCAGAAAGTTTTGATTGGGACTTACAAAATTAAGACCCTGGGTGAGGTTGTTAGGGATTTGTGAAAACGTTGTGTTTGTGTACGCGTTACATTGTGTTAGGTGGTTAGGGATGGGTGGAGCTAATGCATTTGTGTACGCAATGAATTGCGTATGAAAGGCCATCTGTTGGAGTCGTTCCATATCCAGAGCCTTCTGTACAATATCTTCAAAAGGTTCTTCACTTATTGTTAAAAGATATTGACAAAGGTTAGGATTTGCTACGCTCCCTTTGAATGCGCTTTTGGCAAAGTCTTCTTGCTGTATTACCACAGCTGGAAATGCCTTTTCTTCATATTTGTGGCTTGCTGCCTCCTCGCAGAGTGTTTTCTTATGCTTTATCCTGTGGATAAATGACGAGAGAGTCTCTAATGGAGATTGACGCATAGTTATCAGTTGGTTAAGTAGGCCCTCATATATCTCCCTTGGCAGAAAAGCCTGGTTGAGAAGTCTTTCGGCTTCTTCAAACGCTGTTGTCGTATTTGAGGCTTTTAGTTGGTAGGTATCATCCCTTAATCTGCTTGGGAAAACTTAAAAAAATGGTCTTTTCTGACGCCGTTAAGCAACATATGACCCTTTTGCAACAGTCCAAGAAGGTCTGCAAGTCCCTTGTTTTGGAGGGGGTTATTCGTTAGTTCGGCCCATTTTTTCTGTTTTAAGTAATATTTTTTAGAAAATTGCCCCTCATGGTTGAATGGAGAGGAATAGACCCCCTTAAAATCTGATTCTTGTCTTGACCCAACCTACACGATCCAGCTTTTTGTCACAACTTATGTACAAGGCCCTGTTTAAAATGATGGCATTGTTTTAAAAAATATATTTTCTTTGATTGCACTAATTGTAGTCCCGAATCTGCCGCGGGTTCTACGCCTTCTTCATCGAACAGTTCCACAGTTATGAATTGTAGAAACAGCAGTAGTGCAGCTCCGCCAAGAAAAAAAAAGACGCCGAAATGACGAAAACTACAACGCTCAGCGACAAGAACAAATTTCGCAGGCAGCCGCCTTCATGATATCTGCAAATGGGCTGCCGATTTCATTCGTGGAAAGTGATGGATTTAAACATTTTATGTCTGTTGTTGAACCCAACTGTGAAATTCCTGCAGCTTCGACTATTTTATCCAGGTTACAGCTATTATATAATCAGGTTTATGAAAAAATTAAAAATGCGATACGTTCAGCTTCTTCTGTAGCTTTAACTACAGATGGTTGGTCGTCCAGAGCACAGGACTCATTTGTATCAGTTATTGTGCATTATGTTAATGATAAGTGGGAACTAAAAAATTATATATTATGTGCAGAATACACGGAAGAAAGGCACACTGCAGAAAACTTGGCACTCATATTAGAAATGGTCATAGCAGAGTGGGATCTACAAGGGAAAGTATGTGCAGTTGTAACTGATAACGCTGCGAATGTTGTATCTTCAGTTCGTTATGTTGAAGAAATTCAAAATAGCTTTTGCTGTGCTGCACACACATTGCAAATCTGCGTTAAACGTGCTTTGCAATCAGTAGAAGCATACCAACTTGCACTGAAAAAAGCAAACACTTTAGTAGGTCACTTCCACCACTCTAATATGGCTGCTTCTGAATTAGGTAAAAAACAGCTTCAACTTGGCTTACAAGAATTAAAATTAATTCAAAGTTGCCCTACAAGATGGAGTTCATCGTACCTCATGTGTGAAAGGCTTATAGTAAATCGAGCAGCTGTTGTTGCGGTTTTGGCGGACAGAACTACAACGTCTTCAAAACTAGCACTGAAACTAGAAATAAGCGAGAAAGAATGGGCACTTTTAGAAGCTATGACCAAAATTCTAAAACCATTTCAGGTTGCAACTACAATTTTATGCCAAGAAAATATCACCATTGCCATTCTTCGACCGATTATCAATGGGCTCATTAATAAACACCTCACTACGAACGTCGGAGACGACGAAAATACTATCAAGTTCGTCGAAACTATGAAAGAAAGATTGCAGCAGAGGTTTAAAATGGGTTCTAGGGGTTAATTCGAAGAAGTTCTCACGGAACAAATCTCATCATTTTTGGATCCAAGACACAAAAACTTAGACGTCGAGGCTGAACACACGAAAAATGTTATAAGAAAACATGTGCGGCATCTAATAGAAAATTCTTTGCCGAACGAAAATAGAGAAATCGTTTATGGAAAACGAAGTGCCATGGACTTTTTATTAGATGCAAAATCAGATTGTGAAAATTTCAACGAGTTTGATATGTATCTGAGGGAACCACAGATGAACTACAATGTTTCGGAGCCCTTGACATGGTGGAAAAATAATGAGGCAAAATATCCGAACCTAGCACTGTTGGCCAAAAAGTATTTATGTATACCAGCGACATCGGTATCCTCTGAACGCTGTTTTTCTGCTGCAGGTAACATTGTTACACCTAAGAGATCAAGTCTTTTGCCAGAAAATGTTGGCTTGTTGACATTTTTGATGAGCAATCAAAAATTGTTACAATCAAGCTAAGTTTTTATTTGTAATTATGTTGACCACGTATTAATTTCTTAACGAAAAAAATATTGTGTTTTTAATGGATAACTATTTCTTTTTCGCAAATATTTATTTAATTTAGATTTTTGATATGAAGATATATTTTTTTTTATAAAATTTTTTGTTATAAATCGTTTCACTGTTTATTTTTAACCCATAATCGAATCGAAATCCGACTACTTATCTATGTACATATGTATAGGTGGTAACCAGCAGAGAAATAATACATATATGTTCTTCAATCTTACTTTAAATCTTTTTCTATAACTATACATACCTATACACGAATATGTTTCGGGTACCCGGATTTTACCGAGTACCCGCAAGAAAGCGGGTACCCGAAATTATGGTACCCGGGTAATACCCGTAAATGCGGGTACTCGGGTACCCGGGTAATTACCCGGGTATGCGGGTATCAAGAGCCCTAGTTATTTAAGCATCAAAGGTTGGTACCAATTTTAACACCAATTTTGCCAACTTTGCACAATCAACCGACATCTTTGTTTAAACTCTTTTCAGATTCAGTTAGTGAAATCTAGCAGTAACTCTGACGCAGATTCTTTTGTAGTTAAATCAGAAATAAATAATATTTCACTCCTTTCTTTTGAAACCGAACTTTCACAATTATTACTTTCGTCAAAAGTAAGTTATTACAATTGAGCGAGCGCGAGTGACAATTTAACTCGGCTAATTCCTTTTTGAACTCTACTGTACTTTGTTCAAACGCTTTTACTTTTTTAAAGCGCTCTGCTCTTTAATTTCTTTAGTGATCTATCAAGAGCATCTAGTTCAAGAATTGTCAAACTATTTGTCTTTTGCGCTTTCTCTTTTAAAAAATTTAAATATTGCTCTAGACTTACTGGTAAAGCTGTTGGACCTTCCCAGGTTGATGATGTGGGTCCTGTTGTTGTTGTTGTTGCTGTTGTTGTTGTTGTTGTTGTTGTTGCTGTTGTTGTTGGTCCTGTTGTTGTTGCTGTTGTTGTTGAAACTTCTTTTTTTGATGCTGTCGTTTCTGGTACGATTGACGGTGTTGTAGACATATGTATAGGCAAAAAAAAATCTATTATTTTTTTTTCATACAAGTTTTCTATTTTTATTTTTACTTATAAACACAATTTTTATAGGTAGATATCACACAAGTCCTCGGTTTTTTGTTGTTTCTTTATTTGTAAACACAATTTTTTTAGGTAGATATCACACAAGTCTTCGGTGTTTTTTTGTTTTTTACTTGTAAACACAATTTTGTATAGGTAGATATCTATATTTTTTAAGCTTGTTTACTTTTCACAAATTCACTTGGAAGAGGAAAGTATTATCGTTAATTTGTGGTTTTTGAGTTTTTTAATTTTTTTTTTTTTTTGAGGTATCAAATACCGGCTGCTCCAAAATGTTATATTTAAAACAGAATAACCAAACTGATTTGGTGAAAACTTATAAAACAACCGTCCGTTTCCGTTGTTATAATCGCACTCTTCAAGTTCCACACTGCAGAAAACCTTTTTGACCTAGTCCCATTACTTCACCTTGAGCCCCGATATATGAGATACATTAATCGTTGAACTCAAAGTGAATCTTTCTTTATACTTCACCTTGAATGCCGATATATGAGATTTGCACATATTTTGTACTCCCATCCACGGGTTCAAGGTGACGTATATTGAAGTGGATGGAGATCGATGCACCCAGACAGCGTAAATTCTATGGGAAGCATTTTATTTATGATTTTATTCCCATAGAAAAAGCAAGCATGGCAATAAGTTACTTATGAATGCAACAGATCGGGTGGATCCAACGCTCGTCGTCAGTTCAACTTTCGGCTTTCCAGCGGGCACCGCGGGGAGGTGACGATGCGATTTTGCTCACCAAAACTTTTGCAAAACTTAAGAAAATATATTATTTCCCTTATAAAAGGGCTTCTACGCTAAGAATTTCATCGAAATTCGGCAAGTGACTTACGAGAAAATCTGATTTCAAAAAACCTGTTCCATGCGAGGAACCGTTATAAGACTTTTCCTGAAAAATCTATTTAAACCAAAACATAAAGTTTGTACAGAAAACACTACTCAGAAAGTTTTATCAAAATCGTAACAGCCGTTTAAGAAAAGATATTTTTTCTCTTAAAATCGTATGGCAGGTACCGTTAGTTTTAGAGCTTGAATGCTTATTCCAAAAACCCCTATGTATGACGTCATAATAATGTATGTACCAAGTTTGAAGCGAATTGGTCCAGCCGTTTAGGCTGTAGGTAACTATACAAACAGACAGACATACGGACAGACAGACCGAATTGTCAGACCAATTTTCTTAGGCTTCTCTTTCATCGTAAAGATATGTTTGATTGTCCACAAAAAAAAAAATTTCTTACGAATGCATAACTTATAGTACCTCTAATTACAAAAAAAATTATTGGAAATTTTAAACGGAGATTTGTTTCTTTTTATTTTGTGGAAGTCTGAGATCTGCAAAAATCACATATGTATATTGGTTTGTTTTCCTACTAGTTGAACTTTTTTAAACGTTGATGCTCTTGGCACTTCTGTTCATCATTATTTAAAATAGCCAAGACATCTTCAGAAATAACGCGAACTCTTCCATAGCTTATATTCTACAAACAGAAACATTTGAGCAAACCTTCTTTATTTATTTTCGTTTACTCATACTTCACGATTAAGACTAGGTTGCCTTTTTTTAGCATGTCAGAAGTCTTATAAAAGCGTTTGAGTGTATTAGTTAATGTGTTTCGCTCTCTTAATAATTATCTATTAACGAATTATATATATTAGCACATCACTCTTACTTATTGCCTATTCACACCGCACTCGTTTTGGCTATTCGTTAACCAAAACGAGAAGAGCGTTCACAACGAACATTTACTCATTTTGTTTGACATTTCGATTGTTAGAAATTGAAAAATTAAAATTTCAAGGAGGACCAGGCCTAATATTTGGAGGAGAACAAGAATAAGGAAATCGTTAACAAGCACTCTCGGTTCATTGGCTACCCAATGAAGTTGCTCGTCAAAAAAGAGCCCGAATAATAAGTCAAGTGACGAAATGGAGACCGAGGAGCCTAAAATTGAAGATGCCGGCGAGGATGATGACACCGATAAGGACTCCGATAAGAAAAAGACTGTTAATATAAAGGTGTTTATTTATCTCTACATATAAAATGATTTTAAAACGTTGCTTTGTCACAAATGGGTGGTATTTGTATTCCTTGATGTGTTAGGTGGCATATTCATGCGGTTAGTAGGTTCAATCTGCCAATTAGTACAGCTTTGTTCTGTTGGAGCATTACATGGAAGACATTCAATGGGACATCTTTGGAATCAACAAGACCCTTTATAAAGAATAGATATTCTGGAATAAGATATTCGCAATTGTCCATGATAAACACACTATACACTCATAACTTGATGACATGCTTCTTCTGGTTTTCAAAGAGTTTGAAAGGTACTTGAAGTGGTATAAAGAGCAGGGCACGGAATTCCAGATGGCCTTCCACAAAGAAGTGCTTCACAAACAAATGGTCCCTACATTTGTTTGTACCTAGTTATAAAAAAACAGTGATATAAAAATAAGAATAGGTAGGGAGTCGCACAGAAAAAGGACAATGAAATGGTGGATAGACTTTTTAGTGGGGTTTTTTTTTTTTTTTTTGCTTTTCTGTCTATTTTGTTGTTGCTCTTTTCGCATGCGTTTGTTTTTCGGATTCAAAACGCTCAATAGAAGGGTGAAACAGTAAAGGGGTATAGTCTCTTTTTACTTGCTCTATAGGGCAAGTATTGGTTTCGTGCAGAAAAAAAAATCGAGGTTTTAATCAAACATGACATTACGATGATAGAGAAGTCCAAAAAAGTGATTTTCGCCATACCGTCCGTCGCGTCGGTCTGTCTGTGTGGATGTGCGGATGTGCGGATGTGCGCTTTTTCACGTCATGCTACAGCTTAAACGGCTTGACGGATTTTCTTCAAACTTGCTATATAACAGTTTGAAGAAAAACCGTTGTCGAGGTTTTTTTTATTTTGTTTTAGCCCGGCTCAACCTGGTACCTTTCAAGTAACGGTTTTTTTCATTTTGGATTTCCTCGAAAACGGCTCTAACGATTTTGATTAAACTCAGAATTTAACTTACGTAAGATACTTCTAATAAAATAGCGTTTTTTGTTTTTGGCTTAAATGATCGTAACGAAAATCAGGTTGAAACGGTTTTTTTTCAAATGGCCATAAGTTCGCAACGGCTGGATTGAATTGACTCAAATTTCGTTTGGCATAGTTCTTTATAGTGCTCTATAGGATGGTTGTATAAATTTTTCAGTGAAGCCTTTCCAAATGTTGGCTCCCATACAACGAGCCGTTCAGTTTTAGCCAACTTTTTTTCGTTTTTTCTAATTTGCTCAAAAATGGCTCTAACGATTTTGATTAAACTTTGTGTGTTATATTCTTTTAGTATTCTTAAGTGAACTGCGTTTTTAGTTTTTGGCAAAAAAATGCTAATAACGGAGATTTGATCTTAACGTCTTTTTTCAAATGGCCATAAGTTGTCAACGGTTATACCAAATTCAATCAAACTTTGTTTGGTATAGTTCCTTACAACTTTCTTTCAGGTGGCATTTAATTTTTTTCAGTAAATCATTTTTAAGTGGTGGCTCCCATAGAAACGGCCACTTGGTTCTGGCCAATTTCATAAATTTTTCTAATTTACTCAAAAAAGGCTCTACCGATTTTTATTAAACTTTGTATTAAATATACATAGAATGTTTTGAAGAAAACTGCATTTAAGTTTTTGGCTACAAATGATAATAACTAAAATTTGTTTTAACAATTTTATTTATTTGGCCATAAGTGGACATTTATATCATTTATAGCACCCAGAAGATGACATCTAAATTTGATATACTAAAGGTTTCTTAATGTAAGTTTCTGTATAGCGGGTTTTCCAGTTTTAGCCAAACTGTTTTGGTTTTTCTCAATTTTTCTAAACATGAATTCTTTATATTGCTCGAAAACTTTGTTTTCATCGTACTATTGCACCCTCAGAGCAAGTACGTGCGACCCAGTCGTGCATTTTATTTGTTTTGAGCCTGTGTGTTTTGAATTTCGAATCGGGATTATGAAAGATCGGCCATCCACATTTGTGACATGTCTATTTTTATACCCTATTCCATAGAATGGGTATATTGTATTTGGTGTGGAGTTTGTAACATAGAGAAATAATACCGTTAGGTATAGAAAAGTATATATATTCTGACTCAGAATCAAAAGCCTAGTCGATTTAGCCATGTCCGTCCGTCCGTCCGTCCGTCCGTCCGTCCGTCCGTCCGTATGTATACTCTCTAGAGGTCGCAATTTTTGAGCTAGAAAGCTGAAATTTGGTATATATAATCTTTGGTTCAAGAGTAAGGCTAAGTTCTTGAACCGGTAAAATCCGCCCACAATCGCCATTTTTGTTGAACAACCTCAATTTAATAAAATTAAATTATGTTTTTTTGTACAGTTACGATAAAAGCATAACGCTAAAATTTTGCACACGTAAGTTTTAAGTATACTTTCTTCCAATCAAACAAAAATATTTCAGTTTGGGCGTCGCTTACGCCTATTTTTCATACAAAACCATCAATATTGTTTTTATAAAATAACAATTGTTATATTAAAGCGAAAAACATTAAATTTTGTGGGTCTTACTGGCACATAAACATCTTGTGTATGAAATCAAAAAAATTGATTTTGGGCGTGGCTGACGCCCACTTTTCATTAGAAACTATGAAAAAATTGTTTTTGTAAATAAACGGTATTTATAATTAATCCGCAAGCCAAAATTTTGCGTCTCTTAATAGAAACGAAAAGGTTTGTGTATGAAAAGAAATTTTTGAATTTTGGGCGTGGCTTACGCCTACTTTTCATGAAAGAACGAAAAACGTAGCCTTAAGAATTTAAGGCATTTCCAATGTTTAATTTAAACCTTTTTCCTTCCTTTCGTTATTTGAGAAATATATCTCTAAATTTTCTTTTGTAATTTTTTTCAATACGCCCACTTTTAAAGGCGTGATTTTGGTAAAATACCTTTGTTCAGGTAAGATTGTTTAAAAACTACTCGATTCAGCTGTAGTCTTACACATATGTATGACTAAATACTGAAATAAGTGCAGTTAGTGCTTCAAATTTTTAAGACACGCCCACTTTTAAGGGGCGTTTCCGTCAAAAGTCGTATAATGCATTTATTTTGTTAACGTTTTTTAATTATCGGTCGCAGTTTTGAAGTAAACAGATGAACACTTGGATTTATATTCTTTGGTTACGTAGCAGAGTGTGGTCCAATAATTGTTAAAAAAACCCATAATCGCTATTTCCATTCCAAATCTTATTTTTAAAAATTTAAGTTTTGTCTTGTTTTGTTCAAATCGATCTGCAAGAATAAAATTGAATGTCACTGAGCTCATAACAATTGCCTTGGCAATAAAACGTTTTAACTTTGGGCGTGGCGCACTCCTTTTTTTATTGCGCCAGCACTAATTGAACATCACACCGCATAAACTTAATGTTATTGAATTTTTTGCTGTCTGCTAAAGAAGAATTTTGTTTCTGAAACATCGGCTGTTTGCGGGAGGCAGACGCATGCACATACAAAAATATGGGGAATAGGGTATCCAACAGTTCGTTGCAAACGTACTGTAGCTCTCGCTTATGTTTATTTGTTGTATTTATAACAGAACAGACAAACAACATGCATAAAAGAAGGCAAAATTTACCTATATGTTAGGTATATATTCGTATCGTTATTTCTCTTTTATAAAGATAAATATGAGTTAGGTCAATATAATTTTGAATTTTGATATTTAGATGTAAAGAAGTTGGAGAATTTAGTTACCTATGTACCTACCTATCTTCATTTAAGATTTATTTTGTTTTTACTTGCTCTATAGGGCAAGTATTGGTTTCGTGCAGAAAAAAAAAATCGAGGTTTTAATCAAACATGACATTACGATGATAGAGAAGCCCAAAAAAGTGGTTTTCGCCATACCGTCCGTCGGTCTGTCTGTGCGGATGTGCGTATGTGCGGATGTGCGGATGTGCGTATGTGCGTCTGTGCGCTTTTTCACGTCATGCATGGCTTGACGGATTTTCTTCAAACTTGATATATAGCAGTTTCAAGAAAAACGGTTGTCGAGATTTTTTTTATTTCGTCTTAGCCCGGCTCAAATATGTACCTTTCAAGTAATGGTTTTTTTCATTTTGGATTTTCTCGAAAACGGCTCTAACGATTTTGATTAAACTTAAAATTTAGCTAAATTTAAGCATTTCTAACAAAACTGCGTTTTTTGTTTTTGGCTCAAATGGTCGTAACGAAAATCAGGTTATAACGGCTTTTTTCAAATGGCCATAAGTTCGCAACGGCTTGATTGAATTGACTCAAACTTCGTTTGGCATGGTTTTTTATAGCGTTCAATATGATGGTTTTGTAAATTTTTCAGTGAAGCCTTTCTAAATGGTAGCTCCCATACAACGAGCCGTTCAGTTTTAGCCAACTTTTTTAGGTTTTTTCTAATTCGCTCAAAAATGGCTCTAACGATTTTGATTAGATTTGGTGTAATATATTCTTTTAGTGTTCTTAAGAGAACTGCGTTTTTAGTTTTTGGCAAAAAATGCTATCTTAACTTCTTTTTTTCAAATAGCCATAAGTTACCAACGGTTGTATCGAATTCAAACAAACTTTGTTTGGTATAGTTCCTTACAGCTTTCTATCAGATGGCATTGATTTTTTTTCAGTCTCTCTTTTTTAAATGGTGGCTCCTATACAAAGAGCCACTAGATTTTGGCCAATTTTTTCATTTTTTCTAATTTACTCAAAAAAGGCTCCCCCGATTTGTATGAAACTTTGTATGTAACATACATAGAATACTTCAAACAAAACTGCATTTTTTGTTTTTGGCTATACATGATAATAGTGGAAATTGCTTTTAACAGTATTATTAATTTGGCCATAAGTGGACATTTGTATCATTTATAACACCCAAAAGATAACGTCTTAATTTTAAATATTAAAGGTTTCTTAACGTTAGCTCCCGTATATCGGTTTTTCCAGTTTCAGTGAAACTTTTTTAGGTTTTACCAAATTTTTCAAAAATGAGTTGTTCTCATTGATCGAAAAGTTTGTTTTCATCCTACTATTGCACCCACAGAGCAAGTACGTGTGACCCAGTCGTGCATTTTATTTTTTGTTGTTGTCACATATCAGCGGAAACAACGATTTAAAAATTAAATTTTTCAATTAAAACATTTTCGATTTTTTGGAACAAAATCCTTTTTTTTTCCTGTACCTAATACACAAATGAAAACGACGAACTATGTATGTAGATACATACCTATTTTGGAGTTTAGATTCAAATTAGAAAAACCAATGGTAATACAGAAAAGTCGCAATTTCTCTTTAAAAGTTATTGATATAAGAAATGAGATACATAGAGGTTTATTAAATAAAATATCAAAATTGTTGCATGTCAATTCTCGGTAACAATTTAACAGTTGTAGAATTAAGGTACCTATCTATATAACTATCTTCATTTAAGATTTATTTTTCAGATATCAGCGGAAACAATGATTTAAAAATTAAGATTTTGTATGCCAGATAATTGCTTAGTGGCTGTCAAATGTAGGTATGTATAAAAAAACTAAAAATTGTTTGGAGCATTTTTTTATTCTTTCAATTAGCTTTAAAGTTTTTTTTTGGAGAAACTCCAGTATGCAATAAATTTTAAAACTAATTGTACCTATATCTAAAAAAAAATATTGGAAATCGTAGCCCGAGTTTTTTTAAAAAAAGTGGTTTTTTGAAAAACTTTGAAAGCTTTTTTGAGTATGTCATTTTGAGATAATCTTTAGTTTCTATCTGGAATAATAATCAAGAAAAACTAAAATCACCTGTTTCCTTATTATTTGGGAACCAATTTTTTTTTTTAGTTATTAGGTAACTAGCTGAAAACCCGTCGAAAACGACGGTTATTTATGGCGTCTACTTTTATTAAGGTTCACATAGTTTGCACACGGAGAGAATTGAAAAATCACTAATTGCGAAATATTCAGTTGCAATTTACAAAACATGTTTTTTTTTGTAAATCACGGCGCTTTGATTCGAAACTGATAGAACAATTGGCAATTTAACTTTCAATTCATCTCAAATTACAACTATTCCTAAGTTGAGATTTACAATTAAAAGTTATAATTCAGGCTTGTGCCCTTCAAAGTAAATTACAACCTTTTTGTCGCAATTTACTACTTCAGGGGAATAATTCCATTTATACTTTTTACCAATCTGGATTTGCTAAAATTTTTTCGTGATTTACAATCACTGAGTATTAAATTCACCTCAAGTGTGTCTGACGGCTACGTCGAAGGTCCGGAGTTCGATCCCTGCCTCGAACTATTAATTATCTTTTTTTTTTTTGGTACTGTCTCTTTTGAGGAAATGTAAAATCCTCGAAAAATAAATCTGGTTAATATTAAAAGTGGATCTTTGTAAGCCATTCGGATTCAGCGGGAAATGATATTCCACCAGAATATCAACGCACATACAGGAATCGTTCAGAATATAAGTCATTAGGCCCTGGTCGCGCTTGTGTCTCCAATAATGCCTTTTTTGTAGTTCTATTATGTATACATAGGGAGTACAAGGTTGAATTTCAACTACACATTATATACAATTTCTTACCTTTATTTAAATGATCATCACAAAATATTGTACATTAGAGGTTAGACGTCCAAAATAAGACGACTATATTTTTCTCGCCAATAAAACATAATCTTAATTCAAAACACCCCTAAAATGTAACTATTCAGGTTGCTTCTTATTATTAATTTTGATATCCGACTTGGATACATCACCATGGCCTAGTGGATGTGTGCTAGATTGGTATGCAGAGGGTCTCGAGTTCGATTCCTAGAATCAACCAATTAAGTTAAAGTTACATTTATCAATAAATAATAATAGATGCATCTCAATAAAAGTTGCTTCCTCCCAAAGCGATATAATGTTACAAATTGCAAATTGGGGTTGCAATTTACGACTTTACCAGTAGTTTTTTCAAAAACAGATTTTTTATTCAAAACAAAAAAGATTGAAATCTACGACTCGCTTTTGCAATTTACAACCGAGTAAATATAAAATTGATACTCATGGGGATCAATTTGCGATTTGCGAATGGTAATGTTTTGCTTCTCTCGATCGAATTATTGATACTAAAAGATGTTGAAATATGATTATAGAGTATCAATATCTTCGTTTCGCAAATTTTCTAAAATTGCAAATAGAAAGTATAGATTTATTATTTTCCAATCCAAGGTACAAACCTGGATTCATTTGACGTGATTTGCAGCTTATTTTTCGTGATTTGATCTAAGAATTCTTTCCGTGCACTGAAAGGTTTCGGACAGTAATAAGGTCAATGGTTACCATTGACTTTTCTTAAAAAAATAGATAAAATCACATCAACTCCCCCTGAGAAACAGATTTTTTTTTTAAGGCGAAAATCTCAAAAGACACTATGTAGTCCTCCAATTCCTACAATGGTGATTTGAGATTTTAACGCCACTAAAAACACCTTAAGCCAATCCTACTAAATGAGTTATCTATCTCGAAGATGATTAAGTACCAGTTGTACAGTAGCGGTTCAGCACTGAATCTCGTTTTCAACTTCTTAATTAGTTAGTCAACTTTATTTAATCCACCGAAATCGATGGGTTAACTCTTAAACCACACTTGAGCCACCGTCTTAACATTAATTATCCAAACACGAACTTAGGTAAATCGTTTTTAAATTTTGATCCGAGGATAAACTACGATTGTTCTTACAACTGGCCCTTAGTCACTGAAAGTGTAAGACTTTTTGTAAGCCTACAATTATGTGCAATCAGCTAAATATTTCCTTATAAACTACATTTTTGGTAAAACACATCTTTTTAATTAATTAATTAATTAATTAGGTAATCTACATATATACATACCTATATACAGGGTGATTCACCAGCGTTGTGCCAAAAAGCTTGAGCGTGTAGGTTGAGTTGAGACAAGAAAAAAATCGTATGGGAGGGGGTGTCTATTCCCCCCCGTTTTGCCAGGAGGGGCAATTTTCTGAAAAATTGACTTATTTTGTAAAAAAAATATTAAAAATCAACGGCTTCGTTTACAACACCGTGTTATACTTTTTTTGGAAAGCCAAAAATTTTTTCTTTCATTTTGTTTTTAAGTTAAATTGTTTTAACGAACTGTTTAAAAAATATAAATTTTCAAACTCAAAATTTTCAAAAAAAAAAAGAAAAAAATCATTTTTGAACTAATTTTTTTCAAAATTTTATGTAATTAAGTACCAATTTTGTTTAAAAAATTCAATGACATTTTTAATTTTTAGTCGAAAACAGAAGACCGGATGCAAAAATGACTTTTCGTTTTTGAGAAATAAAAAAAAACCAGAACCACTTTTTTCTAAGAAAATCTTTGTTTTTATTTTTACCTATCTCGACTTTTAGTTTTATTAATTTTTGAAACATTAACCTTTCTTTTAATATTAGTTCTGTAATAGGAGTTTTATGAGGACAAAATAAAGTAGAAATGTATTGGATTTTCCCTGGATTAATCATTTTGTTCATTGATAACGTCTGAAAATTGACCTGCAATTTTTTCTTATTATGCCTGGGGGCCGGCCGCGGCCACCTGCCGGGAAGGGTTCTACCTGCTAGGAGCTTAAGATGATTAAACCACAATTTTTCTTGAATAAAAGTTACTTCCTCCCAAAGCGATATAATGTTACAAATTGCAAATTGGGGTTGCAATTTACGACTTTACCAGTAGTTTTTTCAAAAACAGATTTTTTATTCAAAACAAAAAAGATTGAAATCTACGACTCGCTTTTGCAATTTACAACCGAGTAAATATAAAATTGATACTCATGAGGATCAATTTGCGATTTGCGAATGGTAATGTTTTGCTTCTCTCGATCGAATTATTGATACTAAAAGATGTTGAAATATGATTATAGAGTATCAATATCTTCGTTTCGCAAATTTTCTAAAATTGCAAATAGAAAGTATAGATTTATTATTTTCCAATCCAAGGTACAAACCTGGATTCATTTGACGTGATTTGCAGCTTATTTTTCGTGATTTGATCTAAGAATTCTTTCCGTGCACTGAAAGGTTTCGGACAGTAATAAGAATGGTTACCATTGACTTTTCTTAAAAAAATAGATAAAATCACATCAACTCCCCCTGAGAAACAGATTTTTTTTTTTAAGGCGAAAATCTCAAAAGACACTATGTAGTCCTCCAATTCCTACAATGGTGATTTGAGATTTTAACGCCACTAAAAACACCTTAAGCCAATCCTACTAAATGAGTTATCTATCTCGAAGATGATTAAGTACCAGTTGTACAGTAGCGGTTCAGCACTGAATCTCGTTTTCAACTTCTTAATTAGTTAGTCAACTTTATTTAATCCACCGAAATCGATGGGTTAACTCTTAAACCACACTTGAGCCACCGTCTTAACATTAATTATCCAAACACGAACCTAGGTAAATCGTTTTTAAATTTTGATCCGAGGATAAACTACGATTGTTCTTACAACTGGCCCTTAGTCACTGAAAGTGTAAGACTTTGTGTAAGCCTACAATTATGTGCAATCAGCTAAATATTTCCTTATAAACTACATTTTTGGTAAAACACATCTTTTTAATTAATTAATTAATTAATTAGGTAATCTACATATATACATACCTATATACAGGGTGATTCACCAGCGTTGTGCCAAAAAGCTTGAGCGTGTAGGTTGAGTTAAGACAAGAAAAAAATCGTATGGGAGGGGGGGTCTATTCCCCCCCGTTTTGCCAGGAGGGGCAATTTTCTGAAAAATTGACTTATTTTGTAAAAAAAATATTAAAAATCAACGGCTTCGTTTACAACACCGTGTTATACTTTTTTGGAAAGCCAAAAATTTTTTCTTTCATTTTGTTTTTAAGTTAAATTGTTTTAACGAACTGTTTAAAAAATATAAATTTTCAAACTCAAAATTTTCAAAAAAAAAAAAAGAAAAAAATCATTTTTGAACTAATTTTTTTCAAAATTTTATATAATTAAGTACCAATTTTGTTTTAAAAATTCAATGCCATTTTTTATTTTTAGTCGGAAACAGAAGACCGGATGCATTTCGTTTTTGAGAAATAAAAAAAAAACCAGAACCACTTTTTTCTAAGAAAATCTTTGTTTTTATTTTTACCTATCTCGACTTTTAGTTTTATTAATTTTTGAAACATTAACCTTTCTTTTAATATTAGTTCTGTAATAGGAGTTTTATGAGGACTCAATAAAGTAGAAAAGTATTGGATTTTCCCTGGATTAATCATTTTGTTCATTGATAACGTCTGAAAATTGACCTGCAATTTTTTTTTATTATGCCTGGGGGCCGGCCGCGGCCACCTGCCGGGAAGGGTTCTACCTGCTAGGAGCTTAAGATGATTAAACCACAATTTTTCTTGAATTTCTTGAAATTATAAGAAATTTTCAATATGATCCCCATTTCTTAGAAGGCATAGAATATATCTCCTTCTAATGCCTGCGCATAAATTTATATTTGATAAATTTTCCTGCAATTTTACTCCAGCGACTTCAATTCGTTCTTTAAGCTGTTCCAAAGAAACGATTTCCACTTCGTACACATAATTCTCCATGAATCCCCATGCGTAAAAATCTAAGGGTGTTAAATCTGGTGATCTAGGAGGCCATTCTGTTGGGCCTCTTCTCCCAATCCATCGGTCACTAAAATGATCATCCAGCCAGTTTCTCACCTGTAAGCTATAGTGTGCTGGAGCACCATCTTGTTGTTAGATTAAACTATCGGTTATAGCCAATGGAACGTTGTCTAACAAATCGGGCAAAAGGTCTCGTAGGAACTGTAGATATGATTCTCCATTAATAACGGAATTCAGAAATCGGGGTCCGATCACGGTGTGTCCAACAATACCAAGCCAGACGTTACAGCTAAAGCGGTGTTGTGATTTGTTCTGCTTTTTGTTGTGTGGATTATTTTCACTCCAGTGATGTAAATTGTGAAAGTTAGTGACGCCATCCCTGGTAAACTGTGCCTCATCCGTCCAGAAAATCCTTGAAAAATAGTTGCGTTCAGTTTCATCTCTAAGCAGCAATGATCGACAAAATTCTGCTCTCAATAACCTGTCGTTTGCTGTGAGTTCCTGAACTGGCGTGAAGTGGTAAGGGTGTAAATGTTCCGTACCAAGCACTCTCCATGCTCTAGATTGGGACACTCCGAGCATTGTAGCTATCCTCCTTGTACTAATGGAGGGATTGCGTCGGACCGTATCTTAAATTCTCTCCTCTATGATTGGGGGTCCTGCAATTGACCTTTCACTTCTTCTAATCTCTAGCTGTCCGTGCTCTCTTAGACGTCGGTGGATTCTTGAAAACATGCTACGACTCGGGCACCTTCTATTGGGATATCTTTCAGCGTAAAGTCTTTCAGCTTCCCGATCTCCACCATTAGCTAAACCGTAGCAGAAGTGCATGTCCGCTAACTCTTCTCGAGAGTATGAGTTTGACATTGTTATGTGTTGATGAGTCAATATTCCAATTGGAAATGGTTGTTTACTAAATATGCGATGCCTTTTATTTACCTTTAGGTTGATAGTTGTTTATTCATTCAAGAAAAATTGTGGTTTAATCATCTTAAGCTCCTAGCAGGTAGAACCCTTCCCGGCAGGTGGCCGCGGCCGGCCCCCAGGCATAATAAAAAAAATTGCAGGTCAATTTTCAGACGTTATCAATGAACAAAATGATTAATCCAGGGAAAATCCAATACTTTTCTACTTTATTGAGTCCTCATAAAACTCCTATTACAGAACAAATATTAAAAGAAAGGTTAATGTTTCAAAAATAAATAAAACTAAAAGTCGAGATAGGTAAAAATAAAAACAAAGATTTTCTTAGAAAAAAGTGGTTCTGGTTTTTTTTTTATTTCTCAAAAACGAAAAGTCATTTTTGCATCCGGTTTTCTGTTTTCGACTAAAAATTAACAATGGCATTGAATTTTTAAAACAAAATTGGTACTTAATTACATGTAATTTTGAAAAAAATTAGTTCAAAAATGATTTTTTTCTTTTTTTTTTTGAAAATTTTGAGTTTGAAAATTTATATTTTTTAAACAATTCGTTAAAACAATTTAACTTAAAAACAAAATGAAAGAAAAAGTTTTTGGCTTTCCAAAAAAGTATAACACGGTGTTGTAAACGAAGCCGTAGATTTTTAATATTTTTTTTTACAAAATAAGTCAATTTTTCAGAAAATTGCCCCTCCCGGCTAAACGGGGGGGGATAGACCCCCCTCCTATACGATTTTTTTCTTGTCTCAACTCAACCTACACGCTCAAGCTTTTTGGCACAACGCTGGTGAATCACCCTGTATAAAACTTTAAACGGAACGGAAAGGAATTTTATGAATTTTTCATGCTAAATATTGTTTAGTCTAGGGATGGTTCCAGTGAAGGTTTGGTACCGATCGGATGGAAGACAAAAATAAAATAAAATTTTGGTAATTTTTTCATAAATTTTTTAAAAGGTTTGAAACATCAGCGAAAAGTCCACATTGGCCTTTCGGGTGGAAAAAAATAAAATGTTTGTTATTTTTTTTTTTTTTTTGTTGTTGTTGATTTTTTCATAAATTTTTTAGCGGTTTGAAATATCAGCGAAAATTCCGTAAGGGCCGATCGGGTCGAAGACAAACAAATGTAGGCTTTAACCAAAAATATTGTTTATCCGCTAGCATTGAGATGAAATAAATAAATAAATAAATTTTGTAACACTATAAATAAGTTCTTTTTTGGGCGTAGTAACGCGCGCCGGATACCGCTACTACCTAATAAAAAACGTTGATTATTCAAACAAAAACAAATACGAAAATCAAATTATCTAAAGCAACGTTCCAAATAAAAAGACAATTAAAATAAGATGTTCCAATAGACTCTTTGAATAACTTTTATTAAGAGAGCATGAACAAAATTTAATTGCAATTTGCTTGGTTTTCCAATAAAAACTAAAATTTTACACTCTTATGAAAAGACACAGAAAAGTGTTGCTGTTGCTGTGTTGAACAAATCCATTATCTATCATACGCACATCAGAAAAATGTAGCTACCATCCGGCAGCTGTCACTTTTTCTATGTGCGTATGATACGGCATTATTATGGACATAATTGTATCGGGTTGTAAACTTTGGCGTAGTTACTATACGGCAGATGTCGTGCTTTTTCTATGTGCATTGACATGCATTTATATAAGCACAGCGAAAACATAGCTACTACCCACTAGGGGTCTCTGAAAATGAAAACAGCACCATTCGATTCGATTCGAAAAAACATTGCATACAACCGGCTATTATTATACAGGGTGATTCACGAGCGTTGAGACAAGAAAAAAATCGTATAAGAGGGGGGTCTATTCCCCCCCGTTTAACAGGGAGGGGCAATTTTCTGAAAAGTTGACTTATTTTGTAAAAAAATATATTAAAAATCAACGGCTTCGTTTACAACACCTTGTTATAACTTTTTGCAAAGCCAAAAACTTTTTCTTTCATTTTGTTTTTAAATTAAATTTTTTTAACGAACAGTTTAAGAAATATAAATTTTCAAACTCAAAATTTTGAAAAAAAATTTGAAAAAATAATTTTAAAACTAATTTTTTTCAAAATTTTACGTATTTAAGTATAACTTTTGTTCTCAGAATTCAATGCTCCCATTAATCTTGAATCCAACACTGGAAACCGTATGGCTCTACGGCTTTTTGCTGCCAAGGTATTCAAAAATAACCGAACCTACTTCTTCACAAAAACAAGAAAATCTAGCCTTACGGGGTGGCACAAGTGATCATTTAGCCAATTTTTTCGTGTTTTTGTGAAGAAGTAGGATCATTCTGAACATTTTATCCAAATCGTTTGAGTCTGTCTGTCCGTCTGTCTGTCTGTCTGCCTGCCTGTATTTATGCTCAAATTAGTTTAAGTATTTATTTAAGAATTTCGAAAAAACTCATTTTTATCAAAATCTCAAGCCCCAAGACCCCTGTCAAATATTAGAGCAAGTTCGTGCGACCCAGTCGTTCATTTTTTAATTTTTGTTTTTTATATCATTCGGCGGGATAAAATATGGTCCACGGACATAATGTCCATGGACATTATGTCTACTTCAAATAGGCAGAATGTCCATGGACATTGTGACCAATTATGAAATAGTCATTAGGTCCATGGACTTAATGTCTATTTAAAAGTGGACGTAATGTCTGTATCTGTATTGAAATTTTGGACTTCAAGTCTAGTTTTGCTTATGGACTTTATGTCCATATTGAGCTTAGCTGAAAAATTAATAAAACCAGAGTGTGGTTGCTGGATTTCTTATTATTATTTAATTATTAATTTTAACAAATCTAATATATATCTAATATATAAAAATCGAGTGTCACGTTGTTTGTCCGCAATGAACTCCTAAACTAATAAACAGATTTTAATCAAATTTTGAAAACTGTGTGCAGTTTGATCCAACTTAAAAGATAGGATAGTTTATTTCTCAATTTATAAAGCGGTTTGACACAAATGCATTTTTAGCGCATTTGTAGTGCATTTTGTTAAATTAGTAATTAATCTTTTCGTTGGATATTCTAAGGATGACTACGAAGGTTTCCGTGAAGTTTCAGTACATCTATGTACCACGAAAGCAATTTTAGTGCATTTTGTTAATATGGTAATAATTCTTTTGGTAGCATCTTCTAAGGAAGAAGAGAATGGCTGAACCAATTTTTGGAAATTATTATCTTGAAATATTTATTGAAAATCAGGTAAGGTATAACGAAAAATTACGACGACCTACTTTGCGTGCAAAAATAAAAAAAAAAAAATAAGGATTATAAAAGTGTCAATTATTTGAAAAATTTATCAGTCAGAATTTGATTATATTAGTGTATAGTTTTTTGTTTTGAAGTACAAAATATCGTTACATACACAAACAAGATATGTATGTGTTTGTGTAATACGATTTTGTTTTATTGTTTAATATGTTATATTTTTGAACGCTACAGATTTCCTTAAAATGAAAAAAAAAACTTTATGTTGCATGCTGACGTGTGGGAAAACCATCGAATCTATTTGTGTTAGCTGGAGACAGATTAACAAAGAATATTGTGCACCGATTGGTGTTGAACTTATATTGATATAAAAATATTTATAACTCAAAATAATAAATATTACTGTTAAGAATAAAGAATTACTTACCCTACCTACTTCATTTCTAAAATTAAATGTTACATGTTTAAGTATCAACTTTGTAATTTACTCATTTGTTAAAAACTTCATAGGTTAGATTAATAATGTTGATTTTCGCTTTATCAGCTTTACGAAAATTCAAATTTCAATTATTTTGGTACCCGCCATAACGATTTCACGATTATTCGAAAATAAAAATTTACCCTCTGACATATACATACCTACCTTAGCCACAGTAACGCGTGGCCGGGTCTGCTAGTTAAAATATAAAACATAAGTCGAGCAAAAAGAATCGTAAATTAATTAATATTTATTGAAATTAGTTGACCCATTCAGTCGGTATAGCGTCTAGTTAAAAATAAAAATGCCATCGGAATCAGAGGCACATCATAACAAATAGACCTAAGCAGGACCGTCGAGAGGGGGGTGGTAAGGGGGGGAATCCCCCCGGGCCCGGGATTTTTAAGGGGCCCGGAAATTTTAAGCCATACGTGTAATCGTAATTTTTTCATATAGATTTTTCATACCAACTGGGGCCCAGTTCCTCATCAACCATTAACATATTGCCGTGATTTTCAAGGGGCCCGAAATTTGAAACAAAAAGTTGAATTGTAATTTTTGTTTGTAATTTTTTTTAATTAAGATAGATTTTTCATGCATCTTCCGCAAGCATTTATATATTCTCGTGATTTTCTAGCGGCTCGCAAACTTGAAAAATCAATCACGTTTTCAAAATCGGGGCCCTATGTGAACGTTATCTTTTAAGAAAAACTCACGCTTGCGGACTTGGGCCCCTGACTAATGTTGACATGTTTTTTTTAAATATCTAGAGACAAATCGACCGACTCCGGCTATTTAAAGAAAATAATGGAAAATCGCATAGCTTTTATATATTAGTGAGCACAAACTATTTTGTAATTTAAACTAACTTTTGAAATTTTGTATCAGCCTCAGTCTTAATAAGGGGCCCGGTATTTCGAAAAACACAAAATATATATTTTTTTTTATTCGGATTTTTCTTCATATCTATTTAATTTCTGTTTGTTACTTAGAAATTATTTGTTCTTATCGAGAAAGGGTTTTCGCTAGGACCGTTATTTGCAAATCTCTATAAAATATAACTTATTTGACTTTAAGACTTCGAAGTTAATATTGAATATTCTTGTGTAGAAAACCTAACTTGGTGTTAAAATATAAAATACAGTATTGATGAAGTGAGTTATAAACGTGTAGATTCCGCGGAATGTTGTACTGCGGCAATCACATTTTTCGGAGTTGTTCAAAAGTGTTTCAACTTGTTAAGCAGCAGTGCACAAGGTTGGCAAATTCTTAAGGAAAATGTGCCGGGATTCCTTCACAAACTATCCGACACAAGATGGCCAGCTAGAATTGAAGCAGTGAAACCATTTGCAAATCATCTCAATAAACTAAGAAAATCACTAGAAGGATTTAGTGATCTCACTTTAACTGCTGAAACTATAGAAGAGATGAACATGACGTATTTAAATATATGCACAAATTTGAATGTGTCCTGATGTCTTCAATCTGGTGCAAGATTCTGAGCGCTATAAATGAAAGAAGCGTCATTCTTCAAGCCAGCGATATCACTATTGAAGTTGAAATTTGAAACCTCGATAGTTTGATCTCCGATTTGCATCTTTGCAAAGAAGTTGCGGCTGGATTGGGAGATATTTCGACCCGAAAAAGACAATTAAAGAGACATTTCGGAGAAAGTCAAGGTGAAGAACAAACTGATACAGACGAAGGAACAAACTTCAAAAGAAACACCTTTTACGTCATAGTTGATTATATCTGGAATTTCTCGTCGGTTCAATGCCATGAAAATTTTGAATTCAACCTTTTCACTTTTATGGCAGTTTTCAACAATGGACGAAACTGAGATTCGAATTTCTGCTACAAGCTTTATTCAAAAGTACAAATCGCATGTATCTCAAGAATAGGAGGAAGAATTAATTCATCTGAAACACATTTATGAAGCCAATTTCGAAGCAGAACTTCCACCATTGAGCAGGGCCCGATCCAGCTTTTTCGCCGCCGTGGGCAAACATTTATGTTGCCGCCCTTTTGCAATGACAACATATAATATACTCTACGACCTCCAAATAAATAGATGGGGCAGAATGAGCTAAAAGCCAAACAAAAATATAAACGTCAAAAGTGATACGCTTCGAAACCAACCAATACCAATTCAATCGATATTTTAGCGGCGCGGCGGCTGGAAATAAAAACACATAAAATGGCCGCCGAATTGATTTTAAGTGTTTAAAAAAATGGCATAAGAAAAGGAAATTAATGGGATATTAAATTCGTTTCATTAATAGTTCAGAGCGCTCTGAACACAATTGGTTCAGAGGACGTTCAGAGCGAGCTCGATAAACTCGAACTTTGTTCAGAGCTCTTTTCTGAATGAAAACAGAAAAACGCCTAAGGTGCTGGAAAGTGCATTCTTAAAAAAAGAAAAAAAAAATGTGGAAAAATGTTTTCGAGAACTTTTTTTTTTTTTTTTTAATCAAAACTGTTCAAGAAATCAGATGGCTTACTTCATTTTTTTCCCCAAAAAACGTTTTAACTAGCGTTTTTTAAATGGTTAATAAAAAACTTCGACTTTATATTTTTTACGGACATAATATACAGTCAAAATTCCTTATAGCGAACCTTCAAGGGAACAAAAAATAAAAAAATTATAAAATTCGTTAGAAAGAAATGTGAAATGTGTTTTGAAACCTCGTGTTCCTTTTTATTTTCAAAAAAAATTGGTATATAATTGGTTTTTTATTTTATTATAAAAATCTTCCAATTTAAAAAGTTAAAAATTTGCATCATCTTTAGTTTTATCACTTGTTTCAACAAAACTTCAAAAATTCTGAAATGCAGTTCTCTTATCACTATAGAAGGGCTTTTTCGTCTCGTCTGAAATAAAGTCTTTTCAAATTGCTGTTTTTCTCGATTATTATTGATCATATCGCTGACAATAGACCTTAGTCTTCATCGGACCAATTGTCAAAAGTACCAATGACAGCTTTGTTAAAACAACTGAGGATTGAACTTGTTTTATCTTCGAAACTAACTAATATGGGATATTTTTTTAAGAAGAAGGGGAACAAAATGAAATTTGCTATAGAAAGTAGAGTTCGTTATAAAGTAATTTTACTGTACCTACATATTTATGTATGAGGGGACTGCGAAGGTAGAGAAATATGAATATTTTTCTGATGACGGATAAAATGTTTTGTGTTTCTTCGGTTACTTGACAGTTGAGAGTCTACATTTACTTCAGCTCCCCACACACATCACACTTGTGTGAGAAAAATCAAAATTCTTTCTGATTTATATATATTCTCCCATGATTATCTTAATTAGAAGGAAACAAGTAAACATTTTTTGGAAAGACATAGCTTTAATAATCCTCAACTTTCAAATTTTGCCGCCCTTGAAATTTGCCGCCATGGGCAAATGCCCGGCGCCCCCCCCCCTAGATCGGGCCCTGCCATTGTGTTTGCTGAATGCAATTTTTTCCCAGAACTTGGAAACGATTTTCCCAAATGTGTATGTTGCTCTGCGTGTGTTTTGCACCATACCTGTCACCGTAGCTAGTGCCGAACGTTCCCTTAGCGTCCTTGCCAGAGTAAAAAATTCTCATCGCTCGTGCTCATAGCAAGATCGTGTTTCGGGACTTGCTACACTATGCATAGAAGCACCTTTGGCAAAGTAATTGAATTTCGATGTAAATATAAGTAGTTTTGCTGCTCAGAAATCTAGGAAAGCTCGTATTCAATAAGGAAATATTTCGTCGAATACAAACCAACTCTAAAGGCAATATTGTGATAATATTTTGAATGTAAAAAAAAGAATGCAAAAGTTGAAATGAAAACTTACAAGCATGCGGTTGGCAATAACGCACTGATTGCAGAGCTTGATTGATAACTTCTAGATGTGGATTTGAACCGATCTACTCGTATGCCGAATTATTTTCCTTACATCCCTTGTTTCAACTGGACGAAACCCATGGGAATGATCAGATAATGGACACTTGCTAACAACAAATATTTCATCCTTTCTTCTCATTGTTACTAGTGCCATGCTATTAGCAATAGGTATTTGGCCGTAGCAGGAGTAGGCATGTAGTAAAAAAAAGAGTATATATGAGGGGCCCGGGATTTGTCCGTCCCAGGCCCGGAATTCCTCTCGACGGCCCTGGACCTAAGCAAAAGCATTTGATAGTTATGTAAAACAAGCCTTTACCCGCGGCTTCGCTCGCGTTTCAGCTGATCAAGAAGTAGACTGTAGCTTGAGGAGTCATCTATCGTAATCTAGCTTCCTCTTCTTTTATAACTTTATAATTCCATACCTACATTTAACCGTGATAAAAAGAAACCTATGTGCTATAACAGATTATAATCTAGCTCTGCGCCAAATTTCATCCAGATCCGGTCAGCCATTCTGGCGTGATTGGAAAAATTAAAACAAATATATCCCACGGGAACCATACATTTCACCGGATAAAAAGTAGATAATATTCTATTCCAGACTATAATCTATCTCTGTGCTAAATTTCATTCAGATCCGTTCAGCCACTCTGATCTGATTTCAAAAATTAAAACATATCTATCCCAAGGGAACCATACATTTTATCGGGATACAAAGTAGCCAATATGCTATTCCAGACTATAATCTATCTCTGTGCTAAATTTCATTCAGATGAGTTCAGCCAGTCTGGTGTTATTTCAAAAATTAAAACAAATCCATCAAACGGGAACCAAAAATTTTACCGGGATAAAAGTAGCTTGTATGCTATACCAGACTATAATCTATCTCTGTGCTAAATTTCATTCAGATCCGTTCAGCCATTCTGGTGTGATTTCAAAAATTAAAACAAATCCATCCCACGGGAACCATACATTTTACCGGAATAAAAAATAGTCTATATGCTATTCCAGACTATAAGCTATCTCTGTGCTAAATTTTATCCAGATCCGTTAAGCCGTTCTGGAGTTAGTTAGCAACAAACATCCAAACATACAAACATCGTAACTTTCACATTTATAATATTAGCAGGATAATTCAAAAGCATTTGATATTTATGTAAAAAATAATAGCATAAACTTCGCGCGAATCTTATGCTATTATTTTTTACATTTGAATCAAATTCTTTTGTTTAGGTATATTTGTTACTATGCGCCTATGATTCCGATGGCATTTTTCTTCTTAACTAGACGCTATACCGACTGAATGAGTCAACTTAAAAATTTTTAGTATAGACAAATAATTACTCAAACCGGCCTTGTTGTTCCATATCAACAGCTGCTGCTTATGAATGTAAATTCACCAGTCTTGTCTCCATATTCTCTTCCGTTTAAAATAAACGCTCCAATTTCTTCTACAAATTCAGTAAACGAGTTACAATTACGATCACAGTTGTTATCCTTTGAGTTTCTAGCTGTAGTAACCGAAGGTCCATTTCCAAATTGAATGTCAACGCTTCCCTTTGTACCAGTTCTTACATTTAGATCGCCCACCAAAATAAAGTTGCTCTGCTCGGTTTCATCGAAAAATGTCTTAAGTTTTTCAAAATCGTTCCTCCAATGATTGCAGTTTATATACGCAGGAACAAGATTGTGGAAGGATCCTCCAAAATATCCACTTAGAAAAACGGTGTCATTGTGTTTGTTGAAATTAAGTTGATAGAGATTTTCTATACACTTCTTATATCCGTATAGACAGCCGCCACTTGCTCTACCTCTTGTTTGTTGTTGTGTTCTAATCGCCATATTCCAAAAGGTCCATGGACATTACGTCTATTTCGTTCTTGGACCTTATGACTATTTCCAATTGGTCATAATGTCCATGGACATGTGAATAAAGTCGTGAGATATAAAGTGATTTCAAACATGTATTATTAATTGATTTCATACGGTTTGACGTAATCCTACGTTTTCATTAGGGCCGATATTAGGATATTTGAAAATTTGCTAAAAAAGTCTTTTCATCTTGGTTTGCACATTTTTTTTTTTACAACAGGCTATCTTCTTTTTTTTTCATTTTAACAACTTTTTCATTTTTTCTTCTTGTTTTGTTTTGTATTGTAAACTCAGTATGCAATGAGTTTTAAAACTAATTTTACCTACATATATCCAAAGAAAATATTGAAAATCGTAGCACCAGTTTTTTGAAAAAGTGGTTTTTTGAAAAACTTTGAAAGTTTTGTTGAGTATGTCATTTTGAGATAATCTTTAGTTTCTATCTGGAATAATAATTAACAAAAAATAAAATCGCCTGTTTCCTTATTGTTTCGAAACCAATTTTTTTTAATTATTAGGTAATAATTAAAGAACAAATTTTAAGAACTCTGAAATTCCCACTCAATAGGGTTGTAATTGAGTTCATGTGGTTACAATTTTATGGAATCGTATGTATAGTTCACGAGAAAACTCTATTTGAAAATTCCGATTCTAAAAGAGGTAACGTTAAAAGACAAATTCCGAAAAATTTTTTCCAACCAAAAGACACTGTTCTAAAAAAATTTCATTCTGAACATTTTATCAAATTCGTTTGAGTCTGTCCGTCCGTCTGTCTGTCTGTCTGCCTGTATGTATGTATGTATGTGTAGACACCTACAGCTCAAACGGGTGATACGAATTTCTTTTAACTTGGTATAAACAGTTTTTTAGGTATTGTACAGAGAAGAAACTGAAATTTCTTTTTCTCATAAATTCAAATGTATCCAGAAATAAAATTTCGTACGTTTTCTTAAAGCTAAAATTAGTTTAAGTATTTATTTAAGAATTTCGAATAAAGCCATTTTTATCAAAATCTCAAGCCCCAAAACCACTGTCACATATTAGAGCAAGTTTGTGCGACCCAGTCGTGCATTTTTTTAATTTTTGTTTTTTAAATTTTTTTATGGTTTCTGGACATGGAGTTTTCGTTATATATTTAAATTTCTCAAAAAGTAGAAGTCATTTTGGCATCCGGTTTTCACTTTTCGACTGAAAATCAATAAGAGCATTGAGTTTTCATAAAAAAAGATAGAACTTACATACATACGTGAAATTTTGAAAAAGAAAACTGCTTTGAAAGTTAATTTTATATATTTTTTCAAGGTTTTGAGTTTTAAAAATACTTCAAAAACGGTCTGCTGAAATATTTTTATTGAAAACATAATAAAATGCTGGATTTCTGACTGTACAAATGCTAAGGCATCGCATTGCAGGCTGTAGGGGTCACCGTTATTTAAAAAACCGTTATTGACTCCCCATATTCTGGAGTACAAAAAAAAAACAGCAATTAGTTTTGTCTTTGTGACATGTGAATAAAGTCATGAGATATAAAGTGATTTCAAACATGTATTATTAATTGATTTCATACGGTTTGACGTAATCCTACGTTTTCATTAGGGCCGATATTAGGATATTTGAAAATTTGCTAAAAAAGTCTTTTCATCTTGGTTTGCACATTTTTTTTTACAACAGGCCATCTTCTTTTTTTTTCATTTTAACAACTTTTTCATTTTTTCTTCTTGTTTTGTTTTGTATTGTAAACTCAGTATGCAATGAGTTTTAAAACTAATTTTACCTACATATATCCAAAAAAAAATATTGAAAATCATAGCACCAGTTTTTTGAAAAAGTGGTTTTTTGAAAAACTTTGAAAGCTTTTTTGAGTATGTCATTTTGAGATAATCTTTAGTTTCTATCTGGAATAATAATTAACAAAAATAAAATCGCCTGTTTCCTTATTGTTTCGAAACCAATTTTTTTTTAATTATTAGGTAATAATTAAAGAACAAATTTTAAGAACTCTGAAATTCCCACTCAATAGGGTTGTAATTGAGTTCATGTGGTTACAATTTTATGGAATCATATGTATAGTTCACGAGAAAACTCTATTTGAAAATTCCGATTCTAAAAGAGGTAACGTTAAAAGACAAATTCCGAAAAAAATTTTCCAACCAAAAGACACTGTTCTAAAAAAATTTCATTCTGAACATTTTATCAAATTCGTTTGAGTCTGTCCGTCCGTCTCTCTGTCTGTCTGTCTGTCTGCCTGTATGTATGTATGTATGTGTAGACACCTACAGCTCAAACGGGTGAGCCGAATTTCTTTTAACTTGGTATAAACAGTTTTTTAGGTATTGTACAGAGAAGAAACTGAAATTTCTTTTTCTCATAAATTCAAATGTATCCAGAAATAAAATTTCGTACGTTTTCTTAAAGCTAAAATTAGTTTAAGTATTTATTTAAGAATTTCGAATAAAGCCATTTTTATCAAAATCTCAAGCCCCAAAACCACTGTCACATATTAGAGCAAGTTTGTGCGACCCAGTCGTGCATTTTTTTAATTTTTGTTTTTTTAAATTTTTTTATGGTTTCTGGACATGGAGTTTTCGTTATATATTTAAATTTCTCAAAAAGTAGAAGTCATTTTGGCATCCGGTTTTCACTTTTCGACTGAAAATCAATAAGAGCATTGAGTTTTCATAAAAAAAGATAGAACTTACATACATACGTGAAATTTTGAAAAAAAAAACTGCTTTGAAAGTTAATTTTATATATTTTTTCAAGGTTTTGAGTTTTAAAAATATTTCAAAAACGGTCTGCTGAAATATTTTTATTGAAAACACAATAAAATGCTGGATTTCTGACTATACAAATGCTAAGGCATCGCATTGCAGGCTGTAGGGGTCACCGTTATTTAAAAAACCGTTATTGACTCCCCATATTCTGGAGTACAAAAAAAAACAGCAATTAGTTTTGTCTTTGTGACATGTGAATAAAGTCATGAGATATAAAGTGATTTCAAACATGTATTAATAATTGATTTCATACTGTTTGACGTAATACTACGTTTTCATTAGGGCTGAAATTAGGATACTTGAAAATTTGCTAAAAAAGTCTTTTCATCTAGGTTTGCACATTTTTTTTTTGACAACAGGCTATCTTTTTTCTTTTTAATTTTAACAACTTTTCTATTTTTTTACCCTATTCCATAGAATGGGTATATTGTATTTGGTGTGGAGTTTGTAACATAGAGAAATAATACCGTTAGGTATAGAAAAGTATATATATTCTGACTCAGAATCAAAAGCCTAGTCTATTTAGCCATGTCCGTCCGTATGTATACTCTCTACAGGTCGCAATTTTTGAGCTAGAAAGCTGAAATTCGGTATATATAATCTTTGGTTCAAGAGTAAAGCTAAGTTCTTGAACCGGTAAAGTCCGCCCACAAACACGCCCACAATCGCCATTTTTGTTGAACAACCTCAATTTGGTAAAATTAAATTATGTTTTTTGTACAGTTACGATAAAAGCATAACGCTAAAATTTTGCACGCGCAAGCTTTAGGTAAGCCTTCTTCCAATTAAATAAAAAATTTTCAGTTTGGGCTTGGCCATTTTTCATACAAAACCATCAATATTGTTTTTGTAAAAAACCAATTGTTATATTAATGCGAAAAACATTAAAATTTGTGGATATTACTTGCACATAAACATCTTGTGTATGAAATCAAAAAATTTGATTTTGGGCGTGGCTGAAGCCCACTTTCACTAAAAACATAACAAAATTGTTTTTGCAAATAAACGGTATATTTATAATGAATCCGCAAGCATCTTGCGTCTCTTAGTAGAAACTAAAAATTTTATGTATGAAAAGAAATTTTTTAATTTTGGGCGTGGCTTACGCCCACTTTGCATACAAAACCATCAATATTGTTTTTATAAAATAAAAATTGTTATTATTGCGAAAAACATATTGCTTGCACATAAACATCTTGTGTATGAAATCAAAAAAATTGATTTTGGTTGTGGCTGACGCCCACTTTTCACTAAAAACAAAAAAATTGTTTTTGCAAATAAACGGTATTTATAATGAATCCGCGAGCCAAAATCTTGCGTCTCTCGTAGAAACTAAAAACTTTGTGTATGAAAACACATTTTTGAATTTCGGGAGTGGCTTACGCCCACTTTTCATGAAAGAACGAAAAATATAGTTTTAAAAATTTAAGGTACTACCAATATTCAATTAAAACCTTTTTTCCTTCCGTTCGTTATATGAAAAATATTTCTACATTTTCTTGTGTACATTTTTTCAATACGCCCACTTTTAAAGGCGTGATTTTGATAAAATACCTTTGTTCAGGTAAGATCGTTTAAAAACTACTCGATTCAGCTGTAATCTTACACATATGCCTAAATACTGACTAATGATCAAATCTTAGTTAAGTGCTTTAAATTATTCTTAAAAATTTTTAGGGCACGCCCACTTTTAAGGGGCGTTTCCGTCAAAAGTCGTAATATGCATTAATTTTTTAATGTTTTTTAACTATCGGTCGCAGTTTTGAAGTAAGAAGATAAACACTTCGGTTTGTATACCTTGGTAACGCAGCAGAGTGTAGTTCAAGAATTGTTAAAAACACCCATAATCGCTATTTCCTATCAAAATCTAATTTCTAAAAATTTTAATTTTGTCTTGTTTTGTTCAAATCGATCTGCAAGCTTAAAATTGAATGATGAGCTCATATAGTGATTACCCTGGCAATAAAAAGTCTCAGCTGTAGGCTTGGCACACGCCTTTTTTTATTGTGACAGCAGTTATTGTACATCGGCAAAACAAAATTTATATTATTGAATTTTTCCCTGCCTGCTAAAGAAGAATTTTGTTTCCGATACTGGAACAGCTGCTGGCTGCGAAGGAGGCGAACGCATATGCATATACAACATATACAAAAATGTGGGAATAAGCGGTATCTAAAAGTTCGTTGCAAACGTACTGTAGCTCTCGCTTATGTTTATTTCTTGGATGAATTTGAATTGATTAGAATAAATTTATGAAAATCTATGGAGCTGTTTTAGAGAAAAAAAGTTTTTTTTGAAGATTTTTTTGAAAACATTTTAAAAAAAATCAAAAAGGCTAGGATATAGGTATTCAGGAAATACATTAATTTAAAATTTTTGAACAAAATTTAATAAGCAGTTTTCAAAATACGTATTATTTTTTATACCCTATTCCATAGAATGGGTATATTGTATTTGGTGTGGAGTTTGTAACATAGAGAAATAATACCGTTAGGTATAGAAAAGTATATATATTCTGACTCAGAATCAAAAGCCTAGTCGATTTAGCTATGTCCGTCCGTCCGTCCGTCCGTCCGTCCGTATGTATACTCTCTACAGGTCGCAATTTTTGAGCTAAAAAGCTGAAATTTGGTATATATAATCTTTGGTTCAAAAGTAAGGCTAAGTTCTTGAACCGGTAAAATCCACCCACAAACACGCCCACAATCGCCATTTTTGTTGAACAACCTCAATTTAATAAAATTAAATTATGTTTTTTTGTACAGTTACGATAAAAGCATAACGCTAAAATTTTGCACACGTAAGCTTTAGGTAAACTTTCTTCCAATCAAATAAAAATATTTCCGTTTGGGCGTGGCGTACGCCTATTTTTCATACAAAACCATCAATATTGTTTTTATAAAATAACAATTGTTATATTTGTAGGGAAAACTTTCGCGCCAGTCACTGGCAAAGCGAACGCCACCGGTGCCATCTACTGGCAAGTAGATTATTTGCTCACAACCGGCTGAACACATTCGATGGCATCCACCAAAGCTGGTTCCACCAAAGAGAATCCACTTTCAAAATGGACTCCACGTCCACAATTCAGATTCCACAAATTTCCAGGCTACCAAGGCCTTCCAGAATGCTACCGTTCCCAAGATTTCAGTTTAAAGCCACAATGGAACGATAATGGTTTTTCGCACGAGTTCAGTTTGTACTCTGTCCACACCCAACTTTGCAGGCGCAACGATTTCACCAATTTGAGAAGACATATAGAATTATACACGGTCTAGAGTGTGTCCGATCCGCAAAAAGTGACAGATGGACACCAAGCAGCAATTCGAGCAAAGTAATTGATGCGGCCGGTTATTTTTCTCGAACGGCCAACTTGAACCCATGCGTTAGCAATGTCTGTTTGTTACCATTAATTTTGTGATGTCATCTACACAGCACTTAGAACTCTGTGTAAGTGTGAACTCAGTGTTAATGAAGCTAGAAGATGTCATTATATATATAATAGTGTTGATGTCACATTAGCTGTCACCCGTTAGGTAAGGAAGGCTAAGTCGTTTATTATTCCCACGGATATGTCACGCCAACTATTCGATTCGACGATAGGAACTTGCAATGACACACCAGAATTTAGTGACAAATACTTTTCTTACACCAGAATCAGTAATTCGATACCGACATTTGGTAGTTGACACAGGTCCTACCTGACCAACTCACAAAATTCATATCACATGCTAGGATCTCCGTAACGGATCACGCTAAAACATACTCGTAACGAGATTGCTCGCGTCACGTTGACAGTTCTCTCGCACGAATAAATCTTTTTTTTTGGTGACAGAAATAGTTTTCTGAGAATGTCACGTGTGTATAAGAGCGGTCAAAATCTCTCCATTTTAGTACTCAGTACTAGAATCATGTCATCCAGTTTAAGCCATAACCACACTACAGTATTCCTTTCCACATTGATCAATTTGTCATACTGACATACAGGTCAGAATTCACTTTTGACAAAACGAACAGTGAGCATTAACCCTTAATGCCTATGGTCGCAAGCCACCTATCGAGGTAGCGAAGAAACACATCAAATACTGGAAAGAGGAAATATGCTGGAAAACAGGGCGTTGGCTACCTGGAAAGTGGTAGTGTGGATTGTGAAATTGTCGGTAGACATTATTTTGAAGCAAGATAAGATATCGACAAGTTCAGACAACTCGACAGAACGTGAAATATTTTTATATGCAGCTGAGCCGCGCCCCATTTTTTTTATTTAACAAAGTTTTTCTGCTGGAGCAGAGAAACTCCCTAATTGCATAAGCAATTAGGAATTGGACAATTAAATCCTGATAAACAGCCTTATCTGAGGTAAGTGATTATTATATCCCATCAGACATTGAAGCAAAATTATGTGATTTTGCTTCGATGACTGATAGAATGGTAGAGAAACCGCATGGTAGGTACGTCGTACTGAAGCTTTCCCTCATTACATGTAGGAAGAGGTCATACGTGAGGAATTATCCGAGAAGAGAGATAGCCATCTGTGCAAAGCAGGCGAGGTTGCATCAAAGATTCCTGACCGATGTGAAAGAGGAGACAATTTTCAAGCACCGGAGCTGGGGCAAAGTCCCTGCCGATTTTCTTTTGCAAATGTGCGCATTATAGCCCATGTGGGGAACAATTATATACTTATAAATATACATGTACGCACCCAGCGCACTTCCTCTAATCCAAATTGGTCGTCTTTCTATCCTACTTGGACAAGTAAAGTGTTCATCTGAATTCATCCTACACTCACACGTGCGCTGCCGTGAGGATAATCGTTAAAAATTACCTACAATTTGTAAAGCAAAGACGAGCGAGCGTCGAGCGTCGATCCGCTAGACGGCCCGCCGACGTTCGCGACGAAAATTTCCAGCGTCACATTACACATATATCCTCTACACCGTAGCGTCATATATGTCCTCTACACCGTAGCATTATATATATATCAATCGACTCTAACGCCTATTGGAGGCGAACCACCGACAAGATTGTGGAACGGGTACCCAGTCTCGATAGGGTAAAAAATAATAGCATAAAATTCGCGCGAATCTTATGCTATTATTTTTTACATTTGAATCAAATTCTTTTGTTTAGGTATATTTGTTACTATGCGCCTATGATTCCGATGGCATTTTTCTTCTTAACTAGACGCTATACCGACTGAATGAGTCAACTTAAAATTTTTTAGTATAGACAAATAATTACTCAAACCGGCCTTGTTGTTCCATATCAACAGCTGCTGCTTATGAATGTAAATTCACCAGTCTTGTCTCCATATTCTCTTCCGTTTAAAATAAACGCTCCAATTTCTTCTACAAATTCAGTAAACGAGTTACAATTACGATCACAGTTGTTATCCTTTGAGTTTCTAGCTGTAGTAACCGAAGGTCCATTTCCAAATTGAATGTCAACGCTTCCCTTTGTACCAGTTCTTACATTTAGATCGCCCACCAAAATAAAGTTGCTCGGTTTCATCGAAAAATGTCTTAAGTTTTTCAAAATCGTTCCTCCAATGATTGCAGTTTATATACGCAGGAACAAGATTGAGGAAGGATCCTCCAAAATATCCACTTAGAAAAACGGTGTCATTGTGTTTGTTGAAATTAAGTTGATAGAGATTTTCTATACACTTCTTATATCCGTATAGACAGCCGCCACTTGCTCTACCTCTTGTTTGTTGTTGTGTTCTAATCGCCATATTCCAAAAGGTCCATGGACATTACGTCTATTTCGTTCTTGGACCTTATGACTATTTCCAATTGGTCATAATGTCCATGGACATGTGAATAAAGTCGTGAGATATAAAGTGATTTCAAACATGTATTATTAATTGATTTCATACGGTTTGACGTAATCCTACGTTTTCATTAGGGCCGATATTAGGATATTTGAAAATTTGCTAAAAAAGTCTTTTCATCTTGGTTTGCACATTTTTTTTTTTACAACAGGCTATCTTCTTTTTTTTTTTCATTTTAACAACTTTTTCATTTTTTCTTCTTGTTTTGTTTTGTATTGTAAACTCAGTATGCAATGAGTTTTAAAACTAATTTTACCTACATATATCCAAAGAAAATATTGAAAATCGTAGCACCAGTTTTTTGAAAAAGTGGTTTTTTGAAAAACTTTGAAAGCTTTGTTGAGTATGTCATTTTGAGATAATCTTTAGTTTCTATCTGGAATAATAATTAACAAAAAATAAAATCGCCTGTTTCCTTATTGTTTCGAAACCAATTTTTTTTAATTATTAGGTAATAATTATAGAACAAATTTTAAGAACTCTGAAATTCCCACTCAATAGGGTTGTAATTGAGTTCATGTGGTTACAATTTTACGGAATCGTATGTATAGTTCACGAGAAAACTCTATTTGAAAATTCCGATTCTAAAAGAGGTAACGTTAAAAGACAAATTCCGAAAAATTTTTTCCAACCAAAAGACACTGTTCTAAAAAAATTTCATTCTGAACATTTTATCAAATTCGTTTGAGTCTGTCCGTCCGTCTGTCTGTCTGTCTGTCTGTCTGCCTGTATGTATGTATGTATGTGTAGACACCTACAGCTCAAACGGGTGATACGAATTTCTTTTAACTTGGTATAAACAGTTTTTTAGGTATTGTACAGAGAAGAAACTGAAATTTCTTTTTCTCATAAATTCAAATGTATCCAGAAATAAAAT
This sequence comes from Platycheirus albimanus, assembly GCA_916050605.2. NCBI lineage: Eukaryota > Metazoa > Arthropoda > Insecta > Diptera > Syrphidae > Platycheirus > Platycheirus albimanus. The sequence continues at coordinate 147,047,733 of OU696696.1, forward strand.
TTCGTACGTTTTCTTAAAGCTAAAATTAGTTTAAGTATTTATTTAAGAATTTCGAATAAAGCCATTTTTATCAAAATCTCAAGCCCCAAAACCACTGTCACATATTAGAGCAAGTTTGTGCGACCCAGTCGTGCATTTTTTTAATTTTTGTTTTTTAAATTTTTTTATGGTTTCTGGACATGGAGTTTTCGTTATATATTTAAATTTCTCAAAAAGTAGAAGTCATTTTGGCATCCGGTTTTCACTTTTCGACTGAAAATCAATAAGAGCATTGAGTTTTCATAAAAAAAGATAGAACTTACATACATACGTGAAATTTTGAAAAAAAAAACTGCTTTGAAAGTTAATTTTATATATTTTTTCAAGGTTTTGAGTTTTAAAAATATTTCAAAAACGGTCTGCTGAAATATTTTTATTGAAAACATAATAAAATGCTGGATTTCTGACTGTACAAACGCTAAGGCATCGCATTGCAGGCTGTAGGGGTCACCGTTATTTAAAAAACCGTTATTGACTCCCCATATTCTGGAGTACAAAAAAAAACAGCAATTAGTTTTGTCTTTGTGACATGTGAATAAAGTCATGAGATATAAAGTGATTTCAAACATGTATTATTAATTGATTTCATACGGTTTGACGTAATCCTACGTTTTCATTAGGGCCGATATTAGGATATTTGAAAATTTGCTAAAAAAGTCTTTTCATCTTGGTTTGCACATTTTTTTTTACAACAGGCTATCTTCTTTTTTTTTCATTTTAACAACTTTTTCATTTTTTCTTCTTGTTTTGTTTTGTATTGTAAACTCAGTATGCAATGAGTTTTAAAACTAATTTTACCTACATATATCCAAAAAAAAATATTGAAAATCATAGCACCAGTTTTTTGAAAAAGTGGTTTTTTGAAAAACTTTGAAAGCTTTTTTGAGTATGTCATTTTGAGATAATCTTTAGTTTCTATCTGGAATAATAATTAACAAAAATAAAATCGCCTGTTTCCTTATTGTTTCGAAACCAATTTTTTTTTAATTATTAGGTAATAATTAAAGAACAAATTTTAAGAACTCTGAAATTCCCACTCAATAGGGTTGTAATTGAGTTCATGTGGTTACAATTTTATGGAATCATATGTATAGTTCACGAGAAAACTCTATTTGAAAATTCCGATTCTAAAAGAGGTAACGTTAAAAGACAAATTCCGAAAAAATTTTTCCAACCAAAAGACACTGTTCTAAAAAAATTTCATTCTGAACATTTTATCAAATTCGTTTGAGTCTGTCCGTCCGTCTGTCTGTCTGTCTGTCTGTCTGCCTGTATGTATGTATGTATGTGTAGACACCTACAGCTCAAACGGGTGAGCCGAATTTCTTTTAACTTGGTATAAACAGTTTTTTCGGTATTGTACAGAGAAGAAACTGAAATTTCTTTTTCTCATAAATTCAAATGTATCCAGAAATAAAATTTCGTACGTTTTCTTAAAGCTAAAATTAGTTTAAGTATTTATTTAAGAATTTCGAATAAAGCCATTTTTATCAAAATCTCAAGCCCCAAAACCACTGTCACATATTAGAGCAAGTTTGTGCGACCCAGTCGTGCATTTTTTTAATTTTTGTTTTTTTAAATTTTTTTATGGTTTCTGGACATGGAGTTTTCGTTATATATTTAAATTTCTCAAAAAGTAGAAGTCATTTTGGCATCCGGTTTTCACTTTTCGACTGAAAATCAATAAGAGCATTGAGTTTTCATAAAAAAAGATAGAACTTACATACATACGTGAAATTTTGAAAAAAAAAACTGCTTTGAAAGTTAATTTTATATATTTTTTCAAGGTTTTGAGTTTTAAAAATATTTCAAAAACGGTCTGCTGAAATATTTTTATTGAAAACACAATAAAATGCTGGATTTCTGACTATACAAATGCTAAGGCATCGCATTGCAGGCTGTAGGGGTCACCGTTATTTAAAAAACCGTTATTGACTCCCCATATTCTGGAGTACAAAAAAAAACAGCAATTAGTTTTGTCTTTGTGACATGTGAATAAAGTCATGAGATATAAAGTGATTTCAAACATGTATTAATAATTGATTTCATACTGTTTGACGTAATACTACGTTTTCATTAGGGCTGAAATTAGGATACTTGAAAATTTGCTAAAAAAGTCTTTTCATCTAGGTTTGCACATTTTTTTTTGACAACAGGCTATCTTTTTTCTTTTTAATTTTAACAACTTTTCTATTTTTTTACCCTATTCCATAGAATGGGTATATTGTATTTGGTGTGGAGTTTGTAACATAGAGAAATAATACCGTTAGGTATAGAAAAGTATATATATTCTGACTCAGAATCAAAAGCCTAGTCTATTTAGCCATGTCCGTCCGTATGTATACTCTCTACAGGTCGCAATTTTTGAGCTAGAAAGCTGAAATTCGGTATATATAATCTTTGGTTCAAGAGTAAGGCTAAGTTCTTGAACCGGTAAAGTCCGCCCACAAACACGCCCACAATCGCCATTTTTGTTGAACAACCTCAATTTGGTAAAATTAAATTATGTTTTTTGTACAGTTACGATAAAAGCATAACGCTAAAATTTTGCACGCGCAAGCTTTAGGTAAGCCTTCTTCCAATTAAATAAAAAATTTTCAGTTTGGGCTTGGCCATTTTTCATACAAAACCATCAATATTGTTTTTGTAAAAAACCAATTGTTATATTAATGCGAAAAACATTAAAATTTGTGGATATTACTTGCACATAAACATCTTGTGTATGAAATCAAAAAATTTGATTTTGGGCGTGGCTGAAGCCCACTTTCACTAAAAACATAACAAAATTGTTTTTGCAAATAAACGGTATATTTAATGAATCCGCAAGCATCTTGCGTCTCTTAGTAGAAACTAAAAATTTTATGTATGAAAAGAAATTTTTGAATTTTGGGCGTGGCTTACGCCCACTTTGCATACAAAACCATCAATATTGTTTTTATAAAATAAAAATTGTTATTATTGCGAAAAACATTACATTTTGTGGATATTGCTTGCACATAAAAATCTTGTGTATGAAATCAAAAAAATTGATTTTGGTTGTGGCTGACGCCCACTTTTCACTAAAAACAAAAAAATTGTTTTTGCAAATAAACGGTATTTATAATGAATCCGCGAGCCAAAATCTTGCGTCTCTCGTAGAAACTAAAAACTTTGTGTATGAAAACACATTTTTGAATTTCGGGAGTGGCTTACGCCCACTTTTCATGAAAGAACGAAAAATATAGTTTTAAAAATTTAAGGTACTACCAATATTCAATTAAAACCTTTTTTCCTTCCGTTCGTTATATGAAAAATATTTCTACATTTTCTTGTGTACATTTTTTCAATACGCCCACTTTTAAAGGCGTGATTTTGATAAAATACCTTTGTTCAGGTAAGATCGTTTAAAAACTACTCGATTCAGCTGTAATCTTACACATATGCCTAAATACTGACTAATGATCAAATCTTAGTTAAGTGCTTTAAATTATTCTTAAAAATTTTTAGGGCACGCCCACTTTTAAGGGGCGTTTCCGTCAAAAGTCGTAATATGCATTAATTTTTTAATGTTTTTTAACTATCGGTCGCAGTTTTGAAGTAAGAAGATAAACACTTCGGTTTGTATACCTTGGTAACGCAGCAGAGTGTAGTTCAAGAATTGTTAAAAACACCCATAATCGCTATTTCCTATCAAAATCTAATTTCTAAAAATTTTAATTTTGTCTTGTTTTGTTCAAATCGATCTGCAAGCTTAAAATTGAATGATGAGCTCATATAGTGATTACCCTGGCAATAAAAAGTCTCAGCTGTAGGCTTGGCACACGCCTTTTTTTATTGTGACAGCAGTTATTGTACATCGGCAAAACAAAATTTATATTATTGAATTTTTCCCTGCCTGCTAAAGAAGAATTTTGTTTCCGATACTGGAACAGCTGCTGGCTGCGAAGGAGGCGAACGCATATGCATATACAACATATACAAAAATGTGGGAATAAGCGGTATCTAAAAGTTCGTTGCAAACGTACTGTAGCTCTCGCTTATGTTTATTTCTTGGATGAATTTGAATTGATTAGAATAAATTTATGAAAATCTATGGAGCTGTTTTAGAGAAAAAAAGTTTTTTTTGAAGATTTTTTTGAAAACATTTTAAAAAAAATCAAAAAGGGTAGGATAAAGGTATTCAGGAAATACATTAATTTAAAATTTTTGAACAAAATTTAATAAGCAGTTTTCAAAATACGTATTATTTTTTATACCCTATTCCATAGAATGGGTATATTGTATTTGGTGTGGAGTTTGTAACATAGAGAAATAATACCGTTAGGTATAGAAAAGTATATATATTCTGACTCAGAATCAAAAGCCTAGTCGATTTAGCTATGTCCGTCCGTCCGTCCGTCCGTCCGTCCGTATGTATACTCTCTACAGGTCGCAATTTTTGAGCTAGAAAGCTGAAATTTGGTATATATAATCTTTGGTTCAAAAGTAAGGTTAAGTTCTTGAACCGGTAAAATCCACCCACAAACACGCCCACAATCGCCATTTTTGTTGAACAACCTCAATTTAATAAAATTAAATTATGTTTTTTTGTACAGTTACGATAAAAGCATAACGCTAAAATTTTGCACACGTAAGCTTTAGGTAAACTTTCTTCCAATCAAATAAAAATATTTCAGTTTGGGCGTGGCGTACGCCTATTTTTCATACAAAACCATCAATATTGTTTTTATAAAATAACAATTGTTATATTTGTAGGGAAAACTTTCGCGCCAGTCACTGGCAAAGCGAACGCCACCGGTGCCATCTACTGGCAAGTAGATTATTTGCTCACAACCGGCTGAACACATTCGATGGCATCCACCAAAGCTGGTTCCACCAAAGAGAATCCACTTTCAAAATGGACTCCACGTCCACAATTCAGATTCCACAAATTTCCAGGCTACCAAGGCCTTCCAGAATGCTACCGTTCCCAAGATTTCAGTTTAAAGCCACAATGGAACGATAATGGTTTTTCGCACGAGTTCAGTTTGTACTCTGTCCACACCCAACTTTGCAGGCGCAACGATTTCAGCAATTTGAGAAGACATATAGAATTATACACGGTCTAGAGTGTGTCCGATCCGCAAAAAGTGACAGATGGACACCAAGCAGCAATTCGAGCAAAGTAATTGATGCGGCCGGTTATTTTTCTCGAACGGCCAGCTTGAACCCATGCGTTAGCAATGTCTGTTTGTTACCATTAATTTTGTGATGTCATCTACACAGCACTTAGAACTCTGTGTAAGTGTGAACTCAGTGTTAATGAAGCTAGAAGATGTCATTATATATATAATAGTGTTGATGTCACATTAGCTGTCACCCGTTAGGTAAGGAAGGCTAAGTCGTTTATTATTCCCACGGATATGTCACGCCAACTATTCGATTCGACGATAGGAACTTGCAATGACACACCAGAATTTAGTGACAAATACTTTTCTTACACCAGAATCAGTAATTCGATACCGACATTTGGTAGTTGACACAGGTCCTACCTGACCAACTCACAAAATTCATATCACATGCTAGGATCTCCGTAACGGATCACGCTAAAACATACTCGTAACGAGATTGCTCGCGTCACGTTGACAGTTCTCTCGCACGAATAAATCTTTTTTTTTGGTGACAGAAATAGTTTTCTGAGAATGTCACGTGTGTATAAGAGCGGTCAAAATCTCTCCATTTTAGTACTCAGTACTAGAATCATGTCATCCAGTTTAAGCCATAACCACACTACAGTATTCCTTTCCACATTGATCAATTTGTCATACTGACATACAGGTCAGAATTCACTTTTGACAAAACGAACAGTGAGCATTAACCCTTAATGCCTATGGTCGCAAGCCACCTATCGAGGTAGCGAAGAAACACATCAAATACTGGAAAGAGGAAATATGCTGGAAAACAGGGCGTTGGCTACCTGGAAAGTGGTAGTGTGGATTGTGAAATTGTCGGTAGACATTATTTTGAAGCAAGATAAGATATCGACAAGTTCAGACAACTCGACAGAACGTGAAATATTTTTATATGCAGCTGAGCCGCGCCCCATTTTTTTTATTTAACAAAGTTTTTCTGCTGGAGCAGAGAAACTCCCTAATTGCATAAGCAATTAGGAATTGGACAATTAAATCCTGATAAACAGCCTTATCTGAGGTAAGTGATTATTATATCCCATCAGACATTGAAGCAAAATTATGTGATTTTGCTTCGATGACTGATAGAATGGTAGAGAAACCGCATGGTAGGTACGTCGTACTGAAGCTTTCCCTCATTACATGTAGGAAGAGGTCATACGTGAGGAATTATCCGAGAAGAGAGATAGCCATCTGTGCAAAGCAGGCGAGGTTGCATCAAAGATTCCTGACCGATGTGAAAGAGGAGACAATTTTCAAGCACCGGAGCTGGGGCAAAGTCCCTGCCGATTTTCTTTTGCAAATGTGCGCATTATAGCCCATGTGGGGAACAATTATATACTTATAAATATACATGTACGCACCCAGCGCACTTCCTCTAATCCAAATTGGTCGTCTTTCTATCCTACTTGGACAAGTAAAGTGTTCATCTGAATTTATCCTACACTCACACGTGCGCTGCCGTGAGGATAATCGTTAAAAATTACCTACAATTTGTAAAGCAAAGACGAGCGAGCGTCGAGCGTCGATCCGCTAGACGGCCCGCCGACGTTCGCGACGAAAATTTCCAGCGACACATTACACATATATCCTCTACACCGTAGCGTCATATATGTCCTCTACACCGTAGCATTATATATATATCAATCGACTCTAACGCCTATTGGAGGCGCACCACCGACAGGATTGTGGAACGGGTACCCAGTCTCGATAGGGCTGAAGACCCCAACATATAGGAAGGGATTTTGTTCCAACAGCGTTCAGGACGTCCGGCGCGTGCTTTCGTCATGGATGCCGGTCCCGACAACACCATCAGCTTTAAATGATTTCGTTGGAGCAACATCAGATACGTTTCTGCAACTCTATCTACGTACATTTATATGTTCCTGCGCCAGTATACATCTGCAGCTAAAAGTTCCTGCATCTTTAATCATCAGCGCAACATCAGATCCTTTTACTTTACTCTGGGACAACTATACTTACCTGTTCAGGAAATTATCTTTGTATTTATGTGTTTAATAATATCGCTCTGGATAAACCAGGTAAAGAATTTGTATCTATGATTTTTATAAGTGTGTATTATTAAGAGCGAAGCACAAATACCGCCCCAAAAAAACCCACAGGCGGGTTAATAATTGCCAGCTAATGTACTTGGTCAATGTACGAAGCATTTATCCACGGACGGTGGAATTTACCTTTTTATCAATGACCACACTTTTTGTTGAGTCAACACAATAGTGGATGGACCTTACGCCTCCTCCACCCCCACGTTATCTACATGGCAAATTATATTATCTTAAGAAATCTTTAAGTGGTATATATATTAGTTTTTCTTTTGTATGCATTTAAATTCATTAACGTGTACAGTACATTTATGGCCATATAGAAAGTGGATGCTTCTTGATAAAGTTTTTTTTTTTGTTGTCTCGTCCCGTATCATATCCGGTTTTCGTGATATCCTATTGAGATCGATTTCGTTTAAAAGATTAGTTCATAACAACGACGTTTTCGGGGATTCGAATATATATTCTTGTACGCTGTCAGGAATCCGGTATTCCATCCGTACAGTCACTATAAGATAGTAATGCTTGAGGTATCTGACTCTTGTTGTTTATTGCTTTCAAGCAATCAGTCCACACGATCTCGACGTTTGTTTATATGTAAACTAGCGGGACCTGGCGCGCGTTGCTACGCCCAAGAAAAAACATTTTTCTTGTAATAAATCAACTCGATGGCGATAATTTTTAAGGATTTTATTTATAATGCTAAAGTTGTAAATTAATTCAATACAATAGTGTATACAACATTTTGTGTTTGATGGTGTGGTGCATGTATAAATAAATTTTTTGGGGCTCTCACTCTAGAACATGCTACGTATAATTGTCCGTGTGAAAAGCACGGTTCCTCCAAATTCACACCACACACTTGAAGACTTTGTCCTTGAGCTTTATTAATGGTCATAGCAAAGGATAAACGCACGGGGAATTGAAGACGTTTGAATTCAAATGGCATGTCCGTTGGTATTAATGGGATGCGCGGTATTAGTACAATTTCACCTTTTGCTTTGCCAGTGAGAATTGTTGCTTGAATTGAATGTGGCACCAGCAATTGCGTTAAACGGACGATATCATTCAAATTTGCATCATTGATCATTGCGTCACGCAAAATTATGTATTCCTGTGATCTTAATCGGGTTTGATTGTGACGGATGAAATTAAATCGCTCACTTTCAATTTTGACGTACATATCGACGATATATTGATGCGAAAGTTGATTGCATCGCAAAATACAATTGGTTTCTTGAGGGTGAATCATCAATCGATACGAATAAAAATTTATCGCACTAACTTTTTTCGTTGATTCTTGGCCTGCAATGCAAAAATTAATTAGCGAATGATAATAATTTAAAAATCATATTTAAACAAAAATCAAATGTGTATGTACCAGTTGTTGGATTTATCATTGGTATGTTGATATGATAGCCATCGTCCCCTCTCCAAAACAAAATGGGGTATTGCAATACATCATAACAGCGATGGAGTACTGAAATACATTGTAATTGCTCATTTCTACGATACAAAACAATATCTCGTAGCCGAAACTGTTCACCAACCACAACAATGGCTACTTCATCAATCGTTGGTACATTGAATCGTCTGGCGTGCTCCCCAATTGGTGTTTTATCGGCTTTTATTATGATTTTGTGGCCATCGGTGGGCATCCGATCGAGTGTCACTTTAAACAATTTCACCAATTCATTGTGTTAATGGAAAAATGTTTGCAATTCATTCACGATTGATCTTCTCGTATTCGTCGAAATTGCACAGCGCTGATTTAATTAACGATTCTCATCACCAATAAAATATATTTGCAAAAATTGATGATCACCATCTGCAAAGATCCAGCTCTATGGTATATTTGACCTTGAATCTGTAACGTTCGAGATTTATATATAGATGACGGATCTGAATTTGTAAAACCATCGAACACAGGGACGGCACATGAATTAAATATGATATTGCTTATTCCACACGAAGAAATTACCTTAAACGTCGGAATAAATTGTTAGGTGCACTTTACCGCGAATTATTATTTATTATTTACGATGATTAGCTAATTATTATTAAAATACGAACTTAAAAACCACGACTGGGATTAATCGAATCCCGAACAAATAAACCAGATAGCAAGTAAAAACGAATAAACAATTTGCGCAACCGGCGCACCGAAAGTTGATATCGATAATGATATCAACTTGAAACGTCAACATAAAAAAAAAGGAATTGGAGAGGATGAAAGAGGTAAAGTGCGACCAAACAAGTTTTGTATTTTTTTTTTAATACAACCACCTTCCGACTGCTCAGCGAGGGGTGGGTTCGAAAAATTTAGACGCGATAAAATCGATATTAAAAAATATGTGTGGAAGACAATAAAAAAAAAAGTTTATTTGAATTAAATCAGAGTACAGGGTGTACTCGTTTAGAAGTGGGCGCCAGGAAACTTTTATGGTAGTTTGCCTTACCAATATAAATCTGAAAAATGTCTTCAATTGTAAAGAATTGAACTACAGAATTATTATTCCCAAAGGGAAGTTGAATTATTTTATTGATTGAAAGTTATTGGTCTGGGAAACCTTGGCAGAAGGCCTGGACGAAAACCCAGAGTCTTTTCAACAAAAAGAAAAAGCAAGAACAATAGTTTTTCGAGATTAGCAGAAGGCTAATTCTCGAAAATAAAATAGAAGCAAATAATAAAAAGAAGCAAACAAAGGGGTGTGTCAAATGGACACAAAGAAAGATCGCAATGGTAAAGAACGTTACAAGGTCAAAAATAAAGGTCACGGGTCCCACAATCTTGGGAGGGAAGCGAATATTCAGCGAAGGCCTACTTTAACGACAATTTATTTGCCCCACACAGGGTCACAAACAAATCGAATTAACAAAAGAAACAAATCAAACAAACAATTAACAAGCTAAAATTTCTGGAAACCACCAGACACAGAAATACTTAGCTTTTTCCAAAAACAATCTCCAACAACGATTTTCTTCTCAAATGCTTTCACAACTGTAACTCTTGATTTTATCAATCGATTTTCTTCTATATTTCACTAGCTTCCTTTCAAATTTCGATAAAAAAAAATGTAGTTTTTCACTTCTCTTTAAATAGGTCTCAAAATTTCTGCTTATCTTTAACAAATCCAAAATTGAATTCTCATCCAAAATGGAGGCTTGGCTTGTCCACTTCGCCCCGACCATATAGCCATCCTCTTCGGATCTTTTGCGTGGTGGTGTTCTTGTCTCAGTCATGCAGCAGCATCTCGCCCATCTATGCAGAGACGTGCGACTGAGAGCGGTGAAACCATTGCACGCGATCCTATGCGTTGAGGATGCGATCCTCGTAGGCTCAGTGGACGTGTTCAGCCGTATACCGTCAATTATATTTAATTTTAAAAGGCAAGTGAAAAACTACGACACCACGCGCAAAGTCCCCAGCCCAAACCGGCCCAAACTAATTACTATGAGAAGAATATTTTTGTTGGAGAGAATCCTAACCATTGTCCAACTAAAATGGTGGGAATTATAAACAAGAATAATCTAAATTCCATAGACCTTCGCGCAGATAATATTTACAGAGAAAAACACATCATTGCTATCTTTCTTTGAAATCAGACACTTTACGGTGGGCACTCGGCCATTCTAAATTTACGGTGGTGTGACTATAATTCACACTTTGTTGTGTTGTTGTGGGTTCCTCTTTCGAATTCGTTGGAAAGCTTCATCACTTTCTTTACTATGCGTGCGAGTCTCCAGCCCGTCCGCTGGCTCAACACGATAGACTGATGCGTGTGAGTCTCCAGCTCATCCGCTGGCTCAGCACGATTAAATTAGAATACGTTGCGGGCAAGTCTCCAGCTCGTCCGCTGGCTCAACCCGATGGAAAGTAACCTGCTTTGTTATCCTCTCTGAGTCACTCTCAAAACTCCCAGAGGACAACGGACTCAAAATGTGGGTAAAAAAAAGGAATGGTTGGGATGGAACGGAAACAAATATCGAGAGTTGAACCGTGCCAAAAGCGCACGATTTGACCAGGTTTTAAGAACCAAAAGAATGATTTTTGTTGCGGTAAATCTTACCGTAACAAATTCCACCCTTACCTACCAAAGAAGAAAATTGGCTTTCAGATAAGAAAGCGAAGTAAAAAGGATAAAAAGAGAGGTAAACAACACAACCAAATGGAATACACTACAGCACAACACATCTACATCTCAATCGCTCTGGGCGAGAGTTAATTACACATCACAGAGCTGTGAAGCTCTCAGTAACTCTTAGCGCAGCTAGTCCTTGTTACGCGACTAAGTATCGGAGTTTTCCGAGGAATCGTTGTAGTACGGCTTCAGATCTTTGACGTTCCAGGTTCCTCGAAAGGTACCTTTTTCGTCCTTGAGCTCGTACGTCCATGGAGACACGCGTTTCTTAATAAGAAACGGACCTAAAAATTTAGGCGCTAATTTTGCCGTGTAGTAGTTTGCTGCATCAGACAAACTGAAATTACGTCGCCAAACCAATTCGTTTGGAAGATACTGTACATCCCTTCGTCTAAGGTTGTACCTTTTCGCCGCCATCTTGGATGCTGACTCTAACTTTTTCCCTATTTCTTCCCTAAGCAACCTAAACCTTTCCCTAGTGTCATCCGTACTATCACTCCTAACATCCGGAATGGTGGTTAAGGGTTTGCCAAAAGTCACCATTCCTCGACCAAAATTCGCGTAGTAAGGCGACACGCCTAAAACTTCGTGATGTGACGTGCGTATACAATACGCCACCTTTGCTAACTGTGCATCCCAAGACCTATGGTTTTCTGAAACATACGCCCTAAGAGTATTCTTGATAATTTGATTAATCCGTTCTGACGGATTAGCCTGAGGATGGTAATTCGCCGTAAACCTAATTGTAGAACCATAGCTATCACACAAAGACTTCAGTTCCTTGCTTTTGAACTGCGGACCGTTATCACAAACAACACATTTTGGAACACCAAACAACAAGAAGACATTGTCTTCCAACTCCTTACAAACAGACTTCGCCGTTGCAGATCTCAACGGGAACAACAATGGAAATTTGGTAAAGTAATCGACGACCGTTAGAATGTAGACAAAACCCCTACTCGATTTCGGAAGTGGACCTACCAAATCAATGCAAATCATCTCCCACGTATCGGTTACCCCTTTCCTCTCCGTCATCAACCCAGCTGGTTTTTCATTAATAGGTTTCACACTTTGGCATATTTTACAGTTCCTAACATACCTAGTTATATCTGACCTCATTTTTGGCCAATAAAATTTATCTCCTATCCTCCAAAAAGTTTTCTTAACCCCCATATGCCCTGCTAACGGATGGTCGTGATTTTCTTCTAAGATCTTTTTTCTATCATTCTTTGCTACTACTAACTTCCACTCACTATTACTATCATGAACTACTACATGATTTGCCTTAACAAACTTAAACAATTTTCCCTGTTCTACTCTCCAGGCTGGAAAAGACAATGGTTTCTTTTCCACCTCTCCTATCATCTTTTCTATCCAAGGATCTTTTGTAGGCTCTGAAATCCCAGATAAAACTGGTACGCTCCTAGAGAGCATATCTGGCACTACATGATCCTTCCCTTTGCGGTGAACAATGTTGAAATCGAACTGCTGCATACGTACAGCCCATCGAGCCAGCCGACCTGCTGGGTCTTTCAACTTGCTCAACCATATAAGAGAGTAGTGATCGGTAATGACCGTAAACTTCACACCCTCTAAATATGGCCGTAACTTTTCTATCGCCCACAGAACAGCCAAGCACTCTTTTTCTGTGGTCGAATAGTTACGCTCGCAACGATTAAGTGATCTGCTCAAATAGCAAATCACTTTCTCGCCATCGTCAAAATTTTGACTAAGAACCGCACCAATCCCAAAGTCCGAAGCATCCGTCTGAACGACAAATGGCTTCGTGAAATCCGGGCACGTTAGAATGGGTGCCGCTACCAAACATTCCTTAGCTTTTCTAAAGCTGTCCTCACATTCCTTACTCCAATCAAATTTCCTATTCTTCTTCGTCAATTCAGACAACGGTTTCACCAAACTAGCAAAGTTTGGAATGAATCTCCTATACCAGGATACCGTGCCGATGAAGCTCCTAACTTCCTTCACATTTTTAGGTGATGGAATTCCTAACATACTCTCTATCTTTTCTGGGTCCATGTGGAGACCGTTTCTGTCAACAACATAGCCCAAAAATTTTAAAGAAGGCCTAACAAAATGACATTTTTCCCTACCTACTTTTAAACCTGCCTTTATTAATCTATCAAAAACCTCATTCAAAATTTCCATATGCTTCTCGAAACTGTCTGTCACGATGATAATGTCATCGAGATAGACGAAGACATATGGTTCTAACTCAGGTCCAAGGACCGTATCTATAAAACGTTGCCAAGTTGCGGGTGCATTATGCAAACCGAACGGCATCCTCAAAAAATGAAATAGTCCCCGACCTGGAACTGTAAATGCAGTATACTTCTGCGAATCCTTCTCAACTGGAATCTGCCAATACGCAGACTTAATGTCCAGTGAACTTAAAAACCTAGCATTATTTAACTTATCTAAGATGGCCGTAATATAAGGGAGGGGGTACGCGTCCCTATCTGTTACCTCATTCAACTTCCTATAATCTACACAAAACCTATACGTGCCATCTTTCTTCTTAATCATGACAATGGGTGAAGCCCATGGACTGTCAGATTTTTCAATGACTCCGTCTCGGAGCATCTCTTCTAATTCCCTATCTATAAACTTTTGAATAGCTGGCGACACCGGATAGTACCGCTGTTTAATCGGCTCAGCTTTTGTCCTAATTTTGTGCGACACCATCTGTGTGCACCCTAACCCCTCTGGCATTTCTTTAAAAAGTTTTTCTAAACAACTGTCTAACTCTTGTTGTTGTGTCTCTGTCAATTCCGTTAAATGTTCCGCCACGGACATCGAAGCCAAAGAGCTTTGGTTCGAAAACGTCCATTCCCTCGATTTTAAATCCGGGACCACACCCGATAGAGCCCAAAAATCTGCTCCTAAAATCAACCTATGAGGAAGGCGGGGAATGACGAGACACTCTACTAAAACTATTTTCTCTTTTACCCTAATTGGAAGTGATATAACTCCCTCTACTCCTATACCTGCACCATCCGCTAAAGTAACTTTATCTATGCTAGTTTTGCCTAACTCTAAACCTAAATCTTTTAAAATTTCCCACCCGTCCCTACAAATAATTGTGCGTGAAGCACCTGAATCTAAAAGACCTAACATTTGAATACCAAAAATTTCAACGCCTAAATATGGCCGTTGATCTCTACCACTCTGCTCTAGTGTAAAACCCAAATGAATTGCCGACTGGTTACCAGTAGGCAACCTAAAAGAATTTAACGACGCTCTCGTCCTACTGACCCGAGAGTGCGTCTCGCATTTCCCGACTGGTTATTCGAAACCATGTTTCTCGACTGTTGATTATTTTGACCGAAGTTCCTACAACAATTTGGGCAGTTACTTCGAGTAACTCCCTGCCTACCACAACCATAACAACGCCTAGGAGCGGAACACCTATTTGCAAAATGGCCTGATCCATTGCAATTAAAGCATCTCATAGTTGGTCTTCCATCACCAACTTGAGAATTTCGAATGGGTGGGCTCGATGATTGAGCCTGAAAGCGAACCTGACGACTGGTTTCGTTGTTCTCAGAAACAACCGAAACTGTAAGAGCATCAATACCTACGTATGCTAGATCCGGTTCTAGCAACGTCCTATTTCTAACACTGGGAGGTGGAACATACGATTCTACGTTAGCCCTAACTGCCTCTAAATTACGCCCTAGCAAAACTAAATCAGAAACACAACTAGGATTCGCCAATCCAAGTTGCGTCTGATAGAACGGTGTCAAATTCTTTTGAATAATTGACAGCTTCCTCCGTTCCGAAATTGGTTCAGAAAGCCTGCCAAACAAATTCTGCATCGTCGCCACATAGACACCGATGGACTCATCCTTGCCTTGTGTGCGACGCCTAATCTCATCTAATAACGAATCGTCGTAATTCGGTGGCAAGAACTCCAGCTTCAACTCTCTGATAAGTTCTTGCCACGAATTAACCGAGACCCTAATTGCCCTATACCAAATAAGAGCTTTCCCAGTAAATAAATCTACTGCTGCCCTAAAAACTTGACCTTCTATCACCCCTCTAGCTAGACGAATCTCCTCTACTCGCTCAAGAAATGAGTTCACTGAGGCACCACAACGCTCACCAGTGAACTTCACCTCCCACTTCGACAAATTTTCAAATTTTTCAGTAGTAACTACAAGCCTTTCTACACTTTCTCTATCTCTATCTCTCCTGTCATTTTCTATGTTGTTGGTTGTTGTTTTCCTAGACCCTACATCTACTTCCTCAATATTTCTAGAAACCCCAGTTGAGGTTCCCGCCGGCTTCTTCTTTTGAGGTTCGGTTTAACTCTCATCTTCATCTTCAGAACAACTTTCTTCTACTTCTTGTTCTTGACTATCTTCTAACTCTGCCAATGCCAAAACAAGTTTGCTTTTCAACTTATTTCTAGCTTTGACCTCATCTTCTCCTATTGGCTGGGATCTACCTACTCTACCTAATCCCCACTCAACTTTTGCTAAAATTTTTAAATACTCCTTCGATTTTCTTGATTTGGGGGGATTCACTAGCAACTGACCTATCTCAACTAACTTCTGTTCTAATGCTTTTTGATCCTGTTCGAATGTGAACGGATACAAAGCAGGAACCCAAGATTTTCGCTTTTCTAAAAGCCTAGACGACCTCAGAGATTTCCTCATCTCATCTACTGTCCCTACATCTAAATCCCTACACTCCATTTCATAAGCTAACTCATCCTTATCTAACCTATTTATATCCATTTTGAATCTAATTAAAACTAACTATAATCACAAAATTTAAAAAAAAAGCAAAAAAAAAAAATAAAACTCAAAATAAAACTTTTGTCAAAAACTCAAAGCAACAAAAATAAGACTTAAAAATGTTGACCGGAAATTAAAAAAAACTCAAAATAATTATCAAAAAAGAAGAAGAAAAAAAAACTTAAACAAAACTCAAAAAAAAAAAAAAATAAAGAGCACAAAAAAGAATGACTTTTCTTATAACCGAAAAAATAAAAAAAAATAAAAATTCCCAAAACAACAAAAAAAATTTAAAAAAAATACTACTTTTCTACAAAAAAATATTTTTAAAATGGTACCACTTTTTTTTAAAGTGGCAACCTCGAAAACAAAATTAATGTTTTGTTAAAATACAATACGACGGAAAGAGACAAACGTATGTCAATTCCTCGTGCCAAGACAAATCAATATTTATCAATAAAAAAAAAACTAAAGTAAAATTAAGCAACAACTAATTAAACACAAAATCAAAATAAAATGTAAAATGCTAAATTTTCAAAAGGCGATATAAAGAGAAAAGAAATAAAAATAATAAAAAAATAATATCTACCACTCTCCTTTTCTGCACCGCCAATCACCACTGTCACCAAACACAAATTATTTCTTGCTGCTTGCTTAAGCACACAGTTTCCTGATGTTTTGTGTACCTATATGGGAATATAAAAAAAAACAGGCAGTAAAACACTCTTTTTTTTTTATTTAGATAAAAACAAGAAAAAACAATGGACTTCCCTAAACCACAGACACAAAGAACAATAACAAGCCAAGAAAATTTTCCACACTGCTTCCACAAAAACTTTAATGCCCCAAGTTGGGTGGCCAATTTGTTAGGTGCACTTTACCGCGAATTATTATTTATTATTTACGATGATTAGCTAATTATTATTAAAATACGAACTTAAAAACCACGACTGGGATTAATCGAATCCCGAACAAATAAACCAGATAGCAAGTAAAAACGAATAAACAATTTGCGCAACCGGCGCACCGAAAGTTGATATCGATAATGATATCAACTTGAAACGTCAACATAAAAAAAAAGGAATGGGAGAGGATGAAAGAGGTAAAGTGCGACCAAACAAGTTTTGTATTTTTTTTTAATACAACCACCTTCCGACTGCTCAGCGAGGGGTGGGTTCGAAAAATTTAGACGCGATAAAATCGATATTAAAAAATATGTGTGGAAGACAATAAAAAAAAAAGTTTATTTGAATTAAATCAGAGTACAGGGTGTACTCGTTTAGAAGTGGGCGCCAGGAAACTTTTATGGTAGTTTGCCTTACCAATATAAATCTGAAAAATGTCTTCAATTGTAAAGAATTGAACTACAGAATTATTATTCCCAAAGGGAAGTTGAATTATTTTATTGATTGAAAGTTATTGGTCTGGGAAACCTTGGCAGAAGGCCTGGACGAAAACCCAGAGTCTTTTCAACAAAAAGAAAAAGCAAGAACAATAGTTTTTCGAGATTAGCAGAAGGCTAATTCTCGAAAATAAAATAGAAGCAAATAATAAAAAGAAGCAAACAAAGGGGTGTGTCAAATGGACACAAAGAAAGATCGCAATGGTAAAGAACGTTACAAGGTCAAAAATAAAGGTCACGGGTCCCACAATCTTGGGAGGGAAGCGAATATTCAGCGAAGGCCTACTTTAACGACAATTTATTTGCCCCACACAGGGTCACAAACAAATCGAATTAACAAAAGAAACAAATCAAACAAACAATTAACAAGCTAAAATTTCTGGAAACCACCAGACACAGAAATACTTAGCTTTTTCCAAAAACAATCTCCAACAACGATTTTCTTCTCAAATGCTTTCACAACTGTAACTCTTGATTTTATCAATCGATTTTCTTCTATATTTCACTAGCTTCCTTTCAAATTTCGATAAAAAAAAATGTAGTTTTTCACTTCTCTTTAAATAGGTCTCAAAATTTCTGCTTATCTTTAACAAATCCAAAATTGAATTCTCATCCAAAATGGAGGCTTGGCTTGTCCACTTCGCCCCGACCATATAGCCATCCTCTTCGGATCTTTTGCGTGGTGGTGTTCTTGTCTCAGTCATGCAGCAGCATCTCGCCCATCTATGCAGAGACGTGCGACTGAGAGCGGTGAAACCATTGCACGCGATCCTATGCGTTGAGGATGCGATCCTCGTAGGCTCAGTGGACGTGTTCAGCCGTATACCGTCAATTATATTTAATTTTAAAAGGCAAGTGAAAAACTACGACACCACGCGCAAAGTCCCCAGCCCAAACCGGCCCAAACTAATTACTATGAGAAGAATATTTTTGTTGGAGAGAATCCTAACCATTGTCCAACTAAAATGGTGGGAATTATAAACAAGAATAATCTAAATTCCATAGACCTTCGCGCAGATAATATTTACAGAGAAAAACACATCATTGCTATCTTTCTTTGAAATCAGACACTTTACGGTGGGCACTCGGCCATTCTAAATTTACGGTGGTGTGACTATAATTCACACTTTGTTGTGTTGTTGTGGGTTCCTCTTTCGAATTCGTTGGAAAGCTTCATCACTTTCTTTACTATGCGTGCGAGTCTCCAGCCCGTCCGCTGGCTCAACACGATAGACTGATGCGTGTGAGTCTCCAGCTCATCCGCTGGCTCAGCACGATTAAATTAGAATACGTTGCGGGCAAGTCTTCAGCTCGTCCGCTGGCTCAACCCGATGGAAAGTAACCTGCTTTGTTATCCTCTCTGAGTCACTCTCAAAACTCCCAGAGGACAACGGACTCAAAATGTGGGTAAAAAAAAGGAATGGTTGGGATGGAACGGAAACAAATATCGAGAGTTGAACCGTGCCAAAAGCGCACGATTTGACCAGGTTTTAAGAACCAAAAGAATGATTTTTGTTGCGGTAAATCTTACCGTAACAAAATCCATTTCTTATAATATTTGTAGCTCCAAAAGATGTCATTTGAAAGCATGAATTGTATTTTTGAATATTTGAGAGGAAATGCTTCGACGTTGGTGAATTGCCAAAAACCAATGAAAGCAAAGGTTCTGGCGGAAGTTCGAGCACCGGCAATTTGACTTTCCCACCAGCACAGCACAAGCAAGGCGTTTCGTTTCTAAATTTAAATTCTTTGCAATGTTTACATTCTATATTCATCTGGCCAATGTAGGTATGCATGCTGTAATCAATGGTGGCATCGTAATTGAAAGGCGCGCGTTCCATTTGATGTATATCATAAACGGACGTACGCCCACGACGGTTTCTTGGTGCTTCACTATTAACCAAGTGAGTTCTCCGTCTGTGTCGTTGTGTTTCCATTTCATTTCGTCGAACACGATCTTCTTCACTTTGTGATCTTCGATTTAACGCTGTAGCATTTGATTGACGTAAACGTCTGCCAATGTTTGCTCGTCTTGAACGTGGCATTCTTTCAGTACAGTGTATTACTAATTGAATATAAAAGCAAAACATTGAAAATTATTTCAAAAAAAATTATAAATTGAATTCAAAGTTCAATGTGTGTGCGTGGTAATATGAATGTGTGTGCGTGGAAATATGAATTCACATACACACACACTGAAAAAAAACCTCAATCCAATTGAAAATGAAGAAACGCTTTTATATACATAAAAATGAAGCATTTAAAATATAATTGAAAATATTTCAATCGATAAATACTACACTCTACCAAAATTCAGTACTTTTCTATACGATTTATCGACTGCATTTTGGTACAGTGTATTAAAAAAGAAACACATGGTTAACACTCACCAAAAGTATGTCTGTTCGCAATGAGAGGAGCACGATATAAGAGAACTCAAAGCACATAAGAAAAATGTCAGCTGAATTCCAATGACAGCGAATTAATATTAACATAATGCACTTACAACTACATTTGACAACTGTGCTTTGCTGAGCAGAGTTCCAATGGGCTGTTACCTGCAGTTTAGCCAAGAGGCGTATACATTTTTTTCAATTTGACAGGCTTGAGAAATGCTTAAATTGAATGGTACTTATAGAAAGAAAACTTTGAATAAAATTCGTTTTTTAAATTCAGAATCAAATCGTTGGTACTCTGCATTCATTCAAATCTATTGACTGTGTAACAAACGAAGATGAAGCCACTTATTATCCAACTGAGTTTTTAAACTTCTTAGATGTACCTGACTTACCACAGCACAATTTACAACTGAAGGCGGGCTCGGTAGTAGTCATCAGCTTCGAAATCTAAAACAACCAAAACTTTGCAATGGAACGCGCTTGGTGAAAACTGATGAGTAATGTCTAACATTTCATTCTAATGCTTTCTTATAAACAACATTTTTTGTATTACTATCTTTTACATAAATAAAAAGTGCGGTCGGTTTCCCTACTCTAGAACACCCAACATGACCATGAGAAATCAATACCGCAAATTTTCAAAGATTGACCTTGGGCTTTATTTATAGTGATGGCAAAAGCAAGGCGAATAGAAAATTGATGACGTTTAAAATCAAATGGCAAATCAGGTATAATCATTGGAATTCTGGGGATCAAAACATCTTCCCCTTTATATTTGCTACTAATAATCGTAGCTTCAATTAGATTATTCATTCACTTTTTTACAGCTAGTCTAGTACCATTGAAAAGTTGAGGTTGAATAATACTACGCATTATTATAATCGGGATCCAATTTTTAGAGCTAAATAATGAGGTGGCAGTCCTGGCAAATCAAGCGAATTCAAAAGTTCCGTCTGGTAATTCAGCACGTCATCCTCATTTATAATTCCATCAACTCATTTGTTTTCAACAAATTGTCCATCTATTTCTTCTAAAATAGATGCATTAATTTCAGCGACATCTGTATTTTTGCCTTTAGCTCTTTCAATTAACCAAGTACGATTTTTATAGTTCTCCGAAATACTTCGAAACACACTATGAACCAATTCTTTCTTTGAATTCCTCATACAATAGAAATTTGTAGTGTAATTTGGCCATTTGAACTATCAACGTCAACGGACATTTTTCCATTTCCAATATCCAACAGCTGCTTTGAAAATTTGCAGCAGATGGGTCACTTTAGTGAGTGTTTTAACATATATCCACAAAGGAGAACATTTAAGGCATTGACATCCGCAGTAGTCGATCGGGGTATGACCGGCAAAGTTTGTTTAAAGTCACCCGCCAAGAATATCATGGCGCCGCGAAATATTACTTGGCTACCTCGCAAATCTTTCAGAGTTCGATCGAAAGCTTTAAGTGACTTTTTGTGTGCCATTGTACACTCATCCCATACAATAATCCTACACTGTTGCAAGACTGGCCATTGCCGACGTTTTAGAAATATTACATGTAGGCGCTTCGTTAACATGGATGTTTAAAGGCAATTTAAGTGCATAGTGCCCTGTACGACCACCATTGATTGATTGCATACTGGCAAGTGCATTTGCAACATATGCAACATACGTAGCATACATGGTATTATTTTTTTTACAGACAAACCTGGTGCAAATAAATACCTATTGGGCAAAAAAAGAATCATTCAATGTATGCTACCTATGTTGCATATGTTGCAAATGCACTTGCCACCATACAATCAACTAATCAAAAAATTCAATAATTGATCATAAGTGAAATGTATGCATAATTATGAATCATTATGACACATATAATATACAACATTTGCAACAAATGCATTTATATCTCGAGTTTGATAACACCAAATTTAATGATTCTTGTTTTGCTTGCACCAGGTTTGTCTGTAAAAAAAATAATACCATGTATGCTACGTATGTATTGCATTGTTTTTTTAACAGACAAACCTGGTGCAAGTAAATATCTATTGGGCAAAAAAAGAATCATTAAATTTGGTGTTGTCAAACTCAATATATAAATGCATTTGTTGCAAATGTTGTATAGTTGCATACATTTCAGTTATGATCAATTATTGAATGTGTTGATTAGTTGATTGCATGGTGGCAAGTGCATTTGAAACATATGCAACATACGTAACATACATTGTATTATTTTTTTACACAAAAACCTGGTGCAAATAAATACCTTTTTAGCAAAAAAAGAATTATCAAATTCTGTGTTGTCAAACTCGAGATATAAATGGTCAAACATAAATCAAACTCATTTTTATATATATAGAAGATTATTATCGTGTTTAATATATATTTGTCCACCAACCGACACTAAGAATGTTTGCCTACATATCGTTACGCGCGATTAACGATTTTGTCTACTGTGCTCGATAACAAGGCATGAATATTACTTGAGATACGATACTTTAGATTTTCAAGGTCTCGTTCCTAACCAACCCGTGTTACCAAATTTTTGAATCAGAAGTTAATAGAGCTGACCTCAGTCAATATCTTGAGGAATAGAAGCCATATATATTCCACTTTACATACATTTAACTAATCTTTTCACAGGTTGTCCCCGAGGTGCACTTCAGCGGCAGCAGAGTATTGATAACGTCAACTGAAACTACCCCATTGGTAGTCAGTGGCATTTTGAATTTTGCATGCTTTATTAAATTGGAATATATTTTACTTTTCATTAACTATTTAACTATATTGATTTAAATATATTGACATTTTTGATCGATTACTCGAGTGGATACAAACTGTATTCATTTGTGTATGGTACCTTTTTTTTGATGGGTGTCTATGGGTTTGAAAATTTACTTTTGTTTTATCTCGGCATAGAATCTCGAATTGAACCTCTATGGCCTAAGTATATTCACTGATATTCTCATCTTGAGTTTGATTTACTAATAAAATCTTTTCGCGTACGTTCGTATTTAATACGTTTGTTAGTCCGAAATTAACTTTTCCGTCCGTTTCTTTTGAATTCTTCGCTTTTCGATTTGACAAGCTCATCGGTATTGAGCTCATCTCCGCGGTGTATAAATAAAATATAAATATTTTATAATTTTACTGTAGAACAGAAATTACATTAACCGCGAAGAGATTATTGCTATGAAACCACTATAACGAGCCATTTTCATAGGTGTAACCATCTACATCCGCACTTCTTGTGGCAAGCCAGAAGTTACTTTTAGTTTTAATTTTCCTTTAAATGATATTAGACTTTATGACGAGTTTCGTTCGATACTCAGTAAATGTATTAGGGATATAAGTTAGTTAAGATTGCAGATTAGCATTTTTCTTAGTTTATCTCTTAGATATATATAAAGGGTGATTCACCAGCGTTGTGCCAAAAAGCTTGAGCGTGTAGGTTGAGTTGAGACAAGAAAAAAATCGTATGCGAGGGGGGGTCTATTCCCCCCCCCCCCGTTTAGCCGGGAGGGGCAATTTTCTGAAAAATTGACTTATTTTGTAAAAAAAAATATTAAAAATCAACGGCTTCGTTTACAACACCGTGTTATACTTTTTTGGAAAGCCAAAAACTTTTTCTTTAATTTTGTTTTTAAGTTAAATTGTTTTAACGAATTGTTTAAAAAATATAAATTTTCAAACTCAAAATTTTCAAAAAAAAAAAAGAAAAAAATCATATTTGAACTAATTTTTTTCAAAATTTTATGTAATTAAGTACCAATTTTGTTTTAAAAATTCAATGCCATTGTTAATTTTTAGTCGAAAACAGAAAACCGGATGCAAAAATGACTTTTCGTTTTTGATTAAACCACAATTTTTCTTGAATGAATAAACAACTATCAACCTAAAGGTAAATAAAAGGCATCGCATATTTAGTAAACAACCATTTCCAATTGGAATATTGACTCATCAACACATAACAATGTCAAACTCATACTCTCGAGAAGAGTTAGCGGACATGCACTTCTGCTACGGTTTAGCTAATGGTGGAGATCGGGAAGCTGAAAGACTTTACGCTGAAAGATATCCCAATAGAAGGTGCCCGAGTCGTAGCATGTTTTCAAGAATCCACCGACGTCTAAGAGAGCACGGACAGCTAGAGATTAGAAGAAGTGAAAGGTCAATTGCAGGACCCCCAATCATAGAGGAAAGAATTTTAGATACGGTCCGACGTAATCCCTCCATTAGTACAAGGAGGATAGCTACAATGCTCGGAGTGTCCCAATCTAGAGCATGGAGAGTGCTTGGTACGGAACATTTACACCCTTACCACTTCACGCCAGTTCAGGAACTCACAGCAAACGACAGGTTATTGAAAGCAGAATTTTGTCGATCATTGCTGCTTAGAGATGAAACTGAACGCAACTATTTTTCAAGGATTTTCTGGACGGATGAGGCACAGTTTACCAGGGATGGCGTCACTTACTTTCACAATTTACATCACTGGAGTGAAAATAATCCACACAACAAAAAGCAGAACAAATCACAACACCGCTTTAGCTGTAACGTCTGGCTTGGTATTGTTGGACACACCGTGATCGGACCCCGATTTCTGAATTCCGTTATTAATGGAGAATCATATCTACAGTTCCTACGAGACCTTTTGCCCGATTTGTTAGACAACGTTCCATTGGCTATAACCGATAGTTTAATCTATCAACAAGATGGTGCTCCAGCACACTATAGCTTACAGGTGAGAAACTGGCTGGATGATCATTTTAGTGACCGATGGATTGGGAGAAGAGGCCCAACAGAATGGCCTCCTAGATCACCAGATTTAACACCCTTAGATTTTTACGCATGGGGATTCATGAAGAATTATGTGTACGAAGTGGAAATCGTTTCTTTGGAACAGCTTAAAGAACGAATTGAAGTCGCTGGAGTAAAATTGCAGGAAAATTTATCAAATATAAATTTATGCGCAGGCATCTAAGAAATGGGGATCATATTGAAAATTTCTTATAATTTCAAGAAATTCAAGAAAAATTGTGGTTTAATCATCTTAAGCTCCTAGCAGGTAGAACCCTTCCCGGCAGGTGGCCGCGGCCGGCCCCCAGGCATAATAAGAAAAAATTGCAGGTCAATTTTCAGACGTTATCAATGAACAAAATGATTAATCCAGGGAAAATCCAATACTTTTCTACTTTATTGAGTCCTCATAAAACTCCTATTACAGAACTAATATTAAAAGAAAGGTTAATGTTTCAAAAATTAATAAAACTAAAAGTCGAGATAGGTAAAAATAAAAACAGAGATTTTCTTAGAAAAAAGTGGTTCTGGTTTTTTTTTTATTTCTCAAAAACGAAATGTCATTTTTGCATCCGGTCTTCTGTTTTCGACTAAAAATTAAAAATGGCATTGAATTTTTAAAACAAAATTGGTACTTAATTACATAAAATTTTGAAAAAAATTAGTTCAAAAATGATTTTTTTCTTTTTTTTTTGAAAATTTTGAGTTTGAAAATTTATATTTTTTAAACAATTCGTTAAAACAATTTAACTTAAAAACAAAATGAAAGAAAAAGTTTTTGGCTTTCCAAAAAAGTATAACACGGTGTTGTAAACGAAGCCGTTGCTTTTTAATATTTTTTTTTACAAAATAAGTCAATTTTTCAGAAAATTGCCCCTCCCGGCTAAACGGGGGGGGGGGATAGACCCCCCCTCCCATACGATTTTTTTCTTGTCTCAACTCAACCTACACGCTCTAGCTTTTTGGTACAACGCTGGTGAATCACCCTGTATATATAAGTATGTCACAAGTCATGTGACAGTGATAAGGAGATAATCAAATAAGATTATTTCAAGATTTTTATCTTTACTTTCGGTTTATGAACACACATAGTATCTTTAAGCTATATTAATAAAAATTGAGTCTCCGTTAATTCTTAAGTTGAAATTTTAATAATATTGATTATTTTATAAAGTCTTCGAAAATATCCTGCTTTTGAATTAGTATTTTGAAGATTTTTCTGAAGGTCGTATAACATTTTCAGCATGTCTGAGTAAGATATTCTTAGGGAGGGTGGGAACCCTCACACTTCTTCAAGAGGAACAAGTTGGCGTACATAGTATGATACTCATAGGGAGTATCGGTTTTAGGCAACATTAGAATATTAGATTCTAGTGCTATGGTTAGGTATTTGTTTTGGAGTTAGAGTAGGTATGGGAGCAAGCAAATTTTTGCTTGCTTCTTATATTTGGAGCTGTGCAATAGTAATGTTGAGTCGTGGGGACTCACAGGTCCAAGGTCAGCCAAGGTCGTAGGCGAGAGAGTTGGTTTTCGCTTACGGATTGGGTGGGTCGAGAGACCAGGAGGATCGATCAACACCTTTGATCATCCCTCCCCGCAAAGTTAGTCACCTCTGCATCATTCTGCATTACAACGTGGCAGCGGAATGAAAGGAAGGTGATAAATAGGCCATGCAACCACAATCATCTATGGTTTGCCATCACGCGTATGCGTACGAGTTTAGTTCATGGGGTTAGTTAATAATACAGACTAGCTTCTTTTTTCTTCTGAGCTATGACTACTCAATTTAAGAGGTGCGATCACGAATCTTCATTTACTTTTCAATAGATTCTTCCAAGTCTTGTCGACTTTGATTATGAGGGCCCTTAAGCATTCCAAAATTACATATTCGAACTCGCACATCATGAGTTCACCGGTCGGCAGTGAAAAATAGAGGTAACACCGGTCAAGTAGATCCCGAAGCAAGTGCCCACGGCCTGGCTGAGCTGGTCATGGCTATGGTACTGCCGGCCACCGCGACGGTCGATCTCGGCCACGGTTCTACGTTGTCGCATGCCATTCTTACCGACTGTCCTCTTGGGAAAGTTGATGAGAAAGGGGGCGTTGCCGACATAGGATCGCTTCCGTCCCTTCAACACAGTGTTTATGTAGCCATAGCTAGTGCAGCGGATGTGATCTGAAGCGAAGTCTTTGGAAATGCAATTGACGTTCAAATTATAGGCATTCCAATACTAGTTATGAGTGAGGGATTTGAGTAGAATCCATTGTTTCAGGTGTAGGCTACAATACGATACAGCTGCAAGAAAAACACCGATTGCTTGTAGCGGATAGGCGCGGACATGCTGACAGGTACCCTCTAGGCTGTTCCACGGTGCTTTGTGGTCAGCACCTATGGTACGCTGTTAGATGGTTCGTGCTTCTGTGATGGGGATGGATATGGGATTTGTGAAGGTAGGCAGGAGGAGCGGGAAGAGCAAGATACCATGTTAGCGACGTGTAAGTATTTCTGATTAGGGATGCTAGGTACACTGATACATGGGAAGCCGATGTTGGAGATGCAGTTCCTTGGTATAAGAGTCTCTTCCGGCCTCTTCTTCGGTTTGTGTTGCCGATAGAACATTGGTATGGAACTTGGGTATCCATAGGATATTTGGGTGAGGAGGATCAGTGTCTGTTGGCAATTCAAATTTTCTTTTATATTTCATCGTTATATTTTTTTTAACGTTACATATTAAAGCGAAAAACATTAAATTTTGTGGGTCTTACTGGCACATAAACATCTTGTGTATGAAATCAAAAAAATTGATTTTGGGCGTGGCTGACGCCCACCTTTCATAAGAAACTATGAAAAAATTGTTTTTGTAAATAAACGGTATTTATAATTAATCCGCAAGCCAAAATTTTGCGTCTCTTAATAGAAACGAAAAGGTTTGTGTATGAAAAGAAATTTTTGAATTTTGGGCGTGGGTTACGCCTACTTTTCATGAAAGAACGAAAAACGTAGCCTTAAGAATTTAAGGCATTTCCAATGTTTAATTTAAACCTTTTTCCTTCCGTTCGTTATTTGAGAAATATATCTCTAAATTTTCTTTTGTAATTTTTTTCAATACGCCCACTTTTAAAGGCGTGATTTTGGTAAAATACCTTTGTTCAGGTAAGATTGTTTAAAAACTACTCGATTCAGCTGTAGTCTTACACATATGTATGACTAAATACTGAAATAAGTGCAGTTAGTGCTTCAAATTTTTAAGACACGCCCACTTTTAAGGGGCGTTTCCGTCAAAAGTCGTATAATGCATTTATTTTGTTAACGTTTTTTAATTATCGGTCGCAGTTTTGAAGTAAACAGATGAACACTTGGATTTATATTCTTTGGTTACGTAGCAGAGTGTGGTCCAATAATTGTTAAAAAAACCCATAATCGCTATTTCCATTCCAAATCTTATTTTTAAAAATTTAAGTTTTGTCTTGTTTTGTTCAAATCGATCTGCAAGAATAAAATTGAATGACACTGAGCTCATAACAATTGCCTTGGCAATAAAACGTTTTAGCTTTGGGCGTGGCGCACTCCTTTTTTTATTGCGCCAGCACTAATTGAACATCACACCGCATAAACTTAATGTTATTGAATTTTTTTCTGTCTGCTAAAGAAGAATTTTGTTTCTGAAACATCGGATGTTTGCGGGAGGCAGACGCATGCACATACAAAAATATGGGGAATAGGGTATCCAACAGTTCGTTGCAAACGTACTGTAGCTCTCGCTTATGTTTTCTTCATGTTTTGTTATGTTTACTACTGCCGTTGCCCTGGATTTTATTTCAAAATTATTACGTTGTATTGTTAACTTCTACCGTTGCTTTTAATTTTGCATTGCATATTTGTAAACTATAGTATTCCCACTTGAGGTGCGCCATCTTTCGACGAAAAACTAATAGTCTAAGAGCCGGCAGCGAATTTTGGGAGTGGAGTGATAACCAAAATGTATACACATGTATGTGTAGATATACGCAACATAATGCCAAATTCAACCGTCTGGCACGTTTTTTTTTCAGCCGGGGGCGGGGGTGGGCGTTCGAAAATGGTAATTTTTTCGATTTTGGGGTCGAAGTGATAACCACCTAAATTTATATATAAACAAAAGGAGATGGTGCCCTGATGTCAAAAAAGTGTGTCCAAGACGTTTTACCTTCAGCCTTCCCCTCGAAAGACGGCCACCAAAATGCGCGAAAATCAACTTTTTGGGTCGAAATGATAACCACTTAAATTAATATACAGGGTGATTCACGCTGTTGTGCCAAAAAGCTAGAGCGTGTAGGTTGGGTTGAGACAAGAAAAAAATCGTATAGAAGGGGGTGTCTATTCCCCTCCGTTTAGACGGGAGGGGCAATTTTCTAAACACATGACTTAAATTTGAAAAAAATTATTAAAAAATAACGGTAGATCTTACAATGCCATGCTATACCTTTTTGTAAAGCCAGTAACTTGTTTTTTCATTGCAATTATAAATGAAGTTATTTAATTGAACCGTTTTCAAAATATTATTTTCAAACTCAAAATTATGAAAAAAAAAATTAAAAAAAATAATTTTAAAACTAATTTTTTTCAAAATTTTACGTAAATAAGTATTATTTTTGCTCTCCAAACTCAATGCTCCTTTTAATTTTAAATCCAACACTGAAAACCGTATGGCTCTATGACTTTTTGTTGCCAAGATATTCAAAAGTAACCGAACCTAATTCTCCACAAAAACACGAACAAAATGGCTAAATGATATCTTGTGCCATCCCGTAAGGCTAGATTTTCTTGTTTTTGTGAAGAAGTAGGTTCGGTTATTTTTCAATATCTTGGCAACAAAAAGTCATAGACCCATACGGTTGTCAGTGTTGGATTTAAAATTAAAAGGAGCATTGAATTTGGAGAACGAAAATAATACTTAAGTACGTAAAATTTTGAAAAAAATTAGTTTTAAAATTCTTTTTTTTTAATTTTTTTCATAATTTTGACTTTGAAAATTGATATTTTGAAAACGGTTTAATAAAATAACTTCATTTAAAATTACAATAAAAAAACAAGTTTTTGGCTTTACAAAAGGGTATAGCATGGCATTGTAAGAGCTACCGTTATTTTTTATTAATTTTTTTTCAAATTTAAGTTATGTTTTTAGAAAATTGCCCCTCCCGTCTAAACGGAGGGGATTAGACCCCCCCTCCCACACGATTTTTTTCTTGTCTCAACCCAACCTACACGCTCTAGCTTATTGGGGCAACGCTCGTGAATCACCCTGTATAATCAGTAGTGGATAGTCCACTGATGTCAAAAAAGTGTGTCCAAGACGTTTTACCTTCAGCCTTCCCCTCGCCAGGCGGCCACCAAAATGCGCGAAAATCCACTTTTTGGGTCAAAATGATAACCACATGAGTGATACATCAAAAAATCAGGAAAATTCTCCTGATTGTAAAAATGTGTGTCCAAGACGTTTTTCTTTCAGCCTTCCCCTTGCCAGACGCATTTTAACACTTTTTTAATGCATTTTTCAACTTAAATCCTTAATAAATTTTTTTTCATATTAACTATAACCAAAAGAATCGTATACCAAAATATCAGAAGAATTCATGTGATTGTAAAAATGTGTGTCCAAAACGTTTTTCTTTCAGCCTTCCCCTTGCCAGACGCATTTTAACACTTTTTTAATGCATTTTTCAACTTAAATCCTTAATAATTTTTCCATATTAACTATAACCAAAAGAATCATATACCAAAATATCAGAAGAATTCATGTGATTGTAAAAATGTGTGTCCAAGACGTTTTTCTTTCAGCCTTCACCTTGCCAGACGCATTTTAACACTTTTTTAATGCATTTTTCAACTTAAATCCTTAGTAACTTTTTTCATATTAACTATAACCAAAAGAATTATATACCAACGTAATCAGAATAATTCATGTGATTGTAAAAATGTGTGTCCAAGACGTTTTTCTTTCAGCCTTCCCCTTGCCAGACGCATTTTAACACTTTTTTAATGCATTTTTCAACTTAAATCCTTAATAACTTTCTTCATATTAACTTTTACCAAAAGAATCATATACCAGTAGGAATAGGTGCACTTCAGACTGGGAATTTTTCAGTGGTGCGTGAAATGATTGTTTATGTTGAATCCGCAGTCATGAATTTTTTTTTTTTTGTATCTCAAATTCTTAAGACAAAAGAAAGATGATGGGTGTGATGTGATTGTTTACACTTCTTGTGTAATTGAATTGAAAAGATTAAGCTGACACAGCATAACTGCGCAGAAGGATCGATTGGATTCGATCGTTGTTTTTTTTTTCATTTAAGTCGAGAACTCCAGAAAAAAATAAAATGCACGACTGGGTCGCACGAACTTGCTCTAATGTGTGACAGTGGTCTTGGGGCTTGAGATTTTGATAAAAATAAATTTTTCAAAATTCTTAAATAAATACTTAAACTAATTTGAGCTGAAAAAAAAGTACGCCATTTTATTTCTTTTATAAATTTGAATTTATGAGAATAAATTTATAAAAATCTGTGGAGCGGTTTTTGAGAAAAAAAGTTTTTTTTGAAAAACTTTTTGAAACAAATTTTCAAAAAAAATTCAAAAACCCCAGTTCATAGGTATTCAGCAAATACATAAATTTAAAATTTTAATAAAAAAATTTAATAAGCAGTTTTCAAAATATTAATTTTTTAAATTTTTTTTAAAAAAATTCTTTTAAAAATACAAAAAAATATTTTTCAAAAATATTGGTATGCAATACAAATTGAGCTACCTACAGCTATATGTGTGTGAAATTTCGAAAGAATCGGTTTAGTCGTTTTCGAGTTAGTCGAAAGCAAAAAAAACGGTCCTTTGGAAAGTACCGTTCTTAGCCATTTTTTAAAACTTTTTTTTCAGTCATATGATTGGTCGTACCTAAAAAGCAACACTGATTTTTTTTTATAAAAATCGTTAGACCCGTTTTTGAGAAAAATAAGCTTTAAAATAACGGTTGTATGGCAGGTACCGTTATTTTTTGAGCTAAAAAAAAAATTTCAATTTCCCCTCTGTACAATACCTAAAAAAGTCTATATACCAAGTTTGAAGCAATTCGGCCCACCCGTTTGGGCTGTAGGTCTACATACAGACCGACAGACAGACAGACAGACAGACAGACAGACAGACAGACAGACAGACAGACATACAGACGGACAGAATTTTTAGACCATCTTTTTTCGTCTTCGCTATCATCGTAATGTCATGTTTGATTGTTATCTCAAAACTTTTTTTTTCGACGAATGCATAACTTGCCTTATAGTACCTATAATCGCAAGTAAAATAAAATGCACGACTGGGTCTCACGAACTTGCTCTAATGAGTGACAGTGGTTTAGGGGCTTGAGATTTTGATAAAAATAAAATTTTCAAAATTCTTAAAGAGATACTTAAACTAATTTGAGCTGAAAAAAAGTACGCCATTATATTTCTTGGATAAATTTGAATTTATGAGAATAAATTTATAAAAATCTGTGGAGCGGTTTTTGAGAAAAAAAGTTTTTTTTGAAAAACTTTTTGAAAATTTTTTTTTTTAAAAATTCGAAAACGCCAGTTTATAGGTATTCAGCAAATACATTTATTTAAAAATTTTAGAAAAAATTTCAATAAGCAGTTTTCAAAATACTAATTTTTTAAATTTTTTTTTTTAAAATGCTTTTAAAAATACAAAAAAATATTTTTCAAAAATATTGGTATGCAATGCAAATTGAGCTACCTACAGCTATATGTGTGTGAAATTTCGAAAGAATCGGTTGAGTCGTTTTCGAGATAGTCGGAAGCAAAAAAAACGGTCCTATGGAAAGTACCGTTCTTAGCCATTTTTTAAAACTTTTTTTTCAGCTATATGATTGGTCGTACCTAAAAAGCAACACAGATTTTTTTAAACAGAAATCGTTAGAGCCGTTTTTGAGAAAAATAAGCTTTAACGTAACGGTTGTATGGCAGGTACCGTTATTTTTTGAGCTAAAAAAAAAATTTCAATTTCCCCTCTGTACAATACCTAAAAAAGTCTATATACCAAGTTTGAAGCAATTCGGCCCACCCGTTTGGGCTGTAGGTCTCTATACATACAGACAGACAGACAGACAGACAGACAGACAGACAGACAGACAGGCAGACAGACGGACAGAATTTTTAGACTATCTTTTTTTGTCTTCGCTATCATCGTAATGTCATGTTTGATTGTTATCTCAAAACTTTTTTTTTCGACGAATGCATAACTTGCCTTATAGTACCTACCTATAATCGCAAGTAAAAATGATGATAATTGATTCTTATATTTATTCTTCAAACGCTACAACGGACGTTGGATTTTGATTAAGATGAAACAATCTCAGTATTTAAGATATGGGGGAGGCAAAAAGTGAATAAAGGAAATTGATATGAAGTTAATTGAGTATGGAATTGGGATGAATATGGGAATTATTATGAAAAGTAGGTATGAAAAGTATGTCTTGGAATTTTTCAATGGTTCGAGAAATGAGTGTGATTGTTTATGTTGAATCCGCAGTCATGCGTTTTTTTTTTTTTTTTGTATCTCAAATTCTTAAGACAAAAGAAAGATGATGGGTGTGATGGGGATGTTTACACTTCTTGTGTAATTGAATTAAAAAGATTAAGCTGACACAGCATAGCTGTGCAGAAGGATTGATTGGATTCAATTTTTGTTTTTTTTTTTCATTGAAGTCGGGAACTCTTGTGAGTTTTCCTTTCCTTGAAATAGCATAACTTTGTTCTTCATTAAGAAAAGTAATATGCGTAAGAAAAAAGTGATGGTCAACGATAATTGTTCTTTAATGCTACAACGGATGATTTTGATGACACAATCTCAATATTTAAGATATGGGGACAAAGGGGTGAATTAAGGAGTTGATATGAAGTAAGTATGGAATTGGGATGAATATGGCAATCATTATGAAAAGTAGGTACGAGTGTATAAAAAAAAAAAAAAAAGTAAGAAGTGTGCACAAGTGAATCTCGAAAACGGAGTTGACGAGTACGATGCAAGGACAAGATCTGGACAATTCAAGAAGAGCATCCGATAGGAACACTACTCTTTAAAGTAAAAAAAATGTCGTTCATTAACAAACTTAGGGCCAGAGTTAATATGCACAAACTGCACAAACCAATATTGAGTTTGGCAAAACTCATTCAGAAAAAACGCTACCCTATAATCGAATGCAAGAGGGTAAACGGAAAATATGGCGAGCAAATCATGCTAGAACTGGAGAATTGTTCTGTTTTCTTACCGAAACGGTGCAACTCTCAGTTGGACAACGAGGACATTGCTAATATGAGGCAATGTTCCTTCGAAGTAGTAGAGCCTTATGGAGAATTATCATTCCATGTTGATTTTCATCTAAAGGATGAAAACAATCAGCAACTGCAGCAGCCACATCAGGAACAGCAGTCACATCAGCAACAGCAGGAACTGCAGCAACAACAGCAACAACAGCAACAACTGCAGCAACAACAGCAACAACAGCAGCAACAGCAGCAACCGCAGGAACTGCAGCAACAACAGCAGGAACTGCAGCAGCAACAGCAGCAACAGCAGGAACTGCAGCAACAACAGCAGCAGCAACTGCAGCAACAACAACAGCAGCAACAACAGCAGAAGCAGAAGAAACAACAGCCTCAACAATCACAAAAAAATAGGAGACAAAAGCATCATGAGGTAAACATATTACCAACACTGTATTTTGATGACGAGCATAATTTGCTCAATTCCCAAAAATATGCTTTTAAATAAATAAATGGCATTGAAAAAAATTTAACGTCTCTTTTTTTTTCTTGGACTTTCAGCGTTTTGAAATAATGAGCGATATTGTAACTAATATCAAAAGATTTAATATGAAAGGGCGCAAAATAGAATTCGCATTAAATCCTGTTCCAGACCAAGAAGAACCTACTTCATGGATTAAGAACGCAGTTGAAGATATTTTATGTTTAGCCATCAAAGATCTTAGTCCCAACGATAAGGTGGGTGTGACTTTTACTGGTAAAAGCTTCGTAAGCAACCGCGGTAGTGGGTGGATTAATTATAAGAATTGCTCAGAATTGAGTTTTTCTGATATATGGGACATGATATCGAAAATTTTCCAGAGCAACTCCGAAGGAATAAGCACAGATAACTTTTGCTTATCGGTTACTTCGGTGCAGATGCCAGTTGGGGAGGGAAGAAATCCATCAAAGATGTACAACACTTTCGACGAAGAATGCATCAAACGAAAAGGAATTGTGTACATAAAAAATACAGATAATTTATGCCTTCCACGTGCTTTGGTTGTAGCAAAGGCATATGCAGATAAGGAAGTAGATACTGATAAAATAAGAAGAGATATTTTCAAAGTTCAAACAAAGAGAACAATAAAACTTTTATATGATTCCGAAATAAATGTACCAGCACATGGTTCTGGAATAGAAGAATTGAAAGCTTTTCAAAATCATTTAAAAGACTAAAAAATAACTGTGTATGAATACGGGACTAAAGGTAGGAAAATAATGTACGTAGGGTTTTCCAATTCCAATGAGAAAAAAATAAATTTACTATACTTCAACAACCATTTTAATGTGATTACTTCCCTAACCGCCGCATTTTGCTGCTCATTCTATTGTGAAATTTGCCATTTACCATACAACACAAAAAATAATCATCATGGATGCATCAAACAGTGTTCTCAATATCAGCGGTCACCAATATGTTCAGAGACAAAACTGCAAATTGTATGTTCAGATTGTAATCGTAGTTTTAAGGGGACTAACTGCTATGACAACCACAAAATGTCTAGTTCATCAGGAAAACTTTCTATTTGTGATCAAATAAAAAGATGTCTTCTTTGCCTGAAATCCTATGGAGGAGGACGAGATCACATTTGTGGAGAATTCTTTTGCAAATATTGCAAAGTACATGTGCCAAAAGACCATTTTTGTTACATTCGCCCTGACACGAAGACACCTAATCTTAAAGATTTATTATATATATTTTATGATCTTGAGTGTCGGCAAGAAAAGATTATTGGAAAAAAAGATGAGGAAACAAACATTGTTACAAAACAACATGAACCAAATTTGTGTGTATTTCAACACAAGTGTGATCATTGCATAGATCATGAAGATTTATATTTTTGTCAACGTTGTAAGTTATCAATCAATGTTTTAAAAGGAGACATGGTCACATCAACATTTCTTCAGCATGTGCTTGAAATGAGAAAACAATTTAAAAAAGTAATTGTGATAGCTCATAATGGTCAGGCGTATGACCATCAGTTTATCCTAAATTACGTTTTAAAAAAAACACAATTAAGCCCTGAACTAATTATGCGAGGTACAAAAATATTAAACATGCAGCTTGGAAACTTCGAATTCATCGACTCAATAAATTACATTCCTATGGCTTTATCAAAACTCCCGAAAGCCTTTGATTTGGCTCCGGTTCTCAAAAAAGGTTACTTTCCGTATTTATTTAATACAAAGGAAAATGAACACTACAATGGTAAACTACCAGCAGTAGAGTTTTATAAACCTGATGCGATGAAAACTGAAAATCCTGATAACTTTTTAAAATGGTATTCGGAGCATAGAAATGATAGTTTTGACATGCATCATGAAATTGTAGAATACTGCAAGAGTGACGTCAAAATATTAACAGGAGCTTGTTTAAAATTTAGAAAATTATTTCTTAAACAAAGCAATGTTGAACCATTTTTGGAAGCGATAACTATTGCATCAGCGTGTAATCTTCTTTTCAGACGAAACTTTCTGAAACCTGACACTATAGGATTAATACCTAAGAATGGATACAGATGTATTGATATCCAATCTGTTCAAGCAATACAGTGGATGATTTGGGAAGAAAAAAAAAGAAACATTAACATAAAGCACGCATATAATGGGAGAGAAGAACTTATAAACGGGGTAAAGGTTGATGGTTTTTGTAAAGAAACAAAGCAAATTTTTGAATTCCACGGCTGCTACATTCATGGTCATTCTCTATGTTTGAAACATAAACGCGATGAACCTTTGCATGAAAATGAAACAGATACACTTAATCAACGGCATGAAAGAACAATAGCTAAAACTGAGCGATTAAGAAAGTTAAATTACGAAGTCATTGAAATGTGGTCTTGTGAGTTTCACCATCTTATTAAGAAGTTTAATAAAGAAGAATTAAATTTCATTGAAAGCCATGAATTAATTCAAAATTCTCCGCTGAATCCTCGTGATGCTTTTTATGGTGGACGAACTGGGAATTCATTTAATTATTTTAAATGTAAGTCAGGTGAAAAGATTCATTATATAGATATTTGTTCTCTTTACCCATGGGTCTGTAAAACCGGAAAATTTCCTATTGGTCATCCTAAAATCCATGTATACGGAAGTGCTAATTATTGTTCACCAACAAAACTAGAACACGTAAATGGTATTGTCAAATGCAAAATTCTACCCCCAGAACACCTACTTCACCCGGTATTACCAATTAAGCAAAATAAAAAACTCATGTTTTCATTATGCAAAAGCTGTAGTGATGAAAAAAATCAAGACCAGATGTGTACTCATTCCAACGAGCAAAGAGCATTAATTGGAACCTGGGTAATTGACGAAGTCTTGAAAGCAGTTCAAAAAGGATATATTATAATTACTATTTTCGAAATATGGGAATATGATGTTGCGGAATATAACTTAGAAACGAATTCTGTCGGTCTTTTTACTTCCATGATGAACAAATTTCTAAAGATTAAACAAGAAGCATCAGGATGGCCAAATGAATGTTCATCTCACGAAGAAAAGGTTAAATACATAGATGATTTTCTTGCAAAGGAAAATATTAAGCTGGAATATTCAGAAATTTGCAAAAATTCGGGCAAGAGATCGCTGGCTAAGCTTATATTGAATTAATTTTGGGCAAAATTTGGACAGCATGAAAATCAAATTCAAACAATTGTTTTGAACACCCCTTCAACATTATTTCATCTACTTACACATCCATCAGTGGAGGTGTCGCATATTCTCCCCGTAAATGAAGAAAACATTGTTGTTAACTTTGAAATGAAAGAAGAAGCAGCCGACTCCCTATCGACAGTTAATGTTTGTATTGCTGCTTATACAACTACCTTAGCTCGTCTTAAACTCTACAGCTATCTAGAGAGTTTAGAGGAAAGAGTTCTCTACTATGACACAGATTCAGTTAAATATGTTAGTCGACCAGGGGATTTCCTTCCACCTACTGGGAAATTTATCGGTGATATGACAGATGAACTAGAAAGTTATGGCGTTGGAAGTTATATAACGGAGTTTGGAAGTGGAGGCCCTAAAAATTATTCTTTTAAAGTATTTAGTACAAGAGATAATACTGAACACGTTGTCTGCAAGGTAAAAGGCATTTTCCTGAATTATGAATCATCACAAAAAATTAACTTTGATTCAATTAAGAATGCTGTACTGAATTCTTCTTCATCAGATACTGAAAACAGTATAATAATAACATCAAATAATATTCGGAGAACTCAAGAGCATGGAGTTATCACCATACCAGAAATAAAAACGTATAGGGTAAAAGCAGAAAAACGTCGTTTTTTGGAAGACCATAGTTCCTTACCTTACGGTTATAAAAGGCAATCCTTATATGAAAATAATGTTTCTAAAAACTTGTGAAATAAAAGAAAATTTAAGTTTACAAAAATAAAAAATTATTTTATTTACTTCGCATTACACTCATTCAAGAACATACTTAAAAGAAAAACATTTTGAAGTGCACAACATTTTACATGGCTTTCACATTTTATTTGATTAGGATAAATACTTCTGAGTTTTTTTAAATTTGGACAGCTTAAAAAATCTTCTACGTTTTTGACTTCTACATTTTCATTAGCAAGTAAGTTTCTAAGCCATTTTGCTTTGTCGATGCCTTTAACGTAGACAGTACCATTTAGAATTTTTCTTCGTAGGAATATTTTTACTTTTGCAAAACTGATATACCCTCCATTCCAACATAATCCATGATAATTATTATATAACCAGTGGGATAATAGACTCAAATTGCACGGGGGTGTAACAAGAAAATGATGATGATGATGATGTCCTTCATACAGTATAGCAAGTTCTTTCAAAATGAACTCTTTATTCAATCCTCCAATACCTTGGAAATCTACAATATAGGTATTCATAATTAAGATAATGTGTGTGTTCGCGATAAATTCACACTACGTTCTGACAAAGTTTTAAATTATGACATTCAATTTAAGTCAGTTTGTGAACTTCTCCAGTAATAGGGTTATATTCAATTAAACGATCATGAAGTATCAGACAAAATAGAGATGTGAAAGCTGGAATTGTAACCGAAGTTATTAGTTCAATTTTTACATCTATAGGGCCTGTTTTAATAACTTCATTTTGACGTGAGCAATCAATAACTATAATAGGAGCAATATCTTTAAAATCTTTTCGTGATAAGAGCGGTTGTGATTGTTTATTATAGTATGATTCTTGAAATTTACAATACATTTCATAGAGAACAGCATACCGATCTTCTGTATATTTAAGATTTAAATCTTCACGAGGATACGATTCGGAGTTTAAATGCACCTTTACATTGATTACGTCACAATGATCAAATTTACTTGCACCTTTAGAACGTTGATTTTTTCTATTAGTTTGTAGTGCGAGAATTACATATCTTGGTTTTTCAAGTTGAGTTGAAGTTTTTACTGTCCATACAAGATCAGTAGTGGCTGGCAGTGTCGGGTATTCATAGAGCTCCCAATTTCTAAAGTGTATTTGAATTGGTTTTGATTGAATTTGTTTCAATAGGGTAAGTTTATTTGAATCGGACAATGTTATGTGTGGAACTCTCCAGTGTACTTTAGAAATCGATAACTTTAAATTTTCATTTTCATCTGAATTAGATAGATAAATATTCTCATTGGTTCGAGATCGAACTAGAATTAATTCATGCTTTGCGTTTGTTATAATTTTTGTATAGTCTTCTGCAAACCCCATCAGAGATTTTAGAGGCATACAAAAATTGAAAACATCTTTTGCTGGAATTGTAGCATTTCCAGTCCATGATCCATTTTCTAACCGCTTACTTTCATTACTAGTCGAAGATATATAATTTTTCAATGACGTTGTAACGCCAACGTTTTTATTGTTTTCAATTTCTATTCCATTGAGCTCATAATGTATTTCTTCAAATAAATATGCCATGGCATTATTTGTTAATCCTGTTGTAGTGGAAAATGTGTTATCAGGTTTTGTAAGACTTCCTTCAATATAGATATAGCTTTCACTAGGTAAAATACACAAGTCTTGATTCTGTATTAAATGACTGAACAAAGGGTGAATAACTGTGATACTCGAACTTTGTTATACTATTATCATGGACAGGTCCATCAGATATATTTAATATATCGTTCATATTTGTTTTTATTATTGTACTATCTTAACTCAAAGCCTAAGCTTTGAAGAAAAGTTTTCAGTTGTTAATGTTGGTCTTAAGGGTTTTACTGTCGGAGGAGAACTAATCAAGTGAAAGCTTCTGGTATTTGTTTTATAATTATTATTATTATAGATTAACATTATTCAGATTTTGGAATTAAATGCAAGCGCACTGTTATACGTTCTCCTCTAAAATTTATTAAGTCTCCGTCTTGGTCTACGAGTTTGAGCGTCAGAGAACTGATTCGTTTGACATTCACAGGTAAATAGATAACATTTTTTGGAACTTCTATTATCTTATGTTAACGTTCACTTTATTGCATGATTCAATCATAGCAATCATCGAAGCTAAAATAAGCAAAAGACCCCACATCCGTATCGCGATAACATAAACAAAAGACCCTATGTCCGATTCAAGAATGCTAACATAAGCAAAGCATCCCTTCGGACAATAAAATCCATTCCCACGAAATCTGCGACAAACTCTATTTCGTCGTTAGATCCCATTTGCAGAAAATGACGATTAAGCATTATCTCGTCATCAGGAAATTCACACCATCTCTTATTGGCTGCCGATCACATCATCATACTACGATAAATGTATCTGATGGATGATCAATAAGAATCCGAGATGAAGTTGGATTCAGTCTTTCTTCGCAGCTCGATCATATTCGTTCGTTTAGTAACTCGACCGAGAATTGAATCACTCCGCTTGAACCGCAGTTTTATAAAATACCTACTAACTTTATAATAAGTGAATAGAAAAAAATAAAATAATTTTTTAAAACGTAAACCGGTTAACAAGTGTATT
Organism: Platycheirus albimanus; assembly: GCA_916050605.2. NCBI lineage: Eukaryota > Metazoa > Arthropoda > Insecta > Diptera > Syrphidae > Platycheirus > Platycheirus albimanus. The sequence goes on from OU696696.1 coordinate 147,088,772, forward strand.
AATTGGCGCCCGAGAGCAGGGACCCGTAATTTTTATTGTGAATAAAGTGAAAAAAAGTGATTAAATTAATTTTAAATACGGGTAAAATTAAACCCTATCACGAAAAAAATTTTTGAATGAGTAAAGTAATTTAAATGGGTATAATTACACCCAACTCATTTAAAATCACGGCAATAAAAAAGTGCATTCGAAGTGATGAAAAGAAAAAGTAATCACTAGCAACGGGTTGAATAAAAATAAATCAGTAATCCTACTCAGCTTAAAACCCTGAGAGGTAAACGTTGAGGAAAGAATTCTTCGACAAAGATTAAGAGAAGTACGGATATAATTGCCGGAAAATCCTATAATACGTAAATAGTGTTTTAAAAGAAAAAATATTCCAACTAAAGAAAAGAACTCAAGTGTCGAAATATAATAATAATATCATGTGGTCAGGTGAAGACCCAGATAAAATTAAAGAACAAAAAAATAAAATTAACGAAAAGGTTCGCAGAACCATAAAACAAAATAATTTAGTGGAAAAGTGTCTGAAAATAAAAAAAGTTTTCGAGGAGGCTCAAAAAGATAAGAGCAATAACCACGTTAATTAGTGTTTAAAAAAAAAAAAATAAAACTTAACAGTGTAAATTGAAGCTGACGGTGAACAATAATAAAGGGCAACAACGTAAAGTGAAATTCAAAGAAATTATCACTGTTGTTTGCTCCAACTAACTTTTATTGAAAAAAAACTATTAAGGAAAAGACGTTAAACAGTGAGTGAAAGCAGGAAGCAGAACATTTAAAAAAAATTTTAAAGTAAGAAATAATTTAAAGATTTTTCATCTACAATTTGGAAAACCACCTATATAAACTGACCAAATTGTATTGTTTAAAGAATATTAATTATATTTTAACCATTATTATATTTATACTCTAAGAATATTTATATATATTTGTATTAATAATGGCAATGACAGCCGATCAACTGCATGCATTAATTGCACAATCAATAGCTGATAGCAATGTAGAATTGAAAAAACAGATAGATTATTTGACAGAGTCATTAAGTAGATTAGCACCGTCCGACAACATGATTCCATATGTTGACGTAGCGATTGACCCCAATAACACAAAAAAAGAAAGTTTAGAATTAGTTAAAAGCTTACAACAATTTGATGGGGATAACTATATAAGTTGGCGTACTTCAGTAACGCACTGCATGAAAGCTGATGATCATTGTAAAGGAAGTTCAAGCTACTTTACAGCTGTGAATATCTTAAGAAATAAAATTATAGGTAAAGCAAATGATGTATTAACTTCACATGGCACACCATTGCATGTCGACGCAATTTTAGGTCTTCTTGATTTAACATATGAAGATAAAAGACCAATTCATATGTTACAAACTGAATTGTCTAATGCTAGACAAGGGAAACAAACATTGCAAGAACATTATGATCAGGTTAACAAACTTTTAACTTTAATAACAAATAAAACCATTATGAGTTATGGGGTAAGGACAGCAGAGACAGATGTCTTAATTCAGGTAGCTAGGGAAAATGCATTGAGGGTATTTATAACAGGGTTAAACCAACCCATGAGCAATTTGGTTTTTTCTTTATGTCCAGGGGATCTTCCCAATGCTCTAGCGAGAGCTCAGGAAATTGAAGTGAACCAATCAATAAGGCATAGAGACTCTATTGGTAATCCGCATAAGACAGATTATCATCATTTTAATAGGGTACCACCTCAAAAACAGGTACAACGCCCTTTCTTTCATTCTCAACCAAGGTTGAATAATAATTTTCCGGGTTCGTCAAATCAATATCAGCGACCCAATAACCAAATAGTATCACCACAACAAATGGATTTAGGAAGTGGCAATTTCCGCCCAAAACCACAATATAATAATAATGCCAATAGATATTATGGTAATAATCAATTCAGGGACCAACGATTTAACAATGAAATCAGAAATAATAATAATCCTTTTAAGCGCGACAGGCCACTCAGTGACCAGGTTCAGGTATCAAAAAATCCAAGATTAAATAATCTTAATGAGGGAGATAATTTTTTAGAATAAGGAACGACTTGCCCTATATTAAACGGACTGATCCAAGGACAGGTCGTGTTTTTAACATTTTAATTGACACCGGTGCGACACATAGTTATGTCAAGCCAGGGCTATTTAAAAATAAAGACTTAGAAATTGTAACTAGAGTTAGGAGCGTGCATGGCACAAGCTTGATAAATAAATATCAAGAAATCAATATATTAGGAATTAAAGACAAATTTTATGAATTAAACGAATTGCGAGAATATGATTTGATAATAGGCATGAGAACCCTTAGGAAGATAAAAGGAAAAATTAATATAGTCGATAGTACGCTAGAATATGAGAAAGGTATAGTACCTTTACTATTCAATGAGGAATTAGTGAACAGTTTAACTATCTGCATGAGTACAGAAGAAACGTTCATAGAGCGGCTGAAAAATATTTTAAGGAAATTTCAGGGAATTTTTACAGACAAACCAAGTTATCTTCCGTATAATACAAATATTATTGCAACAATAGAAACAGCTAAGGATGAACCAATATGGTCAAAGTCATATCCTTATCCTCAGGCAGTGAGCGAATTTGTGAATAATGAAGTGAATGATTTATTAGAAAACAATATAATAGCACCAAGTAGATCAGCATATAACTCACCAGTGTGGGTAGTAGATAAAAAGGGAGTTAATGAAGATGGATCAAAAAAACACAGATTAGTTATAGACTACAAGAAGCTTAACGCTTTTACGAAAACAGATAAGTATCCAATGGCAGATACTTCTGTTATCCTATTCAATTTGGCAAAATCTAAATTCTTTACAACATTAGATTTACAAAGTGGGTTCCACCAGATTATGATGAAAAAAGAAGATAGGGAAAAAACAGCTTTTAGTGTTAACAATGGAAAATACGAATTCCTTCGTATGCCGTTTGGATTAAAAAATGCACCCTCTATATTTCAGAGAGCGATGGATGATATTCTTAGGCCTTATATCGGAAAATTCTGTCACGTATATATTGACGATGTCATTATATTTTCTGAATCAGAAGAGAAGCACTTAGAACATATCGAGATCATAATCAAAGCACTTAGTGAAGCCAATATGAAAATTAGCAGTGAAAAGAGCAAATATTTCATGCAGGAAGTCGAATTTTCAGGATACGTAATTTCCTATAATAATATTAAAACAGATCCAAAGAAGGTTCAAACAATTAAAGAATATCCAGAGCCAAAAACATTAAGACAACTCAGATCATTTTTAGGACTAAGCGGTTATTATCGTAAATTTATTAGAAACTACGCAATGATAAGCAAACCCCTTACTAAATTTTTAAGGCAACAGGATAATAATGCAAAAAGCAAAAAGGTAGTAATAGAGTTAGACGAAGAGGGAAAGAGAGCAAATTCAAATTCTAAAAGATAAACTTCAAGAAAATATTGTATTAAACCAACCAGATTTTAAAGAAGGATTTGAATTAACAACCGACGCTAGTAACTCAGCCATAGGCGCAGTACTTAGTCAAAAGAATAAACCTATTACATTTATTAGCAGAACGTTAAGTAAGACAGAAGAAAATTATGCAACCAATGAAAAGGAATTGTTAGCGATTGTATGGAGCTTGAAGAATTTGAGGAATTACCTCTATGGAACAAGTGGCATCCATATATATACGGACCACCAACCATTGACGTTTGCCATGTCAGATAAAAATCCTAATGCTAAAATGAAACGTTGGAAGGCGTTCATAGAAGAATACGCTCCAGTGATAACTTACAAACCTGGGAAAGAAAATGTAGTAGCGGACGCCTTAAGCAGGCAAGAGCTCAACATATTAGAAGAGGATAATAATGATTCAGTTGCCGGAACAGCACATAGTGCAAGCAGTAGCCCCGTTGAGATTATTAAACGTACAGGTACAAGTGTAAATCATTTCAAGAGTCAATTAGTCATTAGTGAAAGCCTAAATAATAAAATAATAAGCAATCAAATACATAAGGGAATTTGGAGGCATATCGTATTATTCAAGGATCTTGAAATAATTAATAAACTAAAAGAAGTTGTTAGAGAGAACGTAAACATAGGTATTTACGCAACTGAAGAAGTATTTTATAAAATTAAAAATCGTTTAGTCAGTGAGTTTCCCAACATAAAATTCATATATACTAATAAGATAGTAGAAGATATCACCGATGAAGATAAAAAAATAGAGATTATCAACAAAGAACACGAAAGAGCTCATAGGCAGGCAAAAGAAATATATAAACAAATTATTAATAAGTTTTATTGGCCAAATATGTTTGCACAAATAATTGGTATAACTAAGATTTGTGAAACTTGTAAAACAAACAAGTATGATAGACATCCTAATAGACATTTAATTGGAGAGGCTCCAATACCAGAGAAGGGGGGAGAGCATATACATGCTGATATTTATTACAACGACAATAATTCTTTTTTAACAATGATTGACACCTTTTCAAAATATTTAATAGTTTCCCATGTCACAAGTAAAACAGACGCGAAAAATAGAATGATTGAACTAATTCCATTATTTGGCAATGTAAAAACCATTACTACTGATAACGAGGCATCTTTTTGTTCGCCATCAGCAGAACTAGCGTATAAACGGTTAAAAGTAGAACATAAAGTAACTCCACCAGCACATAGCAAAAGTAACGGTCCAATAGAAAGAGCTCATTCTACGATAACAGAATTACTTAGAATACAGAAAACCCAAACATTATTAGAGGATGTAGTAGATTTAATGCCATTAGCAGTTAAAGCTTATAATGAAAGTATTCACTCTACCACAGAACGAATACCAGCAGACGTTTTTCATAACTTCAACGATAGTAAAGATATTAGGGATGGATTAATCAACAAACAGGCTAAGATGTTAGAATTCCACAATAAAAAACGTAATCATAAAGATTATAAAAATGGGGAAATAATTTATGCAGACACAGGTCAAAGAAAGTCAAAGAATAAACAGCTATATAAAAAGAGGAAAGTTAAACAGGATTTAGGGAACAAAATTTTAGATTCAAGAAATAGAATCATACACAAAGATAATATTAGGAGTTAATATATTTGCAGATGCTGCTTATACTAATACTTATGACAACTATTGTCCAAGGAGAAATAGTAGATTATACAAACGAGGAGTATATTCTCATAGAGGATGGCCCTGCAGCTGTATATAACGAAACGGGAGAAATTTACCATATGTTAAATATAACATTTTATGAAGATATCCTAAACACAATAAAATTAGATAGTGGGGAAAAATCAAAACAACTTAAAAAGGATATAGAAATTACTGAAAACCTTCTTGATCAAATAGTGATAAAAATAAGAACTAGACGAGGCCTAAATGAACTAGGAACTCTATGGAAGTGGATCAGTGGAACTCCTGACCACGATGATCTAGTGAAATAAATACAAAGTTAGAAGAGCTAGTTGAATCAAATAACAAGCAATTTACACTTAATGCACAGTTGATAGAAACCATAAAAATACACGGTGTCATTGAAAATACAAATAACGACAACGAATTCATAATTATGTTGAAATATGTTATAATAGATTTAAGAGAAATCATAAACACTATAAATTTGGGAAAATCAAATGTACTTAACACTATGATTTTAGACTTAGAAGAAATAAAAAATGTTATTGAAGAAGAAAAATTAGAAATATCTATTTCAGACGTTTTAGACGCGTCAAGGTTTAAAATAATACAAAACAAAAATATGTTCATTATATATATACAGTACCCAAAAATAAGAAACTTATGTGAACATTATAAAGTTCGCGGCAATAACATTAACGGAGGAAAACTATTAATACCTCAAGAAATCATTCGATGTAAAAATCAATTTTATGACAGTAAATGTAAATTAGAACTAAATGGCAATCTTTGTAAAATAAATACCGAAATCAATTGTTTAACAGAACTTTTAAATAAGGCTAAAGCCACTTGTATTAAAATTCAAGAAAGAAATCTACCATTTGAAAGGATTAACGAAGGAACAATATTAATAACAGGAACACATAATGTTAATAATGAAACAGTAATTGGAACTAAGCTCATTCTTTTTAAAGACAATATAACTATTGATAATCAATTTTATGAAAATGTTAGAAATAAAGTTCTTGAACATATTAAAAATACAAGATATGAGCAGTTGGAAATTATAAAATACTTAGAATCAAATAATAGTAAACTTAAATACAACAATATTGATTTCATAGAGCCATACATAAGTGATGTAAAGAAACACCCAATATTGTGGGGTATAACAATAAATTTTGTATTAATTTTAAGCATTTTTATAATTATAAAACTACTAACAATATACAAGATAAGACAAAGAGACAACAATAAGAAAGCGTTTGAGATGGCAACATTACGATGTTTGGAAGAAACAAGGAAAGCAATAGATGAGCGATCGGGACGATCACTTCAGAAGTAAGGGGGGTGTTAACGTTCACTTTATTGCATGATTCAATCATAGCAATCATCGAAGCTAAAATAAGCAAAAGACCCCACATCCGTATCGCGATAACATAAACAAAAGACCCTATGTCCGATTCAAGAATGCTAACATAAGCAAAGCATCCCTTCGGACAATAAAATCCATTCCCACGAAATCTGCGACAAACTCTATTTCGTCGTTAGATCCCATTTGCAGAAAATGACGATTAAGCATTATCTCGTCATCAGGAAATTCACACCATCTCTTATTGGCTGCCGATCACATCATCATACTACGATAAATGTATCTGATGGATGATCAATAAGAATCCGAGATGAAGTTGGATTCAGTCTTTCTTCGCAGCTCGATCATATTCGTTCGTTTAGTAACTCGACCGAGAATTGAATCACTCCGCTTGAACCGCAGTTTTATAAAATACCTACTAACTTTATAATAAGTGAATAGAAAAAAATAAAATAATTTTTTAAAACGTAAACCGGTTAACAAGTGTATTAATTTCTTATACACTGATCCTGTCTCCGGTGAAAATTCATGTATAGTATGTACAGGAGTATTATTCAAACAAGACCCAGTTATTATATTACACTCAATCCTGATGACATTTACCTTATTTATGTCTACAGGTAAATCCGACGTGTGCAATTCACTTGCAGAAAGAACAGTGTTGCTGAACCCGAGTAGTTTTCCAATGGTTCTCTCTTTATTGAAAAATATTTGTTCTGAAGATTTGATTGTAGTCAGCATTGTATTGAAATTTGCTTCTATAGTACAACTAATAGTTGAGTTTAATGATAATAATTTGTCGGTTATATAGTCAGCAATATTTTCAATTTCGTACGATCCTTCAGGAATTTCAATTGCATGCTCCCCTATATGGAATACATTGTTACGTTCGTCAACATTTGGTATGGTGTTATAAGTTTGAAAATCAATCAATCCACAAACATAGACCTTGGCAAGGTCCAAAGGTGGAAAATATTCTGCTGATAGTTGGGAAGTTCTCCCGCTTAAAGTAAGTGTCATTGCCATGACGATAAGAAATAGACTAAATGATTAACTTATTTATTTATTTATTTATTTTGAAAATAACAATCGTATAGGAATATTAAACATAAACCACAGTTAAACGAATCATAATTTTGATGTTTGGTATAATTATAGCCAATTTTGTCCCCCAAATAATTAATTATTTCGATAGGAGGTTGCAAATTACCAAAACTATCAAAATATTCAATATGTTTGTCTTTTTACTTGCTCTATAGGGCAAGTATTGGTTTCGTGCAGAAAAAAAAAATCGAGGTTTTAATCAAACATGACATTACGATGATAGAGAAGCCCAAAAAAGTGGTTTTCGCCATACCGTCCGTCGGTCTGTCTGTGCGTCTGTGCGTCTGTGCGGATGTGCGGATGTGCGCTTTTTCACGTCATGCTACAGCCTAAACGGCTTGACGGATTTTCTTCAAACTTGGTATATAGCAGTTTGAAGAAAAACGGTTGCTGAGGTTTTTTTTATTTTGTTTTAGCCCGGCTCAAACTGGTACATTTCAAGTAACGGTTTTTTTCAATTTGGATTTTCTCGAAAACGGCTCTAACGATTTTGATTAAATTTATAATTTAGCTTACTTTAAGCATTTCTAACAAAACTGCGTTTTTTGTTTTTGCCTCAAATGGTCGTAACGAAAATCAGGTTTTAAAGGCTTTTTTTCAAATAGCCATAAGTTCACAACGGCTTGATTGAATTGACTCAAATTTCGTTTGACATAGTTTTTCATAGTGTTCTATAGGATGGTTTAGTAAATTTTTCACTGAAGCCTTTCTAAACGGTGGCTTCCATACAACGAGCCGTTGAGTTTAAGCCAACTTTTTTTGGTTTTTTCTAATTTTCTCGAAAATGGCTCTAACGATTTTGATTAAACTTTGTGTGTTATATTATTTTAGTGTTTTGAAGAGAACTGCGTTTTTAGTTTTTGGCTAAAAATGCAAATAACGGAGATCTGCTATTAACGGCTTTTTTTCAAATGGCTATAAGTTGTCAACGGTTGCATCGAATTCACTCAAACTTTGTTTGGTATAGTTCCTTACAGCTTCCTATCAGATGGCATTGATTTTTTTTCATTTTCTCTTTTTTAAATGGTGGCTCCAATACAAAGAGCCACTAGATTTTGGCCATTTTTTTCATTTTTTCTAATTTACTCAAAAAAGGCTACCCTGATTTTTATGAAACTTTTTATGTAACATACATAGAATACTTCAAACAAAACTGCATTTTTAGTTTTTTGCTATACATGATAATAGCGGAAATTGCTTTTAACAGTATTATTAATTTGGCCATAAGTGGACATTTGTATCATTTGTAACACCCAAAAGATAACGTCTTATTTTAAATATTAAAGGTTTCTTAACGTTAGCTCCCATATATCGAGTTTTCCAGTTTTAGCCAAATTTTTTTGGTTTTTACCAAATTTTTCAAAAATGAATTGTTCTTATTGATCGAAAAGTTTGTTTTCATCGTACTATTGCACCAACAGAGCAAGTACGTGCGACTCAGTCGTGCATTTTATTTATAATACGCTACCCAATGTGTTCCGAGGCCAATTGATGAATCTAGATTAACAATTCCACACTCATTTTTAAAAGGCTTAGTTTTCGGTAGACTATCTCGCATAAAGACTCCTCGAAAATGAGGGATGCATTTGCTTGCAAAATTTTGTATATCTATTTCATTTAATGCACGATTGGGTAGCGACTTTATAAGTTTTTTGGCTGAGGATTTAAATATAAGCCAAATCCTTTTCTGTAAGGTTTAAGGTGTAAACCATGACCAACTGCAATAGATTCCATTTTTAAATTATGCCGTTTTTTCTCTAAAAGATCCCTTTTAGCATTGTTTACATCGTTGACAGCTTTGATTACACCGGCAGCACCTCCCGTCAGAGCTCCAAGAGCCGAAAGGCCAGCAAATAGAGGTACAAGGAATGGAATTGCCTCTCCAATTTTTGGTACTGAAATAACTCTAGGAGTTTTAATCTTCCCTCTTTTCTTTTCTACGGTTTTCATTGCAGAAGATAAGGCTATTTTGCTAGCATTTTCTAAATTGAAAGGTTTCTTTCGTTTGAGTTGTGTTCCAATAAGTTGTCTCAAGTTATTGAAGGTAAACTGTTTAATTTTGTTTTTTTTTTAGTTGTACCAGTGCCAGCGTCAGTTTTCCCCTTCCGCTTCTGTCTGGTTAAGTTAGAACAACCCATTCCAAGTTTTACTTTTGTTTTCATAAGATTAGTTACCAGAAGTGCATTTGTTCGTTCAGATAAGCTAGCGTCTTTAGATTTTACACGTTGCCAAGCTTTTTCAGTTAAAATTCTATCGGCTTTGTGACGATCAGGTGTATTTTTGTTTTTGGAATATGATATATCATGCTCTTTGCACGCTTGATCTAATATATTTATTCCTGAATCTCCTCGAGCTAACCGTTCTTGGAGTTTTGTTCCAGGTCCACAAAACTGATAACCAGGCAAATGTAATTCAAAGGGTAGTTTGTTTATAACTGTGTTCAATAAACCTTTACCTTTCGCTAACTTTTGTTTACTGATGAAATTTTTCGAATAGTCAATCATTTTTATTTGATCATCCTTGCTATAGAAAGATTAGAAACTAAATGGTATTTTTTTAAATAAATACTCTACATATATAGGATTCTATTTTAGTAATTGGCACTATGCGCTTCATTACACAACAATATAAATTACCTGTGCGAAACTTAGAAGTTACATCAAATCTTAAAATAAATAAAAAACATGGAAAGCTTTTCCCCAATAGTATAAGATGTCTAATTACTGGTCCATCGAACTGTGGAAAAACAAATACTATGTTGAGTTTGCTATTACATCCCAAACGGATTAAGATTTAAAAATATATATATACCTATACTCAAAATCTCTACATCAACCAAAATATGAGTTCCTAAGACAAGTAATAAAACCTATAAAGAAATTGGGTTTTTTTACATTTTCAAACAACTGCGATGTTATTTTACCAGAAAAGGCTAAGCGAGATTCTGTGTTTATTTTTGATGACATTGCTTGTGAAAGGCAGGACACAATACGAATCTACTTTAGTATGGGACGACATCATCAATTAGATAGTTTTTACTTGTGTCAAACCTATACCCGAATACCAAAACATTTAATTCGAGACAATGCAAATTTTCTAATCATCTTCAAACAAGACGATATGAATTTAAGACACATTTACAATGATCACGTTAATTCGGATATGAAATTTATTACATTCCAAAGTGCATGTGCACAATGTTGGAAAACAAAGTACGGTTTTTTGGTAGTTGACAAAGAGAGCCCTTTGAATGACGGTCGATATAGAAAGGGTTTTGACTGTTTTCTCAAGTTATAAAAACCGCCAACATTTCAGTATTTAGACCATTAACATTGTAATGATTGATGAAAACAGTACAGAGCAGTTTAGTGAAAAGGCCCTATCAGTAAATAGCAGTTCAATCCAGTTGGAGTCCCAGTTTTCAAAGGTCAAGACCAGTTATCTGCAGTTCAGTGAACAGGTTTTACCAGTAAAAAGCAGTTCAGTCCAGCTAGACTCCCACTTTTCAACGGTTAAGACCAGTAACCTTAACATTAAAATTAGATTAAACCTTATTGAACAAATATTCGAGCTGATTCATAACTTTTTCTCCATTTGTCTATGTAAAAGAAACTAATATTCTAACAATATGACGAATGTAGATGTTAAATTAACAAAAGAGCTTTTAAAACGACCGATGACCTTCGAAGAAAAGTCAAAGCTCTAAAGAACAATAAGACATTTTACGAATCTCAATTCGAGGAAACTTTCAAACCTATTACTAAGCCTCTAAATGCATTGATCAAAAAATCAACAATCAATACCAATCAAGACAAAGAAGAAGAAAGTAACTATTACCAAACGCCTATAAAGAAAACAAAAATACAAAACGATTCTAAAGATGAATTCACCACTCCCAAAACTTTTAACGACACTAATGTATTGTATAGTACCCAAGAAAGACCAATAGGTGGAAGAGAAACCGATAGAATTAAACGACGTCTTTTTGCAGAACAATTACCAAATGAACAATTCGATGAAATCCCAAGAAAATATTTTGATTTGTTCATAAATAATTCGAAAAGTATTGATAAGACATACGGTATACATTCCAAAGATGGGAAATTGTTTATTGGCAATGGGGAGTTCAGTATTATTGGAGAAAATATAAGAATAAAAAATAAAACCTTTCCAAGGACAAAAGGTCTTTATGAGTTAATATTTAAGAAAATTCCAGATAAAACTATTTACACTAAGGAAGACTTGAAAAATTACGATACCATATTAAACGATACAAATGCGTATAGGAAAGCATTTGATTCACAGAAACAAGTAAAAGGCAATGGGGGTTATAAATATAAAAAAATTATACGCTCATTTTTAGGAAAGACTTCATCAAGTTTTGATGATTCATTACAATCACCTATTTCAACTACAACACCAACAGGTAGAGGATTAATGCAATTTTCAAAAAATAAAAAAGAATATATATTTTGGGATGACCCGAATGAGCTTGTAGAGCGATTGAGACTTCTAGTTGGTTCACATGAAGCTGGACATAACAATCACTCAAATGAAATTATTTCTATTATTGAAAAACTTAAAGAGGCTAATATTATCAATTAAACAAAAATTAGAAATGCCAGTTGATAAATTCGGTCGTTTTTCACATAGAGCCCCACCCAGGGGACCCCGTGGAGAGCGTGGGGTATCTGGACCACCTGGTGAGGGTTTTCTTAAAACTGAAAACAGTGACTACAATATTAATTGGAAACAATTAAAAAACATTAAGGAACCTCAGGACCTAAACGATATGCCACTACCAAAAATTATGTCGATGGAAAAATTAAGCAAATAAAAGAATATTTGAAAGATGAAATCGATAAAATTAAATTGTTAACTAAAGAAAAAAATGTTTAAGAAAAAACTTAAATAAATACATATATTTATATATCTTCATGTCAAGTTTTAAATTCGATTCAGTCAAATGTGTACCTTACACGTGACAGTGTTCAATATGTCTAACGTAAATTATAAATTAATTGTGCAAGATATCTCAAGACTTCTTAAAGAAAATAAAGAAATTATCCTTGATGAACACTATGAGGAGTTTTTAAATCTTATAAGTTTTCTCAAAAATTTTGAAAATGTCAACTGGGAGGACTCTTAGAATGGTTGTCATTTTACAAACTGTTGCTGGTCGTCAAATGAATGCCAAATTGGACCTGATACCTGTGCATGTTACATGCTTGATAATAGAATAATGAGAGTAAAGAAATTAATGTTATTATATGAAAGACTTAAATAATTTACGAATATATATATATATATGTATGTATATATATATTTATTATCATTTAATTAAACAATAAAAACATACTTTATTTGTATAAAAACTCATAACACTCTGTTGTTTCTATTATTTAATTTAAAAATGAGTAAAAGAGAAGTAGTGGAAGAGCTACATAAGCCCTCACGTAGGAATTATCCTAAAAGGCGAATAGTTATCAAGGGTCTTGATGATTTATGGCAAGCTGACCTTGTAGAAATGCTTCCGTATTCAGACGAGAACAAAAACTATCGATATTTACTCACTGTGATTGATACATTTTCAAAATTTGCATGGACTGTTCCTATAAAAAACAAAACCGCTATAGAAGTCACAACAGCTATGGAGAACATATTCAATAAAGGTCGCAGTCCAAAAAATCTACACACAGATGATGGAAAAGAATTTTTCAACAAATCTTTTCAAAACTTAATGCACAAATATCAAATTAATCATTATTCGACGTTTACTCAACTCAAAGCTTCCATTGTGGAACGATTTAATCGAACATTAAAAAACCTTATGTGGAAAGAATTCAGTACTAATGGCTCGTACAAATGGATTGATTACCAACACTAACTGAAACTTATAATAATTCAAAACATCGTACTATCAAAATCAAACCATCTGAAGTCAATGCTGCAAACGAAAAGCATTTGCTCTCTACAATTTATAGTTACGTGAAAATTCATATTACTCCTAGATTCAAGGTAGGAGACTCAGTTAGAATAAGTAAATACAAACATGTATTTGAAAAAGGATACACACCAAATTGGACAACAGAAATATTTAAAATAACAAAGATTCAGCGAACTAATCCAATTACATACTTGTTAGAAGACTGTGAAGGCAACCCTATCAGAGGTGGGTTCTATGAATTAGAACTACAAAAAACCAAATTCCCCGATACATATCTAATTGAAAAAGTACTTCTTAAGAAAAAAAATAAAATGTTTGTAAAATGGTTGGGATTTTCTTCCGATCACAACTCCTGGATACCTATTCAAAAAATAAGAAAATAAAAAAAATAAAAAAAAAATATATTTGATTTAACATTTACTCCAGTTTGAAAGCCTATAAAATATCTCTTTGCTTCACAATTTCAAAAAACAAAAATTATTTAACAGACTTTGCATCGTCCACTCAAATGTATTCTAAATATATACAGCGACAGTGATGGTCGTTAAAAAAGTGTGTCAGTAGGTACTCCATGCCTAACCATATGTCAAAGACTTTCGCCGACAAGACACATTTCAAGCACTAGAATCCAATCAATCGTTCTGCACAGTTATGCTGTGTCAGCTTAATCTCTCAATTCAATTACACAAGAAGTGTAAACATCCCCATCACACCCATCATCTTTCTTTTGTCTTAAGAATTTGAGATACAAAAAAAAAAAAAAAAATTCATGACTGCGGATTCAACATAAACAATCACACTCATTTCTCGAACCATTGAAAAATTCCAAGACATACTTTTCATACCTACTTTTCATAATAATTCCCATATTCATCCCAATTCCATACTCAATTAACTTCATATCAATTTCCTTTATTCACTCTTTGCCTCCCCCATATCTTAAATACTGAGATTGTTTCATCTTAATCAAAATCCAACGTCCGTTGTAGCGTTTGAAGAATAAATATAAGAATCAATTATCATCATTTTTTTTCTGGAGTTCTCGACTTAAATGAAAAAAAAACAACGATCGAATCCAATCGATCCTTCTGCACAGTTATGCTGTGTCAGCTTAATCTTTTCAATTCAATTACACAAGAAGTGTAAACAATCACATCACACCTATCATCTTTCTACCCACATTTCAATCATCACCTACTATTTGCATACGACCTACCTCGGTTGAAACCTAGAAACTTGACAACAACAAATAATAATTGTACCTGCTCCTCCTTTCAACTCAAAAATAACGCACACAAATAGAATTAGTTATTCGGTTTACCTATCTATTTCTATACCTATATATTTCTATTGTAAAACAACATGGGGTGCACTATTAACTAAACACAACAACAAAGATTCGTGGTTCCTCCTTTTCACAAAATATCCGTTGCACCTTTGTATATAGACACTATAGTACTGTCGTAAACGAGTGTAAATTTACGCAAAAGGCCGTCGTGGGATGTCGCTGTCAATGCGCTGGCAGCAAAAAAAAGCGAAAAATAGAATGTAGCAAGAATAATAAAAAATATTGCTAAGAAGGTCATATCATAAGTAATGAAATAAATATTGAGTTAAGGTGTCGCTTGGAAACTGAGTGGAACTGGTTGTATTTTACACCTATACATACAAGGAAAATCGTTTGTATGTTAGTGCATAGACAAGAAGTAGAAAAGCATTATTTTTGTGGAAAAAACGCTAATAATGTAAAATGTTATGTTTCAAATAAAAGCTAAATGCCGACGGGTTTTTGAAAAATATAAAAATGTATGTTAGTTAGATATTTTTCAATTTAATAAATATGTAGTCATTACCTAGTCATTTTTAATAATTAAAAAAAATACCTATAGGTATTTGATTTTCGAAATATTTTGATATTATACATATATTTTTGGCAATTTTCAATATTTTTACTTGCGATTATAGGTATTAGTAGTTAGTTTTAACGGGTTCTGGCGCTCGAGCGGAGCTATGTGCGGAGTATGGATGTGCGGAGTATGGATGTGCGGAGCTATGTGCGGAGTATGGATGTGCGGAGTAAATCGGGCGGATGTGCGGAGTAAATCATCAATAGGGATGAGACAGACCGTTCTATGCTTGCTGGGAAACGTAAAATGGAAAATTGTGTGTTTTTGGCTTGGGACAGGTACCTATTTTTTTTTATTGTTGGTGTTGCTTTGAATTTATAAAATGTTTGGTAGGTAGGTAATAAAAATGGATTAATTTATAGCGGTATGGACTAAAAATGCATTTTTGTAAAGTGTCCTTTTAGAATGAATGTTTTTGGTTTGAGACAGGTATCTTTTTCTTTTTTTCATTTGAAGTAGATATTTTGTCTTTATTTTTATCGTGTGATCATAGCTAGTAAAAATATATATTTTATTAAGGTTTGAAGGAGAAAAAAACAGAGTGAATATTTTTAATGAAACAGCATCTTTATTAAAAAAAAATTATACAATTTTTGTTAATCGTTTTGAGGTATAGATGTCCAAGAATTGTGTTCAGATGGGAAACCAAGCCATTTCACAAATATTTGTCCCTTTTTGGTTTTAAGTACTTCTTCTATGAGGTAGGTATCTGGAAATTTTGTTTTTTGTAATTCAAGTTCATAGAATCCTCCTTTGATGGGATGTCCTTGATAGTCCTCTAATAAATATGTAACGGGATTTGTGTGTTGAACTTTTATTGTTTTGAAGATTTCAGTTGTCCAATTGGGGGTGTATCCTTTCTCAAAAACATGCTTATATTTACTTATTCTTACAAAGTCACCAATATGAAGCTTAGGTGTAATATGAATTTTGATATGATTATATGCTGTTGAAAGTATGTGTTCTTCATTTCTAGAATTAACTTCAGATGGACTCATTTTAATAGTGCGATGTCTCGTGGTATTATATGATTTAGTCAGTGATTTTATCATGTCAATCCAACGATATGAGCCATTAGCGCTAAATTCTTTCCACATCATGTTTTTTAAGGTGCGATTGAATCGTTCAACAATGGATGCTTTAAGTGCACTAAATGTAGAGTAATGTTTGATTTTATATGTTTTCATGAGATGTTGAAAAATTTTATTATAAAATTCTTTTCCGTCATCTGTTTGCAGATTCTTTGGGGTGCGTCCTTCATTAAATATGTTTTGCATAGCTGCAGTGACATCAACTCCTGTTTTACTTTTGATAGCTATACTCCAAGCAAATTTAGAAAATGTGTCTATTACCGTAAGAAGATATCGATAATTATCATTTTCTGATGAATAGGTACCCATTTCCACCAAATCAGCTTGCCATAATTCATCAAGTCCCTTTATAATGACTCGTCTTTTTTTGAAATTTCTTCTTGCCGGTTTATGCAGCTCGTTAACAATGTTTCTCTTACTCATCTTTCAGTTGATTGATATAAAAATGTAATGTTTTTTCTTTTTATAATAATTTTATTTATTGTAATCTTTTATATAATAACATAAGTTTTTTTATTTTTAATAGTCTATTTTCAATCATGTAGCACGCACATGTATCTGGCCCTGATTTACATTTATTAGAAGACCATAGGCAATTTATAAAGTGACACCCATGATCAGATGTTGTAGAGGATATATTTTCAAATTTCCTCAGAAAATTTATACTTGCTATGAAATACTCATAGTGTATGTTGATTTGTTTTAAGAAATGTTAAAATTTCATCAAAAATTATAGTAGTATTTATTCCTGCCATTATTAGGTTACTGTCCTGTCACACTGATATTCAAAATAAGACTGAAATCAAAAAAAACAATTTCCTCGTTAAGTTAAATAGTAATTTTTTCTTTTTTTAGTTTTTTTTTATTCAATCATTAGAATTACATTAGTAGGAAATAAAAATGTTGGGGCTGGGAAGTAGGAGAAAGAGATAGAATGTTGGTTCAACCAGTTTGAAATTTCACCCAAGGGTTATAAATACATATTTCTTGAATTCAAAAATATAAATATTTTTCATCTTTAGAATATAAATATTCTTCAATTTTGGCAATTGTGCTAATATTACTAATTAATTTCTTGTTTAATTCTTCAATTTTTTCATCAATATAATTTTTTGTTGCAGCATCTTCCTTCTCTTGTGGGTCCTGTAGTTTTTGTAGACACTTCCAGTTTATATTATAGTTGCCGTTTTCTGTTTTGAGAAATCCCTCACCAGGTGTTCCCGGCACTCCTTGCAACCCAGGTGGTCCTGGCACTCCTTGCAACCCAGGTGGTCCTGATTCTCCTCGCTCCCCACGTAGACCAATTGGTCCTGTTAGGCCTCTGACAGGAGTTCTATTTGAAAACCTTCCGAACTTATCTACACTCATTTTTTATTCGATAATATTAGATTCTTTTAATTCTTCGATAATTGATACAATTTCATTGGAATGATTATTATGTCCTGCTTGATGTGAAGCGACAAGAAGTCTTAATCGAACTACAAGTTCATTGGGATCATCCTAGAAGATATAGTCTTTTTCTTTCTTAGATAATTGCATTAATCCATTTCCAGTATGTGAAACTGGAGTAGTAGTATCTGTTAGCAGTTTGCTTATAATTTCTTTATATTTACTTCCACGATTTCCTAAAACTTGTTTTGTAGAGTCATGAGAACGTCTATATGCATTGGTATCTTCCAATATATCCTTATATATTTTTAAGTCTTTCTCATTGTATATTTTTTGACAGGGTTTTTTCTTGAATATAAGTTCATATAAGCCGTTTGAACCTCCATAGATTTTATTTTTTATTTGTATATTTTTTCCAAGAATCTTAAACTCTCCATCCCAGATTAACCACTTGCCATTCTTTTCGTGAATACCATATATATTGTCAAAAGCACTAGACTCATTCAAAAATAAATCTAAATACTTCTGTGATATTTCATCGAATGCAGTTTCTTCTATTTGGTCGGTTAAATGACGAGCTTTGTAACGATCACGTACTCGTTGTCTGCTTTCTCTAAAATGCTTGCTTTTGGGTGTTGCTGAATAGTTTTTTGGAGTAATACTACTGATGCTTGCAGCAGGTGTAGCAAAATCATCATCAAAATTCTGTTTTGATTTAGTTACAGGGGTTTGAAAATAATTTTGCTGTTCATTTGATTTCTCAACTAACTCTTTCAGAGGATTGGTGATTGGTTTAAAGGTTTCCTCCAATTGAGTTTCGAATGCTTCTCTTCCATTCCTTAGAGCTTTATATTTCTTTCGTAGAGCATCAGTAGTTTTAATGAGTTCACTTGTCAATTCCTTATTTAAATTCATCATAATGAAGCTGTGTTGGTCTTACAACAGACTGTAAATAAGCTTCTTATATTATGAAAGAGTCTTTCAATAGGTTTGAAATTTATTTTAATGTTGAATGTACTACTTCTGATTGATGAACATCGATTTTTAAACCGAGTTGAGCGACTTCGTACTTCTACGGACTGTGCGTTGAACTGCTTTGAGCTGCTCTCATAGAACATAACTCTACGTATGTTGTAAAGGATATGGAGAAATGCTTATTATTGTTTTCATTTATGAACTGCTTTTATACTGCTTTTGACCTGTTTTTTACTGCTTTTTACTGCTTTAAAACAGCTTTTTACTGCTTTTGACCTGTTTTTTACTGCTTTCGAACTGCTTTTTACTGCTTTTATACTGCTTTTTACTGCTTTCGAACTGATTTTGAACTGCTTTTTACTGCTTTTATACTGCTTTTTACTGCTTTCGAACTGCTTTTGAACTGCTTTTTACTGTTTTTTACTGCTTTCGAACTGCTTTTTACTGCTTTATAACTGCTTTTTTACTGCTTTCGAACTGCTTTTTACTGCTTTTTACTGCTTTTATACTGCTTTTTACTGCTTTCGAACTGCTTTTGAACTGCTTTTTACTGTTTTTTACTGCTTTTATACTGCTTTTTACTGCTTTCAAACTGCTTTTTACTGTTTTTTACTGCTTTTATACTGCTTTTTACTGCTTTCGAACTGCTTTTGAACTGCTTTTTACTGTTTTTTACTGCTTTCGAACTGCTTTTTACTGCTTTTTACTGCTTTTATACTGCTTTTTACTGCTTTCGAACTGCTTTTGAACTGCTTTTTACTGTTTTTTACTGCTTTCGAACTGCTTTTTACTGCTTTTATAGTGCTTTTTACTGCTTTCGAACTGCTTTTGAACTGCTTTTTACTGCTTTTGAACTTCTTTATACTGCTTTTGAACTGTTCTCATAGAACATTAATATACGTATGATGTAAACTGTTATGAAGAGCTGCTTTTATAGTTTAAGGAAATGATCAAAGCCCTTTCTATATCGACCTTCTTTCAAAGGACTGTCTTTATCAATAACCAAAAATCCATGTTTATCATTCCAGCATTCTGCACATACATTTTGAAATATATTAAATGCCAAGTCAGAATTAACATGATCATTATGAATATGTTTCAAGTTCATATCGTCCTGTTTGAAAACAATTAAAAAATTTGCATTGTCGCGTATAAGATGTTTTGGAATTCTTGTATATGTTTGACATAAATAAAAACTATCAATAAGATGATGTCGTCCCATACTAAAGTAGGTTCGTATAGTATCTTGTTTTTCACAAGCAATATCATCAAAGATAAAAACCGAATTTGGTTTTGCTTCTTCAGGTGGTATAACTTCACTATTATTGGAAAACGTAAAGAAACCCATTTCTTTGATTGGTTTGACGGCTTTTCGTAAAAACTCATACTTTGGTTGATGTAATGACTTTGAATAAATATATATGTTTTCAAATTTTAAACCGTTAGGATGCTGTAGTAAACTCATCATAGCATTTGTTTTTCCGCAATTCGAGGGACCCGTAATTAAACCTCTTATGCTATTGGGTAATAGTTGACCATGTTTTCTTGACTCATTACTTTTAGTCAAATCAAAATTTTGAATTGGTAAAAGTTGTTGTTGTTTCACGAATCGCATCATGAAAGGTACTAAACAATTTCCTTTAAATGTGAAGGTTTTATTACAAAATTGTCATAACATTGTAAGCCGTCCTATGGAGTACATAACTTTATTTCTATAAAAATGTTGGATTTTTCAAAAAAACTTATCAGTCAACAAAGCACCGTGAAAGGAGACGGTTTGGTAAATTCTATAATCAACAAATTACCTCTTGAACTACATCTTCCTGGTTATCAATATTGTGGACCTGGAACAAATCTAGAAAAACGATTAGCAAGAGGAGTTCCAGGAATTAACTTGCTTGATCAGGCATGCAAGCAACACGATATATCTTATTCTAAATTTAAAAATACATCTGAACGTCATACAGCAGATAAAATCTTAACTGAGAAAGCTTGGAAGCGAGCTACATCTAAGGACACTGGGTTAAGTGAACGAGCAAATGCTGTACTAGTTACCAATCTAATGAAAGCTAACCTAAAATTAGGTATGGGTTGCTCAAACAGTAATGCAAAAACGAAATCAAAAAACAAAAAACAGAAAATCAAGAAGAGCATCACTTTTAGTAGAACAATTAAAAGTCTTGGAAAAACTATTCAAAGAAAAAAACCACATAATCTGGAAAGAGCTATCAAAATAGCATTGTCAGCTGCTAAGAAAACAATTCATAAAAATGGTCACAAAATTAAAACACCAAGAGTTATTTCAGTACCGAAAATTGGTGGTGTTATACCATTTCTTGTTCCTCTCTTTGCAGGGCTTTCAGCTCTCGGAGCTTTATCTGGAGGTGCTGCCGGTATTGCTAAGGCTGTCAACGATGCTAATAATGCTAAAAAAAGATTTAGATGAGAAAAAACGTCATAATCGAAAATTGGAAGCTATTTCAATGGGTAACGGGCTACATTTAAAACCTTATAGAAAAGGACTCGGACTTTATTTGCATCCGCATTCAAAAAACTTATAAAGTCGTTACCCAAACGTGCCTTGAATGAGTTGGATTTGAGAGCTTTTGCCATGAGGTTTATACCTCATTTTCGGGGAGTTTTCATGCGTGATAATTTACCGAAAAGTAAACCATTAAGAAACGAATGTGCAATAGTGAATTTAGATTCCTCAAATGGACCAGGAAAACATTGGGTAGCGTATTATAAGAAAGGCAGTCACATTGAATATTTCGATAGTTTTGGAAACCTTCAACCACCGAAAGAATTAATTGATTATTTAGGCGATAAGATTAAATATAATTATATTAAGTATCAAGATTATAACGCAGTAAATTGTGGCCATTTATGTTTAAAGTTTTTATATGACTACTATTATGAATAAATAACATACATTTTGTAAAATTATTTTCATTGTCTTTTTTATTGTCATGGCGTTAACACTTACACTGAGCGGAAATACTTCTTATTTGATAGCAGAATATTTTCCACCTTTAAAGTTGGATCGGGACTATGTTTGCGGTTTGATAGATTTTCAATCATATAACTCCATACCTAATGTTGATGAACGAAACAATTTACTGCATATTGGAGCACATGTTATTGAAATTCCAACAGGCTCATATGAAATCGATGACATTTATTCTTTTATTAACTATAAATTAAATGAAATGAATTTTCCTATCTCCATGAAAATTGAAGCTAATAATAATACATTACAATGTGAAGTGGATAGTACAGAGACTGTACATTTTGAGAAAGATCGATCTATTGGAAAATTATTGGGGTTCAGTAAACGATCTTTGAAAGCTGATTTATTGCATACTTCAGATTTACCTGTTGACATAAACAAAGTGAATGTCATACGTATTGAGTGTAATATTATTTCTGGTTCATATTTTAATAACAATACATGAATTTTCACCAGAAGTAGGACCTGGATATAAAATCATTGAAGTTCCAAGAAATGTCATTTATTTACCAGTGAACGTCAAAGAGTTAAGTTCTATTTCATTGAAGCTTGTTGACCAGGACGGAGATTTAATTAATTTTAGAGGAGAAACAATAACCATACGTTTACATTTAAAACCATTAGGTGATTCATAATGTTGATTTATAATAATATAATCAACCGCAAAAGTGACGATTCGGTTAGTTCTACAAGAGCAGCAAAACTGACAAGACCAAAGCTCACATCTGAAAATAAATCTTATCTTCAGTCTTTAGGATTTGTTTTAAAATAAAAATATAAAATAATAAAAAATAAAATAAAAAAAAATAAACATGAGTGATATATTGAATATATCCCAAACACCTGGTTATGATAATAGCATTTCCAAATTTGAATATCACAGCTACTCTCCGTTCTTACAGTCTTACAATACAAGCGACGAAATACGTATTTCTATTCAACAACAAGACGTGTGTATTCTACCTAGCGAAAGTTATATTTACATTGAAGAAACCCTCAAAAAATTAGACGGAAGTAATTCTGATTCAGCTAAATTATGCAATAATGCTACGGCCTTTCTTTTTGAGGAAATTCATTATGAATTGAATGGTGTGGATATTGAATACAATAAAAATGTGGGTATCACAACAACATTAAAAAACTATATATCTTTGAATGAGAATGAAAGCAGATATCTTCAAAATGCATCATGGTATGGAAAAGACATCATTTTGACCTCATCTGGTACTTTCAACTTTTGCGTACCACTTAAAAGTTTGTTAGGATTTGCTGAAGATTACAAAAGGATTATAGCAAACGCAAGACATGAATTGATTTTAATACGTACTCGAACTGATGAGAATGCTTTTGTTTCGTCGGAAGATGTACAAATTAAAATCCTGAAAATGCAATGGAGAGTTCCTCACATCACTTTGGCCGATGCTGAAAAGCTAACCTTACTTAAACAAATACAATCAAAACCCATTCAAATGCATTTTAGAAACTGGGAAATGTATGAATATCCAACACTACCAGCTGCAACCGATCATATATGGACCATTAAAACTTCGAGTCAACTCGAAAAACCTAGATATATTATAATTGGACTACAAACAAACAGAAAAAATCAAAAAGATAAGGATGCTAGCAAATTTGATCACTGCACGTTGAGAAACGTTAAGATACATTTGAACTCTGAGTCATATCCGCGTGAAGATTTGAATGTTGATTTTACCACTGACCGATACGCTGTTCTCTATGATATGTACAGCCGATTTCAACAATCCTTTTACAGCAAACAATCGCAACCACTCTTATCACGTGAAGAATACAAGGAAACTGCTCCAATTATTGTAATTGATTGTTCCAGACAAAACGAGTCCATCAAGTCGGCTCCTGTAGATGTAAAACTTGAAATCAAAACAAACGTAGCTGTACCAGCAAATACTTCAATATATTGCATGATCATACATGATCGTATTATTGAGTACAGTCCCCTAACTGGAGAAGTTCGAAAACATACATGATTTATGAGAAACACCTGCAGCTGTTAGAAAAAGAATATGTTTTTCTAGGAATAGAAGCACATAAGAAAAATATTATGAATGAAGGAAAACAAAACACGTATAAACTTGTCCTAAGAAGGTAAAAAAAAAAGGAGAACGAAAAAAAAAAATCAATTTTCCAGAAATAGAAACACTTAAAACATGAAAAAGAAGAAACAAACTAATAAACTTTCCCCCTAAGAAGCTAAAAAAAGAGAGAACAAAAAAAAATAAAATCCGTATAAATTCAACTGTTTGAGATGAAATTTTATTAGTATAATCTGAAAAATCAATATTATTAAACCATGTCTCAAGAATTTGAAAAGAAATTCAAGAAATTGAAGTTGGAAGCAGTTTTAATACTGTGATTAATATAAAAAACTTAGAGCAAAATCATTGCTATCCAATAATAAGCATGAGAAGGATCCAAACTAAATTCGGAACGCAATTAGTTGTCGATCTGGGTACAAACGATGTAAGTAAATTATATATATATTTTTTTTTTTTTTAAATTTTCTATCAAATTTTAAATATGATTTTTCTTTCATAGGTATTCCTTCCAGCCCGCTACAACAAATTAACTGAAAAGGCAGTTGAAATGATCAATATGAAAACAGGATCATACTGTATCATATACAAAGGTCCAATGGGAAGATCTGTTAAACTAGAAATAAGAAAAATTAGCGAATAAGAGCGAAATGAATACAAAATTTGGTTTTTTCTTTTGAAATATAAAATTATTTTTTTTATTAGCCAATAAGAGACAAATATGTTTAATTGAATAAAAACAGTTTTGTATATAAAATATTTTTTGTTTTTTCTTTTTTTGTTTTCTTATTTAATTTTTTCTTAACTTTTAATATTCTCAAAACATAAAGAAAAATATATACACAGATCTGATTGGTTAAGAAATATCGGAATTTGTATTGTTTTCAAACAGGACGATATGAACTTGAAACATATTCATAATGATCATGTTAATTCTGACATGGCATTTAATATATTTCAAAATGTATGTGCAGAATGCTGGAATGATAAATATGGATTTTTGGTTATTGATAAAGACAGTCCTTTGAAAGAAGGTCGATATAGAAAGGGCTTTGATCATTTCCTTAAACTATAAAAGCAGCTCTTCATAACAGTTTACATCATACGTATATTAATGTTCTATGAGAACAGTTCAAAAGCAGTATAAAGAAGTTCAAAAGCAGTAAAAAGCAGTTCAAAAGCAGTTTGAAAGCAGTAAAAAGCACTATAAAAGCAGTAAAAAGCAGTTCGAAAGCAGTAAAAAACAGTAAAAAGCAGTTCAAAAAAAGTTCGAAAGCAGTAAAAAGCAGTATAAAAGCAGTAAAAAGCAGTAAAAAGCAGTTCGAAAGCAGTAAAAAACAGTAAAAAGCAGTTCAAAAGCAGTTCGAAAGCAGTAAAAAGCAGTATAAAAGCAGTAAGAAACAGTAAAAAGCAGTTCAAAAGCAGTTCGAAAGCAATAAAAAGCAGTATAAAAGCAGTAAAAAACAGTAAAAAGCAGTTCAAAAGCAGTTCGAAAGCAGTAAAAAGCAGTATAAAGGCAGTAAAAAGCAGTAAAAAGCAGTTCGAAAGCAGTAAAAAAGCAGTTCGAAAGCAGTAAAAAGCAGTATAAAAGCAGTAAAAAGCAGTTCGAAAGCAGTAAAAAACAGTAAAAAGCAGTTCAAAAGCAGTTCGAAAGCAGTAAAAAGCAGTATAAAAGCAGTAAAAAGCAGTTCAAAATCAGTTCGGAAGCAGTAAAAAGCAGTATAAAAGCAGTAAAAAGCAATTCGAACGCAGTAAAAAACAGGTCAAAAGCAGTAAAAAGCTGTTTAAAGCAGTAAAAAGCAGTAAAAAACAGGTCAAAAGCAGTATAAAAGCAGTTCATAAATGAAAACAATAATAAGCATTTCTCCATATCGTTTACAACATACGTAGAGTTATGTTCTATGAGAGCAGCTCAAAGCAGTTCAACGCACAGTCCGTAGAAGTACGAAGTCGCTCAACTCGGTTTAAAAATCGATGTTCATCAATCAGAAGTAGTACATTCAACATTAAAATAAATTTCAAACCTATTGAAAGACTCTTTCATAATATAAGAAGCTTATTTACAGTCTGTTGTAAGACAAACACAGCTACATTATGATGAATTTAAATAAGGAATTGACAAGTGAACTCATTAAAACTACTGATGCTCTACGAAAGAAATATAAAGCTCTAAGGAATGGAAGAGCAGCGTCGTAGCTAGGGGGTGGCAAGCGGGGCGCCCGCCAGGGGCGCAGCCCCGGGGGGGGGCGCAATATTCATAGATACTAGAAAAATTTATACATACCACTGGGCATCGGAAAATAAAAATTGTGCATTTACGGACCAAGAGTGGTCCGCGATTAGTGGTTGTTGCGACCGAGATATAGAAAATTCTCGGGCAAGCGTATCATCATGATCCTCGTAGTGCATTATTGGACCCTGAGCAGGCAACAAACCATCCTATCCCGAGTTGAAGCAACTCGCGCCACGATTAGCGGTTGTTGCGACCGAGATATAGAAAATTCTCGGGCAAGCGTATCATCATGATCCTCGTAGTGCATTATTGGACCCTGAGCAGGCAACAAACCATCCTATCCCGAGTTGAAGCAACTCGCGCCATGATTAGCGGTTGTTGCGACCGAGATATAGAAAATTCTCGGGCGAGCGCATCATCATGATCCTCGTAGTGCATTATTGGACCCTGAGCAGGCAACAAACCATCCTATCCCGAGTTAAAGCAACTCGCGCCACGATTAGCGGTTGTTGCGACCGAGATATAGAAAATTCTCTGGCGAGCGCATCATCATGATCCTCGTAGTACATTATTGGACCCTGAGCAGGCAACGAACCATCCTATCCCTAGTTGAAGCAACTCGCGCCACGATTAGCGGTTGTTGCGACCGAGATATAGAAAATTCTCGGGCGAGCGCATCATCATGATCCTCGTAGTACATTATTGGACCCTGAGCAGGCAACGAACCATCCTATCCCTAGTTGAAGCAACTCGCGCCACGATTAGCGGTTGTTGCGACCGAGATATAGAAAATTCTCGGGCAAGCGTATCATCATGATCCTCGTAGTGCATTATTGGACCCTGAGCAGGCAACAAACCATCCTATCCCGAGTTGAAGCAACTCGCGCCACGATTAGCGGTTGTTGCGACCGAGATATAGAAAATTCTCGGGCGAGCGCATCATCATGATCCTCGTAGTGCATTATTGGACCCTGAGCAGGCAACAAACCATCCTATCCCGAGTTAAAGCAACTCGCGCCACGATTAGCGGTTGTTGCGACCGAGATATAGAAAATTCTCGGGCGAGCGCATCATCATGATCCTCGTAGTACATTATTGGACCCTGAGCAGGCAACGAACCATCCTATCCCTAGTTGAAGCAACTCGCGCCACGATTAGCGGTTGTTGCGACCGAAAAATAGGAATTTCGGAGAGAAGCAGTCAGAATAATAGCACAAAAGATGAAACATATCTTCATTCAGTTGGGAACTTTAGACCAGAGCGTACGTAGAACCTTTAGACAGTCCACTATTATTTTTCAATATAAATAAATATTGTAAGAAGACAAATACATTATTTAAGTTATAAGCTGTGTTTATTTAGAATGTCACGACCAAAAAAACCATCTGGTTCTGAATTCCGTAAGAACAGAAGTGCACGCAAGGAGGAACAAACAAATTTAGCCCAAACATTAAGTAAATGGATACTGCCGAAACCAAAACAAAGTAGCGCCAGCGTGTGCGCAGCTAGTACGTCGCATTTACAAACTGACACCACACCTTCTTCCATAGAAGATTGTGATGTTCCACAGGATAGACACGAAGAAAATGATGAAATTGACGATGAAGCAGATTTTGAAGAAAAAGAAAGTCATGGTATGTCTTACGTCTTGAACTGATTACATAATAGATTATTTATTTAATGTTAAGTTAAAAATATATATATTATTTAAGTTAAGAACATTCCTAGTTCTTAACTTAAATAATATATATATTTTTTTAATTTAAATTTATTGAATTATTCACTAAAAAAATTGATATCTTGGTAAAGCTTGAACAAAATCACTTGGCAATAAAAAATCATATTCCTTATAAAATGACTAGGTTTCTGAGTGAGAATTTCTGGTGTTACTCAAAAAGCCAAGTAATCAAATTAAAGAAATTTAGAATTTTAATATGTTCAAGTATACAAAAGTGTAATGATATCTGAAATATTTGAAAATGTTGTGTTGTAAAATCTTAAATCAAAATTTTCAACAATGCATTTCAATGACAGTACAGCATTAGCGCTAATTCATAGTCTTAAAAACGCTTTTTTCAGACGCTGTACCAGAGGATATTTTAGATTCGGAAGATGCCGGTTTTGATAAGACAAAGTGCATAGATTTTAATGACTGTAAATCATGGTGCAAGATAGATGACAAGATTAGGTGTTGCCTCATTGAACATGGACCAGAGCAAGGAAGAGAGTGCGATTTTAGACTCTCAATTAATGATGATGGTAGAACTTTTTCCGCTGATTGGTTTCAAAAGACCTTGTCAAATAATGAAAAAATAGAAAGAAAGTGGCTCATTTACAGTGAAAAAGTCAAATCTATATTTTGTTTTCCCTGTTTATTATTTGGCACGAAAGACACAATATTTTCAAAAGGTTTCCGTGATTGGAAACATTTAAACCCAAGGATAGGAGATCATGAGAACACTTTAGAACACCGTAAATGCTTTGTAACATGGAAAGAAATGGAAATTCGACTGATAAAAGGTAAAACTTTAGACAACGCGTTGCAAAGTAGCATATCTGCAGAAAAAAACAAGTGGAGATATGTTCTGAAGGTGGTAATAGACGTAGTACTCTTCTGTGCCAAAAACAATTTGGCTCTGAGAGGAGGAGTTGAACAAATTGGACATCGAAAATCTGGAGTATTTTTGAGTACTATAGAACTCTTGGCCAAACACAATCCAGAATTGAAAGAGCACGTGTCCACTATTGCAAAAGGAAGTGTTTCATACTTCTCACCTACTATACAAAATGAAATAATTACTGCACTAGGATCTGCAGTCAAAAATAAAATTATAACGCAAATCCTGAAAGCAAAATATTACAGTATCTCCTTTGATTGTTCTCCAGATATCAGCCACAAAGAACAAATGTCAGAAATTGTGCGCTACGTAAATATAAATAATGGCAAGTGTATAGTTGAAGAAAGTTTCTTAGCTTTTATAAAAACCGATGAAAAATCCGGCAGTGGGCTTACAGACGAAATTTTAAGTAGATTAAGCAAAGATGGTCTCATACTTTCAGACTGTAGAGGACAGTCGTATGACAATGGCGCTAACATGGCGGGAAAATATAAAGGTGTTCAAGCGCGAATCTTACAACTAAACGAACATGCCAGATTTTTACCGTGTAGTGCTCACTCACTTAACTTAGTTGGAGTTCATGCGTCGTGTGTAACACCAGAAATTACTACGTTTTTCGGTAAAAATATTCAAAATATTTTTAATTATTTCTCCGGATCGACTGAACGTTGGCAAGCTTTAGCAAATTTAAAAATTTCTTTAAAGGGCCATTCTGATACAAGATGGTCATCAAAATATAATTCAATTCACGCATTACATACCCAATTGCCACAAATAATGAAAACATTACACACTATTGCTGAAGGATATGATGAAAGGAAAACATATTCAGCTGATTCTGTATCTTCAGCTAAAATCATTTTTAAAATGAATAATTTCGAATTTATTTGTTTACTGGTCGTATGGGATCATATTCTAAGAAGTATTAACAACGTCAACCGCATTTTACAGGAAAAAACTGTTTCCATTGAGGTTGCATCAAAACACTTGGAGGGGCTTGTGGATTTTTTAAATGATTTCAGAACAAATTCAATAGAGTTGTGTATTGATTCAGCAAAAAATATGTCAAACGATCTTTTAATAGAACCGGAATTTTCTGAAAAGCGCAAACGAAAGATTAAAACAATGTTCGACGAAAGGGCTAAGGATGATGCGGCCGTAATAACTCCACTTCAAAAGTTTAAAATTCAACTTTACTGTGCACTTGACACACTTATTCAGCAAATGGGATGGCGATTTCAAAGTTTAGCTGCCGTAGCTTCCGATTTTGGTTTCCTTACAGGAATTTCGTTGCACAAAACGTCTACTGAAGAACTAACTAAATCTGCAGCTGATCTCGCATTAAAATATAAAGAAGATTTAAATGCCAACGAGTTATGTTTAGAGATTGAAAGCTATAAACACCAAATAAAATCAATATTGCCTGATTTAAGAAATGCAGATTATATTACACTTCTCAATTGCCATGAAGAATATGGATTAGTGACCAGTTATCCCAATATTGCGGTTGCACTGCGCCTAGCATTGACTTTACCTGTGACATCTGCCAGCTGTGAAAGATCTTTCAGCAAATTAAAATTAATAAAAAACTATTTAAGATCGCAGATTGGCCAAGAACGTTTGAGCAATCTCGCTATTCTATCGATTGAGTATGATATTGCAGAAAGTATTGATGTTGATCATATTATTGATAAATTAGCTTTAGAAAAAGCCAGAAAAGTTAACTTTTAAGAAATTTTATGAATTTATTATCCGTTTTATCTTTTGTATTTCTTCCCTTCCTAGATAATAGTAAGAAATTTTTTTGATTTAATATACATACAAAATATACCTGATTTAAATAAACTTTCAAAATTACTGAGTTTTAGTTATTTCTCTTCCTTGGATAATATGTTTTGGGTAAGCGGTGGGGCGGAAAATTTCAATCTTGCCAGGGGCGCTGATGACCATAGCTACGACGCTGTGGAAGAGAAGCATTCGAAACTCAATTGGAGGAAACCTTTAAACCAATCACCAATCCTCTGAAAGAGTTAGTTGAGAAATCAAATGAACAGCAAAATTATTTTCAAACCCCTGTAACTAAATCAAAACAGAATTTTGATGATGATTTTGCTACACCTGCTGCAAGCATCAGTAGTATTACTCCAAAAAACTATTCAGCAACACCCAAAAGCAAGCATTTTAGAGAAAGCAGACAACGAGTACGTGATCGTTACAAAGCTCGTCATTTAACCGACCAAATAGAAGAAACTGCATTCGATGAAATATCACAGAAGTATTTAGATTTATTTTTGAATGAGTCTAGTGCTTTTGACAATATATATGGTATTCACGAAAAGAATGGCAAGTGGTTAATCTGGGATGGAGAGTTTAAGATTCTTGGAAAAAATATACAAATAAAAAATAAAATCTATGAAGGTTCAAACGGCTTATATGAACTTATATTCAAGAAAAAACCCTGTCAAAAAATATACAATGAGAAAGACTTAAAAATATATAAGGATATATTGGAAGATACCAATGCATATAGACGTTCTCATGACTCTACAAAACAAGTTTTAGGAAATCGTGGAAGTAAATATAAAGAAATTATAAGCAAACTGCTAACAGATACTACTACTCCAGTTTCACATACTGGAAATGGATTAATGCAATTATCTAAGAAAGAAAAAGACTATCTTCTGGGATGATCCCAATGAACTTGTAGTTCGATTAAGACTTCTTGTCGCTTCACATCAAGCAGGACATAATAATCATTCCAATGAAATTGTATCAATTATCGAAGAATTAAAAGAATCTAATATTATCGAATAAAAAATGAGTGTAGATAAGTTCGGAAGGTTTTCAAATAGAACTCCTGTCAGAGGCCTAACAGGACCAATTGGTCCACGTGGGGAGCGAGGAGAATCAGGACCACCTGGGTTGCAAGGAGTGCCAGGACCACCTGGGTTGCAAGGAGTGCCGGGAACACCTGGTGAGGGATTTCTCAAAACAGAAAACGGCAACTATAATATAAACTGGAAGTGTCTACAAAACCTACAGGACCCACAAGAGAAGGAAGATGCTGCAACAAAAAATTATATTGATGAAAAAATTGAAGAATTAAACAAGAAATTAATTAGTAATATTAGCACAATTGCCAAAATTGAAGAATATTTATATTCTAAAGATGAAAAATATTTATATTTTTGAATTCAAGAAATATGTATTTATAACCCTTGGGTGAAATTTCAAACTGGTTGAACCAACATTCTATCTCTTTCTCCTACTTCCCAGCCCCAACATTTTTATTTCCTACTAATGTAATTCTAATGATTGAATAAAAAAAACTAAAAAAAGAAAAAAATACTATTTAACTTAACGAGGAAATTGTTTTTTTTGATTTCAGTCTTATTTTGAATATCAGTGTGACAGGACAGTAACCTAATAATGGCAGGAATAAATACTACTATAATTTTTGATGAAATTTTAACATTTCTTAAAACAAATCAACATACACTATGAGTATTTCATAGCAAGTATAAATTTTCTGAGGAAATTTGAAAATATATCCTCTACAACATCTGATCATGGGTGTCACTTTATAAATTGCCCATGGTCTTCTAATAAATGTAAATCAGGGCCAGATACATGTGCGTGCTACATGATTGAAAATAGACTATTAAAAATAAAAAAACTTATGTTATTATATAAAAGATTACAATAAATAAAATTATTATAAAAAGAAAAAACATTACATATTTATATCAATCAACTGAAAGATGAGTAAGAGAAACATTGTTAACGAGCTGCATAAACCGGCAAGAAGAAATTTCAAAAAAAGACGAGTCATTATAAAGGGACTTGATGAATTATGGCAAGCTGATTTGGTGGAAATGGGTACCTATTCATCAGAAAATGATAATTATCGATATCTTCTTACGGTAATAGACACATTTTCTAAATTTGCTTGGAGTATAGCTATCAAAAGTAAAACAGGAGTTGATGTCACTGCAGCTATGCAAAACATATTTAATGAAGGACGCACCCCAAAGAATCTGCAAACAGATGACGGAAAAGAATTTTATAATAAAATTTTTCAACATATCATGAAAACATATAAAATCAAACATTACTCTACATTTAGTGCACTTAAAGCATCCATTGTTGAACGATTCAATCGCACCTTAAAAAACATGATGTGGAAAGAATTTAGCGCTAATGGCTCATATCGTTGGATTGACATGATAAAATCACTGACTAAATCATATAATACCACGAGACATCGCACTATTAAAATGAGTCCATCTGAAGTTAATTCTAGAAATGAAGAACACATACTTTCAACAGCATATAATCATATCAAAATTCATATTACACCTAAGCTTCATATTGGTGACTTTGTAAGAATAAGTAAATATAAGCATGTTTTTGAGAAAGGATACACCCCCAATTGGACAACTGAAATCTTCAAAACAATAAAAGTTCAACACACAAATCCCGTTACATATTTATTAGAGGACTATCAAGGACATCCCATCAAAGGAGGATTCTATGAACTTGAATTACAAAAAACAAAATTTCCAGATACCTACCTCATAGAAGAAGTACTTAAAACCAAAAAGGGACAAATATTTGTGAAATGGCTTGGTTTCCCATCTGAACACAATTCTTGGACATCTATACCTCAAAACGATTAACAAAAATTGTATAATTTTTTTTTAATAAAGATGCTGTTTCATTAAAAATATTCACTCTGTTTTTTTCTCCTTCAAACCTTAATAAAATATATATTTTTACTAGCTATGATCACACGATAAAAATAAAGACAAAATATCTACTTCAAATGAAAAAAAGAAAAAGATACCTGTCTCAAACCAAAAACATTCATTCTAAAAGGACACTTTACAAAAATGCATTTTTAGTCCATACCGCTATAAATTAATCCATTTTTATTACCTACCTACCAAACATTTTATAAATTCAAAGCAACACCAACAATAAAAAAAAATAGGTACCTGTCCCAAGCCAAAAACACACAATTTTCCATTTTACGTTTCCCAGCAAGCATAGAACGGTCTGTCTCATCCCTATTGATGATTTACTCCGCACATCCGCCCGATTTACTCCGCACATCCATACTCCGCACATCCATACTCCGCACATAGCTCCGCACATCCATACTCCGCACATCCATACTCCGCACATAGCTCCGCTCGAGCGCCAGAACCCGTTAAAACTAACTACTGGTATTATAAGGCAAGTTATGCATTCGTGAAAAAAAAAAGTTGTTTTTATATCGTAGTTTTTTTTAGATATTGTAGGTACTTACAGAGGGGAAATTAAATTTGTTTGTAAAACAAAAAATATCGGTACCTGTCATATAACCGTTAGGTTTAAATGTCTAAAAAAGGTACTTTCCATAGGAACGTTTTTTTTTACTTTCGACTACCTATCTCAATAACGGCTCAACCGATACTTTTGAAATTTCACACATAAAAAGGTGTAGGTAGCTCAATTTGTGCTGCATACCGATATTTCTTAAAAATATTTTTTTGTATTTTTAAAAGCATTTTTTAATTTTTTGAAAAAAAGTTAATATTTTGAAAACTGCCCATTAATTTTTTTCAAAAATTATATATGAATGTATTTGATGAATACTTATGAACTGGCGTTTTTGAATTTTGTTTGAATAATGTTTTCAAAAAGTTTTCCAAAAAATCAATTTTTAGATTTTCACGAACCATTTTTTTAAAATAACGAAGCAAATACACCAACCATAAAATTTCGGAGTGTTTTTTAACTTCCGGTACGGTTTGCTTGGAACGAAATTGACTTCCGGTATGTAGTGTCATGGATCGAATTGTCTTTGGCTCGAATCATCCGGACCGAAGTGTATTGGATCGATGTGTCGTGGAACGAAGTGTCCTGACACCCACCAAAATATCAGAAGAATTCATGTGATTGTAAAAATGTGTGTCTACGACGTTTTTCTTTCAGCCTTCCCCTTGCCAGACGCATTTTAACACTTTTTTAATGCATTTTTCAACTTAAATCCTTAATAACTTTTTTCATATTAACTATAACCAGAAGAATCATATACCAAAATATCAGAAGAATTCATGTGATTGTAAAAATGTGTGTCTAAGACGTTTTTCTTTCAGCCTTCCCCTTGCCAGACGCATTTTAACACTTTTTTAATGCATTTTTCAACTTAAATCCTTAATAACTTTTTTCATATTAACTATAACCAAAAGAATTATATACCAACGTAATCAGAAGAATTCATGTGATTGTAAAAATGTGTGTCCAAGAAAAAAGTTATTAAGGATTTAAGTTGAAAAATGCATTAAAAAAGTGTTAAAATGCGTCTGGCAAGGGGAAGGCTGAAAGAAAAACGTCTTGGACACACATTTTTACAATCACATGAAATCTTCTGATATTTTGGTATATGATTCTTTTGGTTATAGTTAATATTGTTATATAAAAAGCACTTTTTTCTTAATTTTACGCTTTTCGTTTGACTGGCAACCAAAAAGCGTGAAGTTTTAAACTCTCCAGTCTCCACTACTTTCGCTCTCATTTCATCTTCTTAAGAAGATGATTCAAGAGACTTGATCCTTTTTTAAGCTTTTCCCAGCAGTTCTAGCTAGCTCATATTTGAGTCAACATCTTAAATTCTTAGAACAAAAATCAATAAAGTGCTTTAAGAAGAAATCTTGCGTTTTTATTTGAAACATTGCGAGTAATGAGTAAAAGACTTATGTGGCGTAGTCGGAAACAAATTTTTTTCTATTTTTTTGAGAATAATGTCTCCTGCAAAGTGTGTTCAAAAAAATTAAAAACTAATAGGTACCTACATGCTACTAAAAAAACTAAAGTAAAGATTCGGTGTGCGAAAGTGTTTAAATTAAAAACCTTTCCAGCGTTTTCAGTCTTCATTTAAAAAAAAAGAGACAAATTAAGGAAACAAAAAGCACGCGTTTCAATTTAGAAAAAGTTTTTTGAAAAAGCACGCTGTAAAGCCATAAAACGGCAGTTCAAATTCTCAAATAAATTAATAAAAAAAAAAAAGCTCTTCATAAGAGCAAGGTAACCCTCTAAGTAATCTTTAAAAAAAAAGCTCTTCACCTTGAAATTTTTTTTGAGTGTGTCATCGAATGCTTATATGATCAAAGATTTTAAAAAACGGGATAACTGCAAAAAATAGACTTTATTTTCGAGCAGCAAGAAACCAGACCCCGCCGCCATGGAGGTAATTGATCCAGTTGATAGATTTAAGATTGTTTCGGATTTAATTAATAAAATATCAGAATTCAATGGCGATAGCAATAGTCTAATTAATTTCTTGGACAGGGTTGATTCTTTAACAACTGTTATAGCTAGCTTTGATCAAAGTGTACAAGACATTTCTACAGGTTTTATAAAAGACAAGGTTGTAGGAAACGAGAGAATCGAACTTCAAAAGCATTGTAGATTGAGAACGTGGTCTGAGATCAGGGAGGTTCTAAAAACAGATATGGGGAAAAGCTTTCGACTAATAAATTGATCGATAAAATACGAACAGCTAGGGTAGATAAAACTATCGAGAATTATTACAATTTAATGACGCAGCTTTTGAGTAGAATAAATAACGTTTTTTTAATAGAAAACAATAACCAAAATGATCAACCAATGATTGATTCAAATAACCGAATCGCTTTGGATGCTTTTAAAGAAAATCTCCCAGAGCCAACAAAATCCATAATCTTGAGTCGTAATCCGCAGTCTTTATTTGAAGCTTATAAAATTATTGTAGAAATCGGTCACCAGCATCATGGACCGAATTCGAATTCAAATTTTTTCAGCCGTAGAGTTCCAACAAATTCTTATAATCAAAGGGCTAGTAATCATACCACTAGAGATAATACAAGAAATTATCAAACAGAACCTAGAACCTATAATTTTCAAACTAACCAACAAAACGTTTATGATAGAAACTCTCAACAAAACAATTACCGAAACCTTTCCATACGTCGTTACAATAACACCCAGCATAACAATTATCGTCAAAGTGGCCAAACCCGACAAAACAATAATTTTACAAATAGCAATCAATCACAACAAGCAACTTACAGCAATAGACACAGTAATACGAATAATTCAAATAACCCTGTACCCATGGACATAACAATTAATGAACAATTACCCGAAGCTCAACAATGCAATTGCAACTGCAACTGCCAAAATTTTTCCAGGCGCGAACGAAACGACTACCCTATATAGTCGTTAAAAGCAAAAGTAAAAATATAAAATTTATAATCGATTGCGGTGCTGAATGTAGCATCATTAACAAACAAATATGTGACCCAAAGTGGAAAATATTCACACAAAATGGAACTCTTAAAGTACTCAACCGTCAAATCAGCAACACTGTTGTATATAGATTTCCTTTATTTTCCGAATTTAATCAAGCAAACCATTTCGTTGACTTTATCGAATACCGATTCCACGACTCTTTTGATGGGTTGATAGTTAACAATGTTTTGGTAAAATTAAATGCTATAATTGATTTCAAGAATCGACTTCTCAGAACCGATAATGCAGTTCTTCCAATATATTTAAACGCATATGAAGAAAAAACAAGTAATGTCTGCGAAAACGACAAAAGCTTACAGATCTTCAACATAACATCTTT
Organism: Platycheirus albimanus; assembly: GCA_916050605.2. NCBI lineage: Eukaryota > Metazoa > Arthropoda > Insecta > Diptera > Syrphidae > Platycheirus > Platycheirus albimanus. The sequence goes on from OU696696.1 coordinate 147,126,310, forward strand.
CGATACCCAAAATCTTTCAAAACTAAAATCACTTCTCTATACCTTTAAGTCCATTTTTTATAAAGATGGTGACATGCTTACTTTCACTAGCAAAATAAGGCACAAAATCAATAATAAAAATGATATCCCAGTATACAGTAAACTCTATAGATATCCAGAAATTCACTGTGAGGAAGTCGATAATCAAATTGATGACAAGCTGAGACAAAACATCATTACACCTAGTAATAGTCCCTACAATTTGCCTATTTGGGTCGTACCAAAGAAGGACGATATCAACGGCAAAAAGCAGTGGCGAATTGTAGTGGATTATAGAAAATTGAACGAGCAAACAATCGAAGATAGATTCTTAATGCCCAATATCGATGATTTGTTCGATAAACTTGGAAAGTGTAGTTATTTCTCGACTATTGATCTGGTAAAAGGATTCCATCAAATCGAAGTAGATCCGCAAGACACAGCAAAAACTGCTTTTTCAACAAAAAATGGACATTTCGAGTTTTTGAGAATGCCGTTTGGGTTGAGGAATGCCCCAGCGACATTCCAAAGACTGATGAACGATGTTCTCAAAGATTTTATAAACAAAATATGTTTAGTTTACCTAGACGATATTTTGGTTTTCTCTACAAGCTTGCAAGAGCATTTAGACTCGCTAAACAAGATTTTCAAAAAACTAAGGGAATGTAATCTTAAACTACAAATAAAAAAATGTAAATTCGCTGATGTAACTACAAATTACTTAGGTCATACATAAGTCAACAATGGCATAAAGCCTGATGAAACTAAAGTTAAAGCAATAAATTCAATCCAAATACCATTCAAGGGCATACAAAAGTTTTTAGGAATAACTGGTTATTACCGGACATTTATGAAAGATTACACAAAAGTAGCTCATCCAATGATACGGTATTTAAACAAATCTGAAAAGCTTGACATCTCTAATCCCCAATATATCAGAGCATTTAAAACTTTAAAAACCTTGTTGATATCAGAACCCATTCTCAGAAGCCCCGATTTCATGAAAATGTTCATTTTAACTACGGATGCATCTAACTACGCACTAGGTGCGGTTTTAAGCCAAAACGGTCATCCAATCTCCTATGCATCCCGAACTTTGAGCAAGCATGAGCTTAAGTACTCAACAATTGAGAAAGAGCTTCTCGCTGTTGTCTGGGGAGTCAAATATTTTAGAACATATCTGTGTGGTAGGAAGTTCAAAGTCTGCACAGACCACAAGCAACTTGTTTGGTTAAATGGAATAAGAGAATCAAATTTAAAACTCCAACGCTGGAAAATTATTTTAAACGAATACGATTTTGAGGTAGAATATTTGAAAGGGAAGGAAAACTGTGTCGCTGATGGTCTACGCAGATATATTGAACAGGGTAACGAAAATCAAGAAGGGTTGAATGATTTAACTTCTATAGCTGATATATTTAATAACGAAATCTCTTGTGAAGGAAACGATGAAGTAGCCTTATCACCCAAATTAAATCTTAGTGACAATAACGAAGAAGTTTTGTCAATGGATGCAACTACCCACAGTGCTAAGGAAGACGAAACGAGGCATATATAGATAACCGAGAAAGGGGTTAATCTTTATAAAAATCATATTTACTTATCCTATGGCAAAAAAGATAAATTTTTTATGAAGATTGTTCATAAAAAAGTACAGAATCATGTCCAGGTTAAAGAAGATAGCACGAACCTGCTAAAATTTATGAAGCAATTGCTTATAAATAAAGGAATAATTTGTGTTTTTTGTGAAAATGTAAAACTTTTTCTAGAATTTCAAAATTTGTACGTAAAAAACTTTTTTATGAACCAAAATCTTAGATTATTAAAATCAAGTTTATTACTTAAAGATGTTACAGATAAAAATGAAATTCTAACAATTATTAAAAATTAACATCTTATTAAAAATCATAGGGGAGTAAACGAAATGTTTTTTGAATTAAAGGCAAATTATTACTGGCCGAACATGCAAACACAAATTCAGAAATTCGTTAACAATTGCGATGTTTGCAATGCAGCTAAAGGTAGTTCCACACTATCCCACAGTGTAATACGACATGTCAAAAATGTGTGATGAAACAGATGTATAATAGTGTGGAAACAGAATATGACAGCGCAGATCTCATACGATTTGACATGTGTTTAGATCTGAAATATTTTTTTAGGATTGAATGAAAAACCATCACACATTCCATCACACTTTTTTTTGACATGTCGTAATACACTGTGGGATAGTGTGGAACTACCTTAAGCATGATCGTCGACCACCCAAAATTCCAATGCAAATTACAGAGACCGCAAAGTTTTTTAACGATGTCATTCACATTGATATCTGGTATTCAGAAAGAAATAAGATGTATCTAACGAGCATCGATAAATTTTCCAAATACGCAACCATACATAAGTTAGAAGATAGAAACTGGTTAGCGATCTTAAGTGCAGTCAAAGAACGTAAACAAAACCTAAGAAAATTGTTTCAGACGGGGACACATGTATACTGCATACAGCCGTAGAGCAATTTTAAAAAGAGAATAAGATCATTTTTCATAGAGTAACAGCCTCATTAAAAACAGGAAACTCTGATGTCGAACGATTGCATGGCACACTTAACGAGCACTTAGGACTACGAAATGCAGACAAGGACGACTCGGACTAAGACGAAAAGTTGTTTAATATAATTGTTATCTACAATAATACGATACATTCCACAACAAAACTTAAGCCTTTAGACATTATAAGCAACAACCTTTCTCGAGACGACATTCGAAACCTTGATGAAAAGTATCCGAATGATAAGGAGAACCGGGTCTTAAACCACAATAAGAGAACTGATCCAAATCCAAATCATTGTCCCAACATAGTCAAAAATAGAACTGTTGTTAAGAATAAACCCAAATATAAAAGATTAACTTCCTTCACAAACCATGGTAACTATACATTACGGACAAATCCACGAAAAGAAACACAAAATACTATAAAAGACAGCTAAAACGAAGATTTAAATACCAGAATTCATGTTTCGAAACACAGGAAGCATAAAAAAAAACAGGAATATTACTTACTTGGTTGATCATTTTAGTTTTTTCGATGAATTATCATTTTCTTCTTATTTCTTGTCTTCATTGTATCGTTGTTATTAATATTTTGATTTTTTCGGTTAGATAATTTGAAATAAAGATATTTAACTACCCAAATATGATTTTAAAAGGTTAATTTACAAATTTTTAAACATAACGTTCAGATTTTTATACATCCGTCTATTCAATTTTGTTGTTCTTCCTTATTTGATATACCTTATTTGACATTTTAGTTCGACATTATTTTTTGACACTTGAATTCAGTCACAATAGAGAAGTATCCGAATACGTCAAAGAGAAATGTCAAAAATGTTTCCGTATGAAAACAAATAAATATTTGTGATTTTTCTATGCAAAAGCGATCGGACTTCCAAGAAAATAAACGAAAAAAATCTTCCTTTATAATTTAAAACAATTTTTTTGTGAATAAACAATAGGTTAAATAGTGCCAAAGTGTTTTAAACAATTATTCTATAAAAAAAAACTTGTATTGTGCGTTTAAACACGGAATAAAAAAGCGAATGGTTTTGGCGCGATTTATTCACTTTCGGTGGATTGATTAATAATTAAAAAATATATTTCAATAATATTTACTGTGTTTTTATTTATCAGTGTCGATCAAGTACTCGTCGTGGGCGGTTGATTTTCGTGTGCGGTCGCGTTGTTAATTGTGCGCGTGTGTCCCCCTCCCCAAAAATTAATCAAACAAAATCAAAATAAACCACTAAATCCCCATATTCATATAACATAGTGTAAAAAAAAAAAATTAACCCAGCCCATTGAAATACCCAAAATTACAATTAATTAAATAAACCAGTGTCAAAAAAAGAAAAAGAAAAAGAAAAAGAAAAAAAAAAATACACCAAACCTTGCTCACATTCGCAGCACAGCATCCATCAACCAACAATACCCATCCTCTCCACCCGCGCCACCCATAACTGTTGCTTTTTTATGCAATGCAAGCCTCTTGTGAGGCTTATCGCAAGAGGTTTTGCATTGGATAAGTGAGCAGCATTTGATGTGATTTCTTTCGTGTCTTTTGTCTATATTAATTCCCGTTTGCAAATTGTTTTATGGGCATAACACCTAGGACAGTTTGTTTATAATTGGAATTAATATGGGCCTATACTGCACGGCTGAAATTAGTTTCGTCAAAGTTGAATCTTTTGTGTTTAGTTTTTCAAAATGGTAAGTGATTTTTGTGTTGTATATTCAAATGTTCGTGGGCTAAGAAAGAATTTTTTTTCTGTGTACGCCCATACTGTGCAATACAGGCCAGCTGTTTTGGCATTAAGTGAAACCCAGGTTGGACAGAATACTGATTTATCAGAATTTTGTTTGTTTGGATATAACTTAGTGCCATTACTTTTTTCCCACCATGGTCTTGTCGTTTATGTAAGGAATGATATTGCTTGCCAGAGCCTTCCCCAATATGGGCATTGTTCTAATACGAACTTTAATTTCCTGTGGCTCAAATTCACTGTCCGCAAGCATATCATTCATTACTGTTTTCTTTACAGGAGTCCGAATCTTGACAGCATGTCTACTTGTGATGAGTTAGATGTTTTGTCAGATTCAATTTCCGAATTTTTTCCCATTGTCCTCACACTGAAGTCGTGATTACGGGCGACTTCAATGTACACAATTCAAGTTGGCTCCGATATTCTGGCCAGACAACACTCGAAGGAAGGTATACCGAGATCTTTGCTGAGTATCAGAGATGTGAAAGATTGCAGTCATTTTGGTATTGCAGTCAATTGAATGAAAAGACTTTTTTTTTAAGTATTTTGATTTAACTTCAGTACTTTGATTTTGCACACACATTCCCAGCTTATTTTGCAGTCTTTGATTCATAATTCATCTGAAGCAGCCAAATGAATTCAAATCAAAAGAATGCATTCTTTTTTGACTGTTTGCAGTCTTTGAAGTCTTTCAAAAGTCTTTTACATTCTTTGCAGTCTTGAAGTCTTTTGAATGCATTCAATGTATTGAATTCTTTTTACTGCTTAGAAATCTTTTTATTGATTAAAGCCTTTAGACGACTGAAAGCTTTTTCACTTCTTTGAATAAGTCGGTTAAAAGTTGTAAATTTCAACAATTATTTTGAATCTTCATTTAAAATTTCAATTCTGTAAAATCAGAAGTCAGTACGAAAAACACGGTTTTCGCACAATTTTTGCTATGGCTGTTACAATTTAAATAGTATTATTGAATACTTACAAATAAATAAGTTTTTATTGTATAAAAAAACTACATTTTCACATCATATGTGTAACGTTAAGAGACACTTTAATTACAGCAGGTACATGAACATGCGTAGTGTACACTGTACGTGTACAAGGTGTACATGTACGTTCATTTCTTGTCCCCGCGGGGCCCTGCTTCGAAGCATGATCTGATCGGGAGAACTATGTTATTTATTTATGTTATTTATTTATTTCGTTAAATACTAACGTGAACAAACTTATAACTATGATCTCTAAGAGTGAGGGGTTCTAATTGAGGGGGTGTTTTATGAACCAAACAACAGGTACATTACCTACTGTTGTTACTTGCGAGGAACTGGGTGCATGATACAAGAGTACTCTTAATAGCTTATGACAGAGAGTAAATTTAGATAAAGTAATTCAATGTTCGGTTGAAGAAAGAACACCAACAAAAGAAATTATTGTTTATTTTTTTAAACCTTCAAGTTAGTCTAGGAAATGTGAACAAAACTTCCGCATAAACGATTTTGGTGCCTCGTACGTAAGGAATTGTTAAAAAAGTTCGTTTAAATAGTGTCGCGAAATAATAATGTTTTCGAAAGTTAAGCTTATCCAAGCATTGGAAAATAAATTAATCGCTATCAATACGAATTTGGCTGAAGATATTGAGATATGGAAGGCAAAGTTTCGTCGACAGGATTTTCAGGACTACTTAATGGATATTGTGGAAATTAGGAAAGCTTTATGTTATTTAAGTAGGAAAGATGTGACATTAGCTGAAAGCCAAATGCTAATCGCACAGCTTGGGATATGTGACAATGCTATTTCACTTTGCGGAGAAATTATTACTCTTCTTAAAATGTACGAAGAAGACGGTTATGACACTGACACTGAAAATGACATAATTAATGTGGAAATGTAAGTTTTAATTGAGTCCTATATAATTATTTTTAATTAATAGTTTGATGTGATTTTTTTTTTCATTTAAGGGATCTGAAATACATGTACAACTATTCAAGCGAGAGTGACGAATAGCTGAACTGTTTTGAAATGATGAGGTTGACAACTGGCAAGGAAGGCAAAGAAAAAAATCATTTGTTTTTCATTATTATTTATTTATATGTAAAAAACATTAAAAATAAAGAAAAATGTATAAAACTGTGTGCTTTTGGATTATGTATTTTTTAATTTTAAGAGGATTTACTGCAAGGTGAGCGGCCATTCAATAGGACTTCACGAAAATAACTGAAGTCCCTGATGACTTCAAATTCATGGTAAGTACTTCCAAGTGAATGCCTATACATATAGGTACAATGAGGATGAATATGTATTAAGATGTTCCGTTAACTTTATTGCTCCTAAAAATTGTTAAATAAAACTGAATGGTGATATCAATGATCAATAATTGCTTCATGTACTTTTTTATTTTTGGCAATGGAAAACATATTATGTTGATGAATGAAAAAAACAACTTTTTTGTTGTTGGTTTTATCCAAACAACTTGGCGTTCTTTTCATTAAGGCAGAGGCGTACTTATAAATGTTCGGGCCTATGGTACTATTTGATGTGGCGCCTTCATAAAAATATGTTGAATACTTTGAATTCTTGTTTTCATTGCATTTAATAAAATCTTAAGAAATTAAATTAATTCGAGAAATTTGAATACATACAAATAATTTTTAACAGTAGTTTGTACTGAAACACAAATTATTTGAAACTATTTGCAATTTGTCATATCAAGTACAGAAGGGCCCCCTAGGCGTAGGCCTTCGAATGCCGCATTATTATTATTATGGACCTGAGTTAAGATAAAAAAAATTCTCACCACTAAAACACAGCTTGAGTTTAAAACCAATTATCTACAGTCGCGTGTGATTTGTGAATTGTGAGCAAGTATTTAAGGTGATATTTAAAAAAGTGAATATTTAATAAAAAAAAAACATGGATTTCTCATCGGACGATTATGAAGCTGATCCCAGTTTTTGCATCAATAAAAGCCAAAGAAGTCATAAACGGCCACATTGTGCTTTTAATGAAGCTGGTGAAAAAGAAAAGAAAACAAGACGTCTTGACAGCAGTTCATCTGGTCTGTGCCCAGAAAAAGAAACATCCACATCAGATGGACTTAGTTCCTCAAGTAACCTTAAAAGTAAGTAGGTTATTAAAATATAGCGCACGAACCTGCTCTTCTGTCATATTACATGTTTGTGTGTGACAGTGGTCTAGGAGTAAATTGAGTTAATCACATAAATCAAAATTCCAAAATATACTTAAGATGATTTGGCCTGCAAAAAATATGATGAATCTCAATTGGGAAAAAAATTATATAAATGTGTGGAGCCGTTTTTACAGGATGATCGGAATATGGTGGATCAAAATCTTAAACGAGTAGTTTGGGCTACGAAAAGAAAAAAAAAATCGTATAGCCGGGAGGTGCAATTTTATAAAACAAATGACTGTCTGTCTGTCCGTATGACTGTCTATCTGTATAATTACGTACAGCATAAACGGCTCTAAGACTAACGGTAACCTGCTAAACAATTTTTAGTGAACAATTAATTTTTCTCAAAAATGGCTTCTACTATTTTGATAAAACTTTCTGAATAGTGTTTTCTGTGCAAAGTTTATGTTTTTGGTTTTGGATTTTTCAGGAAGTCTTATAACGGTACCTCCCATAGCCTTTTTAAAGTCAAAATAATAATTTATTTTATTTTTGAAAAAAAAAAAAATTTTGAGTTTAAAAAAAAATTTTAATTTTTTGTTTTCTTTTTCAAAACCGGTGTAAGCTTTTTTTTAAATTATATTTTTCTAATAAAAACTACAAAGTGTTAGAGTTGGCATACGCGAAAAAAATTTGGAATATATTTTGGAAAAGTTTTTCAAAAAAAACAGTTTTCTGAAGAAACTGGTGAAACGATTTCGAATTTTTTTTTTTAATTCTAAACAGTAAACGAAATAAGATGGCTTACTTCTTTTTTATACCCTATTCCATAGAATGGGTATATTGTATTTGGTGTGGAGTTTGTAACATAGAGAAATACTGCCGTTAGGTATAGAAAAGTATATATATTCTGACTCAGAATCAAAAGCCTAGTCGATTTAGCCATGTCCGTCCGTCCGCCCGTCCGTCCGTATGTATACTGTCTAGAGGTCGCAATTTTTGAGCTAGAAAGCTGAAATTTTGTATATTTAATATTTTGTTCAAGAGTAAGGCTAAGTTCCTGAACCGGTAAAATCCGCCCACAAACACGCCCACAATCGCCATTTTTGTTGAACATCCTCAATTTAATAAATTTAAATTATGTTTTTTTGTACAGTTACGATAAAAGCATAACGCTAAAATTTTGCACACGTAAGCTTTAGGTAAACTTTCTTCCAATCAAATAAAAATATTTCAATTTGGGCGTGGCTTACGCCTATTTTTCATACAAAACCATCAATATTGTTTTTATAAAATAACAATAGTTATATTAAAGTGAAAAATATTAAATTTTGTGGGTCTTACTGGCACATAAACATCTTGTGTAAGAAATCAAAAAAATTGATTTTGGGCGTGGCTGACGCCCACTTTTCATTAGAAACTATAAAAAACTGTTTTTGTAAATAAACGGTATTTATAATTAATCCGCAAGCCAAAATTTTGCGTCTCTTAATAGAAACGAAAAGGTTTTTGTATGAAAAGAAATTTTTGAATTTTATGCGTGGCTTACGCCTACTTTTCATGAAAGAACGAAAAACGTAACCTTAAGAGTTTAAGGCATTTCCAATGTTTAATTTAAACCTTTTTCCTTCCGTTCGTTATTTGAGAAATATATCTCTACATTTTCTTTTGTAAATTTTTTCAATACGCCCACTTTTAAAGGCGTGATTTTGGTAAAATACCTTTGTTCAGGTAAGATTGTTTAAAAACTATTCGATTCAGCTGTAGTCTTACACATATGCCTAAATACTGAAAAAAGTGCAGTTAGTGCTTCAAATTTTTAAGACACGCCCACTTTTAAGGGGCGTTTCCGTCAAAAGTCGTATAATGCATTAATTTTTTTAACGTTTTTTAACTATCGGTCGCAGTTTTGAAGTAAACAGATGAACACTTGGATTTATATTCCTTGGTTACGTAGCAGAGTGTGGTCCAATAATTGTTAAAAACACCCATAATCGCTATTTCCATTCCAAATCTAATTTTTAAAAATTTAAGTTTTGTCTTGTTTTGTTCAAATCGATCTGCAAGAATAAAATTGAATGTCACTGAGCTCATAACAATTGCCTTGGCAATAAAACGTTTTAACTTTGGGCGTGGCGCACTCCTTTTTTTTATTACGCCAGCACTAATTGAACATCACAGCGCATAAAATTAATGTTATTGAATTTTTTTCTGTCTGCTAAAGAAGAATTTTGTTTCTGAAACATTGGCTGTTTGCGGGAGGCAGACGCATGCAGATACAAAAATATGGGGAATAGGGTATCCAACAGTTCGTTGCAAACGTACTGTAGCTCTCGCTTATGTTTTTCATTTTCAATTGATCAATAAAATTTCATTTAATTTTTTCCCTGAATTTTTTCCTAAATCTCAAACCGTAAGACCACTGTCTCACATTAAAGCAAAGTTTTTCCGACCCACTCGTCACTTTATTTTGGGTGCATCCTGGAATGTATCTTATGCCTTATACTCATCACCACCTATTAATATAAAATTTTTTCAACAATAACAAAAAGCTTGAATACGGCTATTCAAAGATAGATATTCGACAAATACACATATAATAATAAATTACTTTTCTTATCAATTTGAAACTTATGATTTCCTTTAGTTAAATGATACTGAATTCCAGCGAAAAAGAGATGGAATACTTGTTGAATGTGATTTATGTAAAAGTAGACTAAAAGGATATTCGCAAATAAACTCAAATCTCATTCGTCACTTGAGGGTCAGGCATCGAGAAGCATATAATCAATATCAAGAACAAAAAATTACACAACACGGAACAACAACATCAAAGTCCAAACATGATGAATTTCGAAAGCTTGTTGGACAAATGATTGCAGAAAATATGTTGCCAATTGCTTTTGTGGAAAGCCAGTCCTTTAAGAAAGTCATGCAATTTTCCAACCCTAACTTGAAAGTCATGAGTAGACCAACTACTGTAAAAGTAATAAATGAAATGTATTTATCAACTGTTGATAACATTAAAATACTTTTGTCTCAAAATAAATATTTTTGCACTACTGCCGATGTGTGGTCTACGAAGCATCGTAGCTTTTTTGGCTACACATGTCATTGGTTGGATGAATCTTTAAAAAGAAAATCCGTCGCACTTGCGTGCAAACGTTTTTCGGGTACACATACTTATGACCGTATAAGTGAATTAATTCTAGAAATCCATACTAAATATGGATTGAATTGCGACAATGTTATAGCTACAGTAACTGATAACGGCTCAAATTTTATTAAGGCCTTTAAGGAGTTTGGTGTAAAAGCTAAAATCAACGATGAAGTTGATAACACCACGAATAGCGACACGGATGATTCAGAAAGCGAATCTCTAGATTACACAATTGAAAATAACATATTTCAAAACTCGCTTCCAAAACACATTAAGTGTGCCACATACACTCTCAACCTCCTTGCCTCAACGGATTTTTCTAAAATTATACGAAAAGATCAAAAATTGTTTAATAAACATCAAAATGTAAGTTTTTATTTAGTTATGTACAAAAAACCTTGTGTAGAGTGTCAAAATATAATAATTGATTTGATTTGTTATTTCATTCGACTCCGTGAAATAACTCCCCAAGAAATAACTCCCCAAGAAATAACTCCCCAAAAAAGAAAATGAAATAACCCCCCAAATTGGGGAGTTATTTCACAATGAAATAAGTCCCCAATCTCATACAAATTTTTGGTGCGTTATTTAATTTTTTTGGGGAGTTATTTCTTGGGGAGTTATTTCACGGAGCCATTTCATTCTATACTTTATTTTCGGCGATTAATGTCTTTAATATTAATTTAGCTTCAACTTCTTTTTCCTTGCTATTATATGGCAATTTTATAAGAAGTTGCATTTCTTGGCTGCATTGGAAGCCTCTCCATCTACGACTCTCTGCACAAGAAAAGAAAACATTTAAATAAAAAGCTTAGTACTTAACTAATTAACTTAAAATTCAATTTTAAAGATTATGCAGAAATGTTCAAATCTGTGGAACAAAGTAAACAGACCAAAGAGTTCTGAGGAAATCATTGCAATTTTGGGCTCTCAACTGAAATTTCCGGTTGTAACGAGGTGGAACTCACTTTACGATTCAGTTGCTGACATAGTGAAGCACAAAAGCAAACTCAATATTTTATGTAAAAAGTTTGGAACCCAGATTATTTTCGATCTAGATTTTGAATATTTGGAAGATTTTTTGCTGGTAATGAAACCCATAGCAGACGCCCTTGATTTTCTGCAAAAAGAAAAGGAAATGTTTTATGGTTTGCTGTTGCCAACATTGGCAACAGTAAGAAACAAATTAAGGAAGTTGAAAATAAACCATTTAATGAAAGTAATTCCAGAAGAGGTAGTGGTAAAGTTAGAAGAAGCCTTACTGGAAAGATTTCATCATCACTTTAACCTCACGCCAGAAGTACATGATGCTATTGTCGCCTCTGTACTCAGCCCATCAGTTAAATTGAAGTGGATTTCGGCACTTAATCCTGATTTTAAAGAAACTAAAATCTGTGAGATAAGTTCTTTAGTCAGAGAAAAGATAAAAGCTGAAATCACCACACCAGTACTCACTGAACAACCTACTCAGATACCTTATTTTGATTTCTCTGCATCAGGTAAGAATCCCAGTCTTTTATGTTTTGTACTAAACACACATCTTCTTATGCAAACTTACAGATGATGCTGACAACTTTGCGCCAAACCGCGATTTGTTGGGAGGTAATGAGTTTGATTCTTATCTTGCTCAGTCATCAACATCTCTGGAGTCTTTGGATAGATACCCGAACATAAAAAAAACATTTTTAAAATACAACACGCCTCTTCCATCTTCGGCAGCAGTAGAAAGGCTTTTTTCTTTTGCCGGTTTGATAAACGCTCCTAGACGTGGAGCCCTTTCAGACAGCAATTTTGAAAAATTGCTGCTCTTGAAAGTGAATTGTGATTTTTGAATATATTTTTGTATGTATTGTTACTTTTGTAAAATTTTTGATTGAGGTCAACGTATTTGAATTGCTTTTATGTTTTTGTTTTTATCTTTTTCACAATGTTCTCTGATTATATTTTGCTTTTTTTGTTTATTTTATTTATTTGGTTAAATTTGTTCTTGAACTAAATTACTTATTTGTTTATTGTTAGCTTTGGAAAATTATGCTCAATTTGGTCTTTTTTTCTTGGGTTATTTGAACACTTACTTATGCTCATGACTACCACAGCTATCCGATTAAAATAATTTCCTAAAGATTGTGAAGTAGGTATTATTATAATCTTTTTAATAAAATTGATTCTCAATAAGTTCATGGTTTTATTTGATATTAAAATCTTTCCACTTATAGTTAAATTTTAATTTATACTGGAGATTTATAATAATTGCTGAAACGTATAACTTTCAAAAGGCTTTCAGCAGTGAAAATGCTTCAACCAGTTAAAAGACTTTAAAGCAGTAAAAAGACTTCAATACATTGAATGCATTCAAAAGACTTCAAGACTGCAAAGAATGTAAAAGACTTTTGAAAGACTTCAAAGACTGCAAGCAGTCAAAAAAGAATGCATTCTTTTTATTTCAAATCTTTTGAATGCTTTTGATGATTGTATTATTAAAGACTTCAAAATGTAATGGGAATGGGAATGGGAATTTCAAAGACTGAGGTAACAAATTCTATTGCATTCCCGAAGAATCAGTTAAATGATTGGGACTTTGCGGAATGCAATACCAAAATAATGCATTCTTTTACAACTCTGCTGAGTATAACCATCTTACCCAGCTTGTCGATGAGCCTACTCGTATACCGGATGTTGATGGGCATTCCGCCCATACTCTTGACTTGTTCCTTACTTCCCATCCTGATAAATATACTATTAAAGTAACTTCTCCATTTGGCACCTCGGACCATTGTGTCATTTCAGCTAATTTCTCGATCTCCAACCATCCAGTTAAAGAAAAAATTCCCACTAGGACCGTTTGGCAATACGAGAAAGCCAACTGGGACGGTCTGAATAATTTCTTTCGCAACTTTAACTGGTCATTATGCTTCCTCGATAATGACATTGATGCCAGTGCTGAAATGATTACAGAAGTGATTTTTCTTGGAATGAGAACTTTTGTCCCTCACAGAACAAAATGTATCAAACCAAAAGAAAAGTCTTGGTTTTCCGAAGAGTGTAAAGAAGCTATCAGGTTGAAAGAAGTAAGCTTCCGATCCTATAAAGCCAACCCAACTGAGGAAAATCGGAAGAAACACAAACAAGTTAGGAACTCGTGCAACTCCGTTATACATAAAACGAAATTTTTGCATGACCAGAAGTTACGGCAAAAAATTCTGCAATGTCCCAAAGGCAGTAAAAATTTCTGGTCATTTGTAAAAAACGTCAAGAATTCAACGTCATCATCAGTTCCAACGCTCATCGTCGACGACAAACCCATTGTCAGCTCTTCAGAGAAGGCGAATATGCTCGCAGCTCATTTTGCTGCAAGTTCTACGTTGCCTGCAAGCAACAATGCCCCTCCTGTACTTGAGAACGTTAATTCTTCTATGGGACAGATATTTTTCCGCACTCGTACAGTAGCAAGAGTACTTCAAGATCTTGATATACACAAATCCGCTGGCCCGGATGGTATACCCCCTATTCTTCTGAAGAAGTGTTCTTCATCTCTGGCAAAACCACTGCGTAAGCTTTTTCATCGCTCCTATCGTTCAGGAATCTTTCCTAGTAGATGGAAAACAGCATTTGTCCAGCCCGTCCCAAAAAAAGGTGACTCCTCCTCCCCCTCCTCTTACCGACCAATTGCACTTACGTCCCTTCTTTCCAAGGTCATGGATACGCTGATAAATCGTCAGCTCAAGAAATATCTCGAAGATCGGGAGCTTTTAAATGACCGGCAATACGGCTTTCGCAGCAATCGTTCCACTGGTGATCTGATGGCATATCTCACCGAACAGTGGAACAAATCTGTGCATCGCTTTGGCGAAAGCAAGATTATTGCGCTTGATATTTCAAAGGCATTTGATAGAGTTTGGCATGAAGCTCTTTTATCGAAAATGCGTGCATTTGGTATCGATGATACTCTTATTCGTTGGATTAGAAGCTATCTTCTGGACCGTTCAATACAAGTTGTATTAGACGGTTTCAAGTCTGATCTCCACAAAATAAATGCTGGTGTGCCCCAGGGCTCCGTTCTGTCTCCGACTCTCTTTCTCATTTTTATAAATGATCTCTTGTCTGTGACTTCTAATCCATTAAATTGTTTTGCTGACGACTCAACCCTCAGCTTTTTATATACGTTTGATAATTCACGGCCTTCGCCTTCGGACGTGTTATTACAACGAAATCGTATGATAAGCTCATTAAACTCCGATTTAAACAGCATTGTGAATTGGGGTACTAGAAATCGTGTGGAGTTTAATGCGTCGAAAACTCAATGCTGTCTTTTGTCGTTGAAGCTAAACATACCCCCTATGCCATTATCCATGAATGGTGCTTGTATCGAGGAGGCCGAAAAGCTATCAGTACTCGGTATGTGTATCAGTGACAATCTTCGTTGGAATGATCATATACTTGAGATTGCCAAGAATGCTGCAAGATGCTTAGGCTTTCTTAATAGATGCAAGAAGTTTTTCACCCCTTCTGATCTGGCTACAATTTACAAAGCGTTTATACGCCCTAAACTCGAGCATAACTCCCATCTCTGGGCAGGTGCTTCTCAAACTTTTCTTCACCTGCTCGACAGAGTTCAGAAAAAAGCGTTAAAATTGATAGGAGAGAGAAGCATTATGGAAACATTTCCATCCCTTGAACATCGTCGAAATGTTTCATGTCTTTCCTTATTTTACAGATTCTTTTACAAAAAATGCTCACTCGAGGTAGCCAGTTGCGTTCCACCCCTTAAACATTTCCCCCGTAATACTCGTCTTGCTAGGAACGCTCATCAGTTTACACTTGAGCCCAATTTCGGACGTACCGTGAAATATAGGGATTCTTTCTTTAGCCGTACAACACGAATGTGGAATGGATTGCCTGGCACAATTTTTCCTTGCCATTTTGATCTGCAGACATTTAAGATCAATGTTCATCGACACCTCCTTTCCCTTCCTTCCTAACTTCCTATCGCTCGCGCTGTGACTTATCATTAAAAGGGCTATAACAAACCCCTTGAGCGCGTGTGCATTATAAAAAAAAAAAAAAAATCGGGATAGTTGTTGAATAAACACAATAAGTTGATTTCAATAAAATAATATAGTTTTATTGATTTCGTGCTGCCAAAATATACAAACAAAGTTGGACATTATTTTGCCGCAATATTTTTTTCTTTCCTTGGCGGGATTTCACTCGCATCTTAGAAATGCGTTTCCATTTTGAAGAGGCCCATACGATTGGAAAAGAAATGCTCTTCTTTGCTTGCAATCGAATTGCTACTACAACCGTGTACACAGCAATTTGTCGGCATATTGTAAATGCACTTCTTTATTGTAATTTAAAGAAAAATAAAATTCTTTGGAGAATCCCGCCAACGAAAGAAAAAAAAATATTGCGGTAAAATGTGTCCAACTTTGTTGGTATATTTTGGCAGCACGAAATCAATAAAACTATATTATTTTGTTGAAATAAACTTATTGTGTTTATTCAACAACTATCACGATAAATTAAAACACAGTAAATATTATTGAAATATATTTTTTTAATTATTAATCAATCCACCGAAAGTAAATAAATCGCGCCAAAACAAGTCGCACTTTTATTCCGTGTTTAAACGCACAATACAAGTTTTTTTATAGAATAATTGTTTACAACACTTTGGCACTATTTAAGCTATTGTTTATTCGCAAAAAATTGTTTAAAATTATAAAGCCAGATATTTTTTCGTTTATTTTCTTGGAAGTCCGATCGCTTTTGCATACAAAAATCACAAATTTTGATTTGTTTTCATACGGAAAGTTTCATTTGACATTTCTGAGCGAGTGAGAGGGAAGTATATTGCCGTTTGCTTAAAAGCCCTATCTCGCAATAGGCGTGTTCATACGAATGCAAAAGAAAAACAAAACAAGTAAGGGTGCGTGAGCTGTCGGTTCATGTTATTGAACTGAAATGTCTTCTTCACTTGGATAAATTTTTTGAAATTTTCTTTTTTAAAGCCTGTCCAGTCCAGGCATATTAATAAAATTACTTTTTGAATTATGAGAAATAAATTACAGGATTCAGAATCATTGCTGTACATCACATCGGCCAATCAATAATAATTTTATAATTTTTCTCTCTTGTATTATTTGTTATATAAATGAAAAAACTATTAAGTACATATCGACTTTACTTTAAAAGAATAAATGTTTAAGTTTTTCAAAACAAAGAAATATGTGAATTTAATTAAAAATAATTACCTATTGTAAGAAAAAAAAAAAAAAAAAAAAAAAAAAAAAAAAAAACCAACTGTTAAAATTAAGTATAATTGATTGTTTTGTAATATTATTATTATATTTACGCATAATTATGAAAAATAAATTTTGTTTAGGTATTGTAACTAGGAAAAGTTTAAAATGGTAGTTAAATTAAAGGGCATAATATCGTGTTATATAACTTTTTGGAGACCAAAAAACTTTAAGGATGGAGGTGTTATATAAAGAAGCATTTTTTTCTTAATTTTACGCTTTTCGTTTGACTGGCAAACAAAAAGCGTGAACTTTTAAACTCTCCAGTCTCCACTACTTTCTCTCTCATTTCATTTTCTTAAGAAGATGATTCAAGGGACTTGATCCTTTTTAAGCTTTTCCCAGCAGTTCTAGCTAGCTCATATTTGAGTCAATATCTTAAATTCTAAGAACAAAAATCAATAAAGTGCTTTAAGAAGAAATCTTGCGTTTTTATTTGAAACATTGCGAGTAATGAGTAAAAGACTTATCTATATGAAAAAAGTTATTAAAGATTTAAGTTGAAAAATGCATTGAAAAAGTGTTAAAATGCGTCTGGCAAGGGGAAGGCTGAAATAAAAACGTCTTGGTCACACATTTTTACAATCACAGGAATTCTTCTGATATTTTGGTATATGATTCTTCTGGTTATAGTTAATATGAAAAAAGTTATTAAGGATTTAAGTTGAAAAAGACATTAAAAAAGTGTTAAAATGCGTCTGGCAAGGGGAAGGCTGAAAGAAAAACGTCTTGAACACACATTTTTACAATCAGGAGAATTTTCCTGATTTTTTAATGTATCACTCATGTGGTTATCATTTCGACCCAAAAAGTTGATTTTCGCGCCTTTTGGAGACCGTCTGGCGAGGGGAAGGCTGAAAGTAAAACGTCTTGGACACACTTAATTGACATCAGTGGACCATCCACTACTGATTATATATTAATTTAAGTGGTTATCATTTCGACCCAAAAAGTTGATTTTCGCGCATTTTGGAGGCCGTCTGGCGAGGGGAAGGCTGAAGGTAAAACGTTTTGGACACACTTTTTTGACATCAGCGCACCATCTCCTATTGTTTATATATAAATTTAGGTGGTTATCACTTCGACCCCAAAATCGTAAAAATGAGGATTTTCGAACGCCCACCCACGCCCCCGGCTGGAAAAAAACCTGCCAGACGGTTGAATTTGGCATTATGCTGCGTATATCTACACATACATGTGTATACATTTTGGTTATCACTCCACTCCCAAAATTTTCTGCCGGCTCTTAGTCTATAAGCTCTAGAATACCATGGGGAGCAACAACAACAATTTCCACCATTTTAATTGTTTAATTGTGTAGTACTATAGTTTGTATATGCAACGGATTTTGTTTCTAATTGACATTTTAGAAAATATCTATTCAATTGTTTTCAATTTCGTTGCGTTCGATATCTTTTCACATCATTTGCAACCTTGATTTCGTCCAAATAAAAAAAAAAAAAAAAAAATTGGAGTCAAATTTGGAAATTTTCTATGAAATCGCCTTTTTTTTGCACTAATAAAACTGTAGTATAACTCTATTCCACTTTTTAGGATCAGAATGTATATACATAGCATTATTTTAATTTTTTGTTTGGTTTTTTTCCAGAGAACTGGAAGGACTTATTCTCCTAACGCAAGCTAGGGCTCGAATGGAATTAAGCTTTGAAGCCACCAGGAAACATTCCTGTGATGTAATTGAACTTTGTCGATATCGCTATGCATATACCTCAATTCTCAAAGGAATGAATTCAACCCTCAATGGAAGTAAAGCATTTCAAACAAAAAAAATCCTTCATATTTTACAGGTACACGCTAACGAACAGGGTCGAAAAATTTTTAAATTTGAAGAGATTCAAGATATGGTCTTACGTACTGGGATTACAAGCAGTGTAGGATATCTGGTAAAACATGTCAATATTCAAGGTTTCCTACTGAAAAAAGGTCCTAACTTATATGAAATCAGAATTCCGTGATATTTTTATAGTGAAGCAATTTGGAGGTGATTCTATGATTGTTGAGATTTCCAGAAGTCTTTTTCTATACTAAAGAGTGGTTAAGATTAATAAAGATAAATGTAGACTAATATTATGACTTAATTGAACCTTCCATATCGACGTATGATAAAGAAGAGAAGGATATGCCTTCAACGGAATATTTATGTAAGTACAGATGACTGCCTATATCTCCGTAGATGTCGTTCTGTACGTTTTATAGCGGGATGCGTGATGCCAAACTGTTGTATAAAATTCAACAGTCCTCCATTTCTAAGCCAGCGCTTAGTTTCTTGAACAGCAAATCAGCTTATCAGTTCTTCAATATAATACATATAAAAACCAAATCTTTTGATATTACAGCTACGGTTGACAAAAGTGCTACTTACATACCTCTGTTTCCTTGTTGCCAGAAGACGGTGCATCTGAACACTTTAAAAATATATCTGGATATATGATCTTCGATCAATTATGATGTTTTCCAGTCCGAGTTAGCATATCCAATCAGTGGTGGTGCATTTGCATCTTGTTTGCTTACCATCTTCAACTCTGATGTTCCTTTGATAAACCTCAGCAATGTTTTCAAATAATTCCATCGCTCATCGAGTGCATTGTTTTGGAATTGACTAAAATAATTCAAATACTTTGATCTGGTGTGCAAGACAACATTGCGTGTATAAGACAACCAATTCATTTTATTACGGTTGTTTG
Organism: Platycheirus albimanus; assembly: GCA_916050605.2. NCBI lineage: Eukaryota > Metazoa > Arthropoda > Insecta > Diptera > Syrphidae > Platycheirus > Platycheirus albimanus. Next base: position 147,145,937 of record OU696696.1, read on the forward strand.
GTGTTTGTTCAGTGTAGCAGTATTTTTCTTTAAATTCAATTTAAAGGTACTCTTGCTGTTTTCCATTCCCAAATTTTAACCAAATTAATTGAAATATTGTTTTTGGCACATAATTCAATGTTAACCTGTTTGTTTGCCTCTGTCAATCTTCAAACTCAAAAGAGTTTCGATTTATCCATATCCTTCATCTCATACAATGGCCTCTTGATAGCAGTGGCGTGACGTGAATAATTTTAAAAGGAAAGTCGAATAAAACTTACCTTCTCGAAAACAATGGCAGAATTTTGCTTACCTACATACTTTGTTATCGCACAAGGTTTTGAAACTTTTTTTTAGAAATAAAATGCACGACTGGGTCGCACGTATTTGCTCTGAGGGTGCAATAGTACGATACAAACAAAGTTTTCGAGAAATATGAAGAACTCATGTTTGGAAAAATTGAGAAAAACCAAAACAGTTTGACTAAAACTGCAAAACTCGATATGCAGAAGTTTACGTTAAGAAACCTTTAGTATATCAAATTTAGATGTCATCTTTTGGGTGCTATAAATGTCCGCTTATGGCCAAATTATTAAAATTTGTTAATGTCCAAACAGACATTTGTTTGATCAACCAAACCCAAAGCGCAACGTTTACAAAATAATTTAAACCTTAATTATTTCCTACGAATAAAATTAGCGTAAGAAAAATGCTGTGTGTGTTCTCGATGAGATGTCAAGTTATAATAATTTATTCAACTATAATCTAAGCTAACTTAAAAAGGAAGAAACAGAGTAACAAAAGAAAATTGAAAAACGAAGCCGTTACATTTACATTACATACAATAGGAATCCATATTTGTATGTACATAAGCGATGAGCAGTAAATTCAATGTTGACCCCGACGTGATCCAGTGAATATTACATTAGATGGCTTACTCCGAGTCCGCTTGGAAACGCTCTGATTGATTATGATTATAAGCATCAAATAATTTTACCTAAAAGAAATGTGCTAACAAATCTCATTTTTTCTTTTTATCATTTAAAGTCACTTCATGCAGCTCCACAGTCGCTACTGGGCATATTTCGTCAAAGGTACTGGCCTCTGGATGGATTAAATATGGCTCGTCGAGAGTTCAACAAATGTCAACGATGTTTTCGTGTCAAACCAAAATCTGTTGAACAGTTTATGGGCAACCTTCCCCCGGAACGAGTAACACCAACAGGCCCATTTATAACAACTGCACGGTTAGAAATTTTGGGTTAGATTTTAATATTTTGAGGGTTACATGTATGACAACACCAGAAAAATATTAAAATCTAATAAACTGCAAATATTAAAAGAAGATAAGTAATAAAGCAAATATTAAAAAATAATACTGATGAGATATTAAAAATTAATACTTTTTGTATTAAAAATTAATACAATTTTATATTAAAAATTAATAAAATCTTGTATTTAAAACTAATATAACTTCGTATTAAAAATTAATACAATTTCGTATTAAAAATTAATGCAATTTTGTATTAAAAATTAATACAATTTATATTAAAAATTAATAAAATTTTATATTAAAAGTTAATAAAGTATTGTATTGAAAAGTAATAAAATAATGTATTGAAAATTAATAAAATTTTATATTTAAAATTAATATAACTTTGCATTAAAAATTAATACAATTTTATATTTAAAATTGATACAATTTTATATTAAATATTAATAAAATGTTGTATTTAAAATTTATGAATTTTTTTATTAAAAAATAATAAAATTTTGTTTAAAAAATTAATAGAATTATATATTTAAAATTAATAAATCTTTATATTAAGAAAAAAATAAAATTTAATACAATTTTATGGATTTGTATTAACATTTGAAAAAATATGGAAATTCAGATGAATTCGAAAAATATCGAAAATAAATACTTTCTGTATAACTTTTTGACTTGGAATACAAAATATAAGATAATAATGAATAAATCAAATTAAAAACTTAAGAAACCATTTTCATCGACCCACCAATAGACTAGGAAATAAAATTTTATTAAATTTTAATACGAGCGTATTAAAATGTAATACAGGCGGGTATTATATTTTAATACAAGGGTATTAAAATGTAATACAGAAGGGTTTGTTTTTAATTAAATTGTATTACTTTTTAATACATGGGTATTCGAATGTAATTAAAACGAGTATTACATCTTAATACAGTTAAAATGTAATACAAACGGGTATTACATTTAAATGCAAGTATATTAAAATGTAATACAGGCGGGTATTATATTTTAATACAAGGGTATTAAAATGTAATACAAGAGGGTTTGTTTTTAATAAAATTGTATTACTTTTTAATACATGGGTATTAGACTGTAATACAAACAGTATTACATCTTAATACAGTTACAATGTAATACAAACGGGTATTACATTTTAATGCAAGGGTATTCCAATGTAATACATGAGGGTTCGTTTTTAATATAATTGTATTATTTTTTTCAAAACAAGGGTATTAAAATGTAGGAAAACCAGTATTAAATTTTGGTTTTAATTCCAAATGTATTAAATTCTAATCTGTTTGTATTACATATAGTAACTTTAAGACAAAAATATTAAAATTTAATCCAAAATAAATTAAAAATGAAAAAAATTATCCAAAAACATTAAAATTTAATACGAAATATATAAAAATTAAATGTAATAATTTGAAAATATTAAAAAGTAATATTTTGTGTATTGCATACAGTTGTAATACAGGAGCTGTATTAAAAAATATCCCAAAATTTTTAACAGTGTGGTGTAGACTTCTGCGCCCCCTTTAAATTGCGCTATCAGCCAAGGGCACGAACAACAATTAAAGGATACATCGCTGTCTTCGTCTGTTTCACCACTAAGGCGGTCCACTTGGAAGCAGTTGGCGATCTTACTACGGCATCGTTCATCGCAGCACTCCGACGATTCATCGCCCAGCGCGGCCTCTGTCGCACAATATTTTGCGACAACGCGACTAACTTTGTCGGCACTCAAAACGAACTCCGTGAATTGGCCACACTGTTCGATGGCGAAAATCTGGCTCAAATTCAAGAACTTTGTCGAATCGACAGAATCGAGTGGCGCTTTATTCTTCCAAGGTCACCTCGTTTTGGTGGCCTCTGGGAGGCAGCCGTCAAATCGGCAAAACATCACCTCATTCGAGCAGCAGCAAATGCAACGCTAAGCTATGAAGAACGTAACACACTCACCTCTCAAATCGAAGCAATACTAAATTCACGTCCAATCACTCCGCTCTCTTCGTCGCCGAGTGATCTGGAACTACTCACTCCAGGCCACTTCCTCATAGGTCGTCCACTGACATCTATTCCAGAACCCTGCCTGCTAGACGTCAACACATCACGACTCACCAGATTTAGAAGACTACAACAAATTCAACAACAATTCTGGCAGCGCTGGTCTCGAGACTACCTACTGAGTCTCCAAGAACGCAACAGATGGTACAAAAAATCAAATACTCTCAAGGCAGACACAAAAGTACTCATACACGACGACAACTTACCTCCATACAAATGGCTCATGGGTCGAATAATTAGAACATTCCCAGGCTCTGATGGCATCGTACGAGTGGCTGAAGTCAAAACCAAAATTGGGATCTATAAGCGCACAGCCAACAAGCTTTACCCACTTCCGATGTGAATACGTGTACAGTTGAAGATACGAAACCTTCAAGGTGGCCGGCATGATCAGCCTCAACCTGAACCATCACATATATATTTAACAACCTTTGACATTACTCATTTATATGAGCCAATCAATAACTATTCTTAGTTCCGCTCAAGCAGCATAAATCATAATTTACCCTATTCTTTTACTTGCTGAATTATTTACATATAATTTTAAAGTCATACAACAAACAATATACTAAATATATACATACAATAGGAATTCATATTTTTATGTACATAAGCGATGAGCAGTAAATTCAAATCTATGTATATATTAGTATAGTATATTGTTTGTTGTATGACTTTAAAATTATATGTAAATAATTCAGCAAGTAAAAGAATAGGGTAAATTATGATTTATGCTGCTTGAGCGGAACTAAGATTAGTTATTGATTGGATCATACAAATGAGTAATGTAAGGTTGTTAAATATATTTATGATGGTTCAGGTTGAGGCTGAGCATGCCGGCCACCTTGAAGGTTTCGTATCTTTAACTGTATACGTATTCTCATCGGAAGTGGGTAAAGCTTGTTGGCTGTGCGCTTATAGATCCCAGTTTTGGTTTTGACTTCAGCCACTCGTACGATGCCATCAGAGCCTGGGAATGTCCTAATTATTCGACCCATGAGCCATTTGTATGGAGGTAAGTTGTCGTCGTGTATGAGTACTATTGTGTCTGCCTTGAGAGTATTTGATGTTTTGTACCATCTGTTGCGTTCTTGGAGACTCAGTAGGTAGTCTCGAGACCAGCGCTGCCAGAATTGTTGTTGAATTTGTTGTAGTCTTCTAAATCTGGTGAGTCGTGATGTGTTGACGTCTAGCAGGCAGGGTTCTGGAAAAGATGTCAGTGGGCGACCTATGAGGAAGTGGCATGGAGTGAGTGGTTCCAGATCACTCGGCGACGAAGAGAGCAGAGTGATTGGACGTGAATTTAATATTGCTTCGATTTGAGCGGTGAGTGTGCTAAGTTCTTCATAGCTTAGCGTTGCATTTGCTGCGACTCGAATGAGGTGATGTTTTGCCGATTTGACGGCTGCCTCCCAGAGGCCACCAAAATGAGGTGACCTTGGAGGAATAAAGCGCCACTCGATTCTGTCGGTTTGACAAAGTTATTGAATTTGAGCCAGATTTTCGCCATCGAAAAGTGTGGCCAATTCACGGAGTTCGTTTCGAGTTCCGACAAAGTTAGTTGCGTTGTCGCAAAATATTGTGCGACAGAGGCCGCGCCGGGCGATGAATTGTCAGAGTGCTGCGATTAACGATGCCGTAGTAAGATCGCCGAATGCTCCCAAGTGGACCGCCTTAGTGGTGAAGCAGACGAAGACAGCGATGTATCCTTTAATTGTTGTTCGTGCCCTTGGCTGGTAGCGCAATTTAAAGGGGGCGCAGAAGTCTACACCAGTTGTTATAAATGGGCCTGTTGGTGTTACTCGTTCCGAGGGCAGGTTGCCCATAAACTGTTCAACAGATTTTGGTTTGACACGAAAACATCGTTGATATTTGTTGAACTCTCGACGAGCCATATTTAATCCATCCAGAGGCCAGTGCCTTTGACGAACTATGCCCAGTAGCGACTGTGAAGCTGCATGAAGTGACTTTAAATGATAAAAAGAAAAAATGAGTTTTGTTAGCACATTTCTTTTAGGTAAAATTTTTTGATGCTTAGAATCATAATCAAGCAGAGCGTTTTCCAAGCGACCTTGGAGTGAGCCATCTCCGCCTATAAACGGGCAAAGATTTCGAAGGTGACTAGTTCGGTCAACCTCCTCAGAATTTTGAAGCGATTTTATTCATTTTTGAATTCTAGGAGCTGCATGTTAATAATTAAGCCATTAAAAGCGAGACTACTTTCTTCCACCGTTGGTAGAGTTGAAAGTACTGCCGTAGTTTGAAGTTTACGTGAGTTGTTGAAAAAGCGAAAGACATAAGCAAAAATTCCTTCTAACTTTGGGAGAGAGTTATTGTATTTGACGTCTGAAATAATGCAGTAGATTTGCGAGTATGCTCCTACGAGCGCCTTGTTGGGTGATCTTCTCTCCGGGATGTCTTATAAAGAGCCGGTTGCCTCCGCTTCTCGCCAACCTTCGTGTATTGCGTTGAGGAAGGACGGACCTTGAAACCAGAGAGAAGACGATCGTAGGGTATCAGCTGTACATCCTCTAGAAATAAGATCGGCTGGATTAATTTTCCCTGGGACATGTCTCCAATGTTCTGCTTGTGAGAGTTCTTGAATCCTTGCCACCCTGTTGGCAACGAATGTGACCCATGTGTAGGAAGGTTGGGAAACCCAAGCTAAAACGATCTTTGAATCTGTGTGATAAAAAATATCGTTGATCTTAAGTTGAAGTATGTTTGTTAGTCTATCAACTAACTCCACCATCATGACGGCTGCTTGGAGCTCTAGTCTTTGTAATGTCGTCGACTTTATTTTGCTGATGCGCAATTTGGAGCAGATAAGCTGACAATTTACTTCGCCTGATCGACTAAGCGAACGAAGATAGCAACACGTTCCATATGCGACCTCACTACTATCGGAAAATGCATGTAGTTGGATGTCTACGTATTCCGACTGGCCAAGAAGATGACGAGGGCAAGACAGAAACTTGACTTTATTTAATTGCTGAATGTAGCGATCCCATTGAATCCTTAACTCCTCCGGTAGTGGTGAGTCCCATCCTAATTTAGCCTTCCAGAGTTGTTGCATGAACAACTTTCCCGTTACGATGACTGGACCGATTACGCCAAGAGGGTCGAAGCTTTTCCTAAATCAGATAGAACTGTCCTTTTGGAAGTTTTACTGTGAATTTCTGGAACATAATTAAAGTTGAAGACATCTTGGTGTGGTTGCCAAATCAATCCCAAGGTTTTAACTGTATCGGAGTTATTTATTATGACGAATGAATCCCTCTGTTCTTCTGGAGTGTCTTCTAGAAGTCATTCGTTATTAGCGCAGAATTTTCTTAATTCAAATTGACCTTTAGCTAGTAGTGAGATGATGTCTGCCTTAAGCTGATTACCTTCGAAAAGGTCGTTGGCTCCTGTCATAAAATTGTCAACATATACCCCATTTAAAACTGCATGGGCTGCCTTAGGAAACTGGGCCTCTTCTTCTTCGGCTAACTGAACGATGCACCTGGTAGCTAAGAAGAGGCTGATGACGTACCGTAGGTCACTGTATTTAAGAGGTAATATCTAAGCAATTCGTTGGGTTGATCACGCCAAACTATCATCTGGTATTTTCGGTCATCTTCATGGATTAAGATCTGCCGGAACATCTGACGAATATCTGCCATGAATACGTAACTGAATATTCGAAAATTAATAAGGACTGTAAATAAGTCCGGCTGCACGGTAGGTCCAACCATAAGCAGATCATTCAATGAGAGATTTGTTGAAGTTTTAGCCGAACCATCAAAGACTACTCGGAGTCTTGTAGATGAACTGTCTGGTTTGATCACGCAATAGTGTGGTAGGAAGTAGTTTGATGTCGGTATAGTTTCAATCTCTTGCACGTGTTTAAGGCTGTTGTAGTTCTAGATTGGAGTTAAGCTTGCGTTCTAAAGTTTTAAGCCTTTTAGTAGCTGTTTTGAGCGGTGACGTGAAATAAAGCCAAACGAAATAAGGCCAAATTCCGAAAATTTGGCCTTATTTCGTTTTCCAAAACGAAATAAGGCCGAAATTTCAGTTTGGCTTAATTTCGTTTTCGAAAACGAAATAAGGCCAATTTGGCATTATTTCAATATCAATTTTCACACCTCTAAGATGATACGGTATTGAGGTTTATCTGATTTTTTTTAAATTTTCAAAAACGTATATTGGTGATATGGGACTACGTTTGTGTGGGAATGAATCTCATGGGTATTGCAAGTATCTGTTTTCGGAAAATTTAAAGAATCAGATAAAATAATCGTTAAAAAATCGATGCTTTTAACGAGTTCATTATCTATTTTCAAACGCAATGGATTGAAAAGGTATTTATTTGATTGTCTTTCTTTTATGTATTAGAAAAATATTTTCTGTGCATGAGTAAAATCGAGCGATTTTACTCATGTAACTTAACTCAAAATTTGTAACTTAAAAAAAACTCTGTTAAAATTTTCAAGAAAAAAAAATTTTTTTTACGTTGGTGGCAACTGTAAGTCACTTCTTCTTAAATTCAGTATCAAATATTCACTCAATTTTTAAGATAAATATCGCGAAATATTCGACGCGAGAAAAAAAATACAACAAGAAAAAACTATCACCTATCCTTGAAAAGAACTCAATGTAATTTGCACTCGATTTGCAAAACAAATGTCACGAAACAAATATCCCACGCGAGAAAAAAAAACAATATCTAATAACAAAAAAAAAACAAGGCAAAATGTCTTCTTATAATTTCAAAACAAAAACACAAGCAAAAATTTGGGATGATGTAGGTATAACAAAAAATAATAAAAAAAATAGTAGACGCCACAGAATGAAAAAACAAACAAGTTTACAATACTAAAAAAAACAATATCACCAAAAACTCCTTGCTGCGATAACTGGCAACTGGAATCCCTCGTCGTTGTTTTCTTATCGATGTTCTGCTTCCTTCCCACAACTTTTTATTTTTAAGAGGAAAAACTACACCAATAGAGAAAAAAATTAATTTGGACTTTTTTTCAATAAAAAGATTGATGCGAAAAAAAACACCACACAATACAATTAAAAAAAAACTCTTCCACTTTGGGCCCCACGTTGGGCGCCACTTTATTACACTTTTTTCGTGGTCTTAAACACGATAGGGGTAGGGGAATTTATTTAATTAAAATTATTATCGATAGTTTAAATCGCGATGAATTAATTTTGTTTTAGTAGTAGTAGTAGTAGTAGTAAAATGTTTTTTTATTTTCAACTTAATATTTTTATACATTTTTGAATTTAACTTGAAATTAACTTGAAAGACAGTTATGTTGAAAGATTTAAAAAACTTACGACAATGACATAAAGAGTCGTACTTACTACTACGATGAATTAATTTAAAAAAAATCAAGAGAAGACAAAAAATGTAAACGCGTACCGACGGCGACACACGACACGAATTTACTAATGATAAATAATGATAATACCGATCGACCATGAACGAATGACACGAAAAGAGAATGCGAAAAAAAGTGCAATTACAGCTTGATAAAATAGCTGTCACCACGACTGCTCAGCTGGGGTGGACTCTGTGGAAGAATTTTTGGGTTTCTTTTGATAAACTTGATTGATTGAACAATCAAAATCGTTTATCAAAAGAAGGAGATATTCGCTTGCACAGTAGGGTGCAAAAAAAAAAAGTGGGCGCCAGGAATTTTTTTTGCTATAACCGAATTAGAAAATTCCAAAACTAAGTATGGAATTCGAAGAACCGATGTTTTAAATAAAAAGAAATAGAGTTATATTGAAATCGTTATTTTATTGTTTTGGGAAACTATGGGACAAAAGATCCCTGGACTAAAACCCAAAAGTCTTTTCAAACAAAAGGTAGGTGTTTGAACAATTTTAATATGGCCGTTTGGTTTTAAGAACATTTAATAGGCAGTGGAATTCAAATAAAAAAATATAAGCAATTAAAAGAAAAAAAAAAGAGAGAAAAATGGGTCTCTAACAAAATTAAATCGCGTCTCGACAATTCGTATTGAAACTCGTAGGTACACACGTAAAATATAAATATATATTCTATAATTGCAAATATATATTTATATTCTCAATCAATCACAAACTACTTATCTTCATTAAATGTCTCCTTTCTCCTATCTCCTTTTAAAATCCTCACGTCTCGAATCCTGATTTCAGTCCCAATCCAAAGTTTAATTCCAAACAAAAAAAAATTTCTTCTCCTCGATTTTTTTTCTTCACCAAAATTTCTCGAAATTCTTTTTTCAATAAAATTTTTTTCATAAAATTTTGTTTTCGCTTCTAAGGCTCTCACAAGAGTGCCTTCCAAGCTAATTTTTAACAACAACTTTCTTCCCTCGTCCATTCCAATCATTCACTCATACATACAACGATACAACACAACTATTCGTTGCTTTCTGGAAGCATGACGCTCTCCTAGAAAACAAAAACCGTGGTGGGATCTATTGAAACATACTCACTCTCACACAAACACAAACATGGTTTCAAGAAGTTGTTGGATGTGTTTCCAAAGCTTGCCAAAACTTACTCTCACGCACACAAACACAGTTTCAACAAATTGTTGGATATGTTTCCAAAACTTGCCGAAACATAATGGACGAGTTCAGACCCTTTTTCTACTAAGACTATTTTCGAGAAAAATTGAAAATATTTAAAATCGAGGAGAAGTCTCAAATAGACTACTACTCTACAACTATCGCGCGGGATTCGAAGCGTGAATTATTTAACAACTATTTTCGGAGATACAGAGAGGAGCGTTGCTTTAAAGTCATTTTCAAAATTCTACAATACTAATATAATCGCGTTAAAAACCCATTTTGTACATTAAACAAACTTACGTTATTTTAAGATAAAGTCAAAATTACGTTACGTTAATTAGAATTTTAAAATAAAATGATTATTGTAAGATTTTTAGTTTTTGTTGGTTGTTTGATGTAAGTAAGAGTCCACCTGACTCGTTACTTCTTCGGCTCATCCGCCGGCTCTCCTCTTGTTTCATAACGTCGTACTCGAACACCTGCTTTTGTTGCTTTTGCAAAATAAGGCTAGGTACACTACTGGTTGATGAGACCATGGCTGCCCTCAACTTCGCCAATATTTTGCAGCCACAACGAGAAAAAAGAATGGGGAAAAGAACAATCGAAGGGAAGTTTTTGTTGCGGTAAAATTTACCGTAACAAGACTACAAGGCTCCGCTAAAGACTCTAACGCAAGAGGAAGAACAATGTGAGAACCACTTTCTGCAGTCTTTCTCACGAGCAAGCTCTGGTCGCTTTATAGTTCGGCTTCCATTTCGATGAAATCCGTCACAGCTTGGAACCTCGCTCAACACGGTGACGTGAAATAAGGCCAAACGAAATGAGGCCAAATTTCAGATTTTGGCCTTATTTCGTTTTGGAAAACGAATAGAAATAAGAACGAAAAAATAATGGAAATAAGACCGAAAATAAAAAATTAGGAATTCGGCTTTGGTTCACGGTTCTAATTGTTAAGTGCTTAAAGTTTTGAAAAAATAAAATGAGGAACAACCAAAATGTTCAAAGAATTTTTCAAAAATTGTTTGCGCTTCCGTTGTTGAGCGCACAAAACATGATAACTGCATTTGATTTGATTAAAGCTGAAATTGGTCAACAAGTGTTATCACGAAACGCAACAAATGCTTTTAACGAGTTCATTATCTATTTTCAAATGCAATGGATTGAAAAGGTATTTATTTGATTGTCTTTCTTTTATGTATTAGAAAAATATTTTCTGTGCATGAGTAAAATCGAGCGATATTAAAATTGTTCAAACACCTACCTTTTGTTTGAAAAGACTTTTGGGTTTTAGTCCAGGGATCTTTTGTCCCATAGTTTCCCAAAACAATAAAATAACGATTTCAATATAACTCTATTTCTTTTTATTTAAAACATCGGTTCTTCGAATTCCATAATTAGTTTTGGAATTTTCTAATTCGGTTATAGCAAAAAAAATTCCTGGCGCCCACTTTTTTTTTTGCACCCTACTGTGCAAGCGAATATTTCCTTCTTTTGATAAACGATTTTGATTGTTCAATCAATCAAGTTTATCAAAAGAAACCCAAAAATTCTTCCACAGAGTCCACCCCAGCTGAGCAGTCGTGGTGACAGCTATTTTATCAAGCTGTAATTGCACTTTTTTTCGCATTCTCTTTTCGTGTCATTCGTTCATGGTCGATCGGTATTATCATTATTTATCATTAGTAAATTCGTGTCGTGTGTCGCCGTCGGTACGCGTTTACATTTTTTGTCTTCTCTTGATTTTTTTTAAATTAATTCATCGTAGTAGTAAGTACGACTCTTTATGTCACTGTCGTAAGTTTTTTAAATCTTTCAACATAACTGTCTTTCAAGTTAATTTCAAGTTAAATTCAAAAATGTATAAAAATATTAAGTTGAAAATAAAAAAACATTTTACTACTACTACTACTACTACTAAAACAAAATTAATTCATCGCGATTTAAACTATCGATAATAATTTTAATTAAATAAATTCCCCTACCCCTATCGTGTTTAAGACCGCGAAAAAAGTGTAATAAAGTGGCGCCCAACGTGGGGCCCAAAGTGGAAGAGTTTTTTTTTAATTGTATTGTGTGGTGTTTTTTTTCGCATCAATCTTTTTATTGAAAAAAAGTCCAAATTAATTTTTTTCTCTATTGGTGTAGTTTTTCCTCTTAAAAATAAAAAGTTGTGGAAAGGAAGCAGAACATCGATAAGAAAACAACGACGAGGGATTCCAGTTGCCAGTTATCGCAGCAAGGAGTTTTTGGTGATATTGTTTTTTTTAGTATTGTAAACTTGTTTTTTTTTTCATTCTGTGGCGTCTACTATTTTTTTTATTATTTTTTGTTATACCTACATCATCCCAAATTTTTGCTTGTGTTTTTGTTTTGAAATTATAAGAAGACATTTTGCCTTGTTTTTTTTTTTTGTTATTAGATATTGTTTTTTTTTCTCGCGTGGGATATTTGTTTCGTGGTGACATTTGTTTTGCAAATCGAGTGCAAATTACATTGAGTTCTTTTCAAGGATAGGTGATAGTTTTTTCTTGTTGTATTTTTTTTCTCGCGTCGAATATTTCGCGATATTTATCTTAAAAATTGAGTGAATATTTGATACTGGATTTAAGAAGAAGTGACTTACAGTTGCCACCAACGTAAACAAAATTTTTTTTTCTTGAAAATTTTAACAGAGTTTTTCTTAAGTTACAAATTTTGAGTTTCTTATTTTTAACAAAATTTAGTGTAGTGAACATTTTTTATATAAATCTTTAAGGGTTGGCAAGTTTTCTTAAAAATTTTGTTAGTCATTTTTTTGTTGTTGTTGTTCTCGTTTCTGTTAATTAGCTTTTTGAATAAATATGAATATAGAAAGATTAGCGCAGGACGAACTGGCCTATGAGATGAAGGTCAGGGGTTTAAAAGTAGGGTCGGTAGATGAAATGCGAAAAGCATTGAGGTCATCGAGGTTGCTCGTTAAGAGAAACTCGATGGAGGTTAGTATGGTGTACCCGTTCACCTATGATGAAGATAAGGATGCTATAGAAGCAAAAATTGAGGAGATTAGGGGCTTTCTTAAGGTACCTCCGAAGAATCCAAAGTCTTCGGAGTACATTAAGATAGTAACAAAGATTGAGTGGTGTATAGGTAGGTTAGCTAGGACCCCTTGTGAGGCAGACGACGAAGAAGATGCGATTAGCTCTTCGTAATAATGTTTTGTGTTTATTAGGAGATATCACTGGTGACAGTGAGAATAGTGATAGGGAAGAAGAAGTTGAGAAAGAAAAGACTCCGGTTAAAGTGCAAACCCAACTTCAGGTACAAGTTGGTCAGACCCCAAGTGGTGTGCGGTCTGCGTTAGGACTGGCTGGAGGGTCATTGCCTGAACCAAGTCGTTTTGGCAGTAGTCCTTCAGTCAGTGGTATTAGTGTTAGGGTCCCATTAGGTCGTTCAACAGAAGTGCACTGAACGTGTAGGGAAGTGGGGGTGAAATTTACTGGTGACTCTAATGGAGCATAAGTGAATTCATTCCTGGAAAGACTGGAGGACCTTCGTCTGGCTAACGATGTTCCGGACTCCCACCTTTTCAAATCCGCTTCGGAGCTTTTGTCGGGTAGGGCCCTTATGTGGTATAGGACGGTTAGGGAAGATTTAGGAGTTTGGCAAGAACTCGTCAAGGAACTCAAAGCGGAGTTCCTTCCTGCGAATTACGATGATCTTCTATTAGAAGAAACAAATCGGCGTTCGCAAGGAAAGGATGAAACTTTCGGCGCGTATCTTGCCACTATGAGGACATTGTTCCGAAGATTGTCGGAACCTTTATCAGAGGGAAGAATGTTATCGATATTGAGGAAAAACATAGACCCCTTTTATCAGGTTCAGATAGCGAGTGCCAAACCAAAGACGGTTAAGGAACTTGCTATCTTAGGTAGGGAGCTAGATACCCTTAAGGTAAATGTGGATAGTTTTACTCCACCAAGTAGAGGTAGGCATTTGTTGGAACCAGAATGTGGTTACCAACCAAGTTCGTCTGGACAACACCGAGTTGCGGCTGTTGCTCCAGTTCCAGAGAACCCTTTTAGACAGGTAGTTAGGTGTTACAATTGTAACAGGGATGGGCATTTGGCACAAAACTGTTCAGTGCAAAGAAAGTGTTTTGGTTGTGGGGCTGTAGGTGTTTATTGTAGGGATTGTAGGCGGTGTTCGGGAAATGGGGAACGGGCTCTTGTGACAGCAGGACAGGAGACCCGTTGGCGTTTGTTAGGTCATCTGCTGAAGATCAGCTGAAACGTCAAGTTCATTTAAGTTTCACTTTAGCGGCAAGCGGTGGGGACAGTAGATCATATTTAGTAGTTAGGATTTATGGGATCAAGTTTTTGGGCCTGCTAGATTCAGGAGCCTCTCGTACCATTGTGGGTGGTGACGGGTGGAAAGTTTTAAAAGAATTAGGACTTGGATTAAAAAAGAGTAGTTTTGGGTCAATAGCGTTAGCAGATCGGGCAGGTGTAGGTGTAGCTGGGTCTATTTCTCTGCCAGTGGAGGTTGAGAATAGATCCTTTTTAATCGAATGTCTGGTAATACCGAATCTCCCACACCAATTGATCTTGGGTGCCGACTTTTGGGCACTATCGGGCATAGTCCCGGATTTGAGATCTGGTATGTGGAGTTTTTCGAGCCAGGAAATGGTGATGGAGATGTTGGAAGCTGGAGTGATCGAGAATTCAAAGAGTCCTTGGGCATCGCCAATTCTTCTCGTTAAGAAGAAAGACGGCAGTAATCGGTTCTGCAGTGACTATAGAAAATTAAACTAGGTTACTGATAGGGATGCTTATCCACTTCCATTTATTTCGGCAATTGTGGACAAGCTTCGAAACGCGAAGTATTTGTCCTCATTAGGCATTAAATTTGCTTATTGGCAGATTCCAATGGAGGAAGAATCGCGTAAGTATACAGCCTTTACCGTTCCAGGGAGGGGTCTTTTTCAATTTTGTAGGATGCCATTCGGGCTCCATAATTCACCAGCGACATGGCAGAGGTTTATTGACGACGTTCTAGGTCCCGATTTAGAACCGTTCGTCTTTGTGTACTTAGATGACATTATCATTTACACCGATTCTTTTGAGAAACACTTAGAAATTCTCAAAGAAGTTTTTAAAAGGTTAGGAGAAGCGGGTTTAAAAGTAGGTAGGGAAAAGTGTAATTTCTGTAGGCGTTCTTTGAAATTTCTAGGTATTGTAGTTGATAGGAACGGGCTCCATGTAGACCCGGAAAAAGTGGAGAACATGATAAGGATTCCTCCACCGAAAAACGTGAAGGAAATTAGGAGTTTTGTAGGGACTATTTTTTGGTATCGAAGATTCGTGCCAAACTTTGCAATTTTAGTTAGGCCTCTTACCGATCTCTTAAAGAAAGGTAAGAAATTTGAGTGGACCCAAGAATGTGAGGAGAGTTTTAGGAAAGCCAAAAAGTGTTTGGTTACGGCACCGATTCTGACATGTCCGGATTTTTCTCGGCCGTTTGTTGTCCAAACAGACGCGTCAGATTTTGGTTTAGGGGCCGTTCTTTCGCAGGAGTTTGGGGATGGCGAAAAAGCCATTTGTTATTTGAGTCGGTCATTGAATAGGAATGAAAGGAACTTCTCTACGACTGAAAAGGAATGCTTGGCGGTTCTTTGGGCGATCGAAAAGTTACTGCCGTATCTCGAAGGTGTTCGATTTACAGTCGTGACTGATCATCACTCACTGATCTGGCTAAGCAATCTTAAGGATCCGCAGGGTAGGTTAGCTCGTTGGGCCATTCGGCTCCAACAATTTGATTTCAAGAGTATCCATCGAAAGGGCAAAGAACATGTCGTTCCTGATATGTTGTCGCGAGGAGTCCCCGAAGTAGCCGGTGTCTCTGAAGCAGATTTGGACCCTTGGGTGATCAAAATTAAATCACAGGTAGAAAAGAGCCCGTTAGGATACCCATCCTGGCGGCTCTATAAACATGTTAGGGTGAACCATATTGTTGTTCACAACGGGAATGAGGACTGGAAGTTAGTTGTAGGGAAAGGTGATAGGGCAAAGATTCTAAACGATTGCCATGATGCTCCGCTTTCAGGACACATGGGCGTTAAAAAGACTTTTGCTAAGAAAGCAGAAAAATATTACTGGACCAAAATGAGGAGTGACATTATAAAATATGTTAGGATTTGTAAAACTTGCCAAAGAGTGAAACCGGGGAATGAGAGGCCAGCTGGTCTTATGACCGAGAGGGTGGGAAATTCCCAACCGTGGGAAATGATTTGTGTGGACTTAGTTGGTCCACTTCCGAAGTCGTCGCGCGGTTTTATATATATTTTAACGGTCGCCGATTACTTTAGTAAATTTCCCCTGTTGTTCGCGTTACGGTCCGCAACGGCGAAAGCGGTTTGTCGAGAATTGGAAGAAAACGTTTTCTTCTCTTCGGTGTTCCAAAGTGGATCGTCTGTGACAACGGTCACCAGTACCGTAGCAAAGAACTGAAGACGCTTAGTGAAGCGTACGGGTCACAACTTCGGTATACGGCGCACTACCATCCGCAAGCGAATCCTGCGGAGCGCATCAATCAAATTATTAAGACTACGCTCCGAGCGTATGTCTCCGAAAACCAGCGGAGTTGGGATATGCAACTGGCAAAAGTGGCCTGTGCTATCCGAACTTCGCAACATGAGGTGTTGGGTGTTGCGCCATACTTTGTTTCTTTTGGTAGGAACATGGTAACTAGTTGCCATGATGTAAAGCTTATAGATAGTGATAGGAACCAAGATAGAGCGGATACCGTAAGGCACTTTCAGAAACTGAGACAGGAGATCGCTAGGAAGTTGGAAGCGGCGGGAAGTAAGACTGCTAAAACTTATAATTTGAGGAGAAGAGACATACAGTTTCAACCTGGTGATCTCGTGTGGCGTAGGAATTATGCTCTGTCCGATGCGGCACATTATTGTGCTGCGAAATTAGCGACCAAATTTGTTGGTCCATTTAGGGTCAGAACGAGGATGTCACCTTGGACATACCTCCTGATAGACGATAAAGGGAAGGATCGGGGGACGTGGCACGTTAAGGATCTAAAGCCATTTATTGACACTTAGTCAAAGTCCCTTAATCTTTCTGTTAATTCGTTTTTTTTTTGTATCTTGTTTGTTTTTTAGTAACTTGTCATATTTGAAATTTTCATTTCGTGCCACTAATTTTTTTTTCTTTTTTTTCTTTTTTTAATATGGTGGTCCTGTGTTGTGTTGTTCACCTTGTACTTTAACCCTCCAATCCTGGCCGAGCCTTAAGAAATGGTTTATTTTTCTTGAAAAGTAAACTCATTTCTTGGGAGGTAAGGGTGGAATTTGTTACCGCAACAAAAACTTCCCTTCGGTCGTTCTTTTCCCCATTCTTTTTTCTCGTTGTGGCTGCAAAATATTGGCGAAGTTGAGGGCAACCATTGTCTCATCAACCAGTGGTGTATCTAGCCTTATTTTGCAAAAGCAACAAAAGCAGGTGTTCGAGTACGACGTTATTAAACAAGAAGAGAGCCGGTGGATGAGCCGAAGAAGTAACGAGTCAGGTGGACTCTTACTTACATCAAACAACCAACAAAAACTAAACATCTTAAAATAATCATTTTATTTTAAAATTCTAATAAACCTAACGTAATTTTAACTTTATCTTAAAATAACGTAAATTTGTATAATGTACAAAATGGGTTTTTAACGCGATTAGATTAGTATTGTAGAAGTTTGAAAATGACTTTAAAGTAACGCTCCTCTCTGTATCTCCGAAAATAGTTGTTAAATAATTCACGCTTCGAATCCCGCGCGATAGTTGTAGAGTAGTAGGAAAAAGCCTATTTGAGACTTCCCCTCGATTTTAATTATTTTCAATTTTTCTCGAAAATAGTTTTAGTAGAAAAAGAGTCTGAACTCGTCCATTATGTTTCGGCAAGTTTTGGAAACATATCCAACAACTTGTTGAAACTGTATTTGTGTGCGTGAGAGTAAGTTTTGGCAAGTTTTGAAAACACATCCAACAACTTGTTGAAACCGTGTTTGTGTTTGTGTGAGAGTGAGTATGTTTCGTTAGATCCCACCACGGTTGTTTCCTAGGAGAGCGTCATGCTTCCAGGAAGCCGTGACCGATGATCTCGAAACGAATAGTTGTGTTGTATCGTTGTATGTATGAGTGAATGATTGGAATGGACGAGGGAAGAAATTTTTTGTTAAAAATTAGCTTGGAAGTCACTCTTGTGAGAGCCTTAAAAGAGAAGAAAAAATTTTATAAAGGATTGAAAAAAGAATTTCGAGAAATTTTGGTGAAGAAAAAAAAATCGAGGAGAAGACATTTTTTTTTTGGAATTAAACTTTGGATTGGGACTGAAATCAGGATTCGAGACGTGAGGATTTTAAAAGGAGATAGGAGAAAGGAGACATTTAACGAAGATAAGTAGTTTGTGATTGATTGAGAATATAAATATATATTTGCAATTATAGAATATATACTTATATTCTACGTGTGTACCTACGAGTTTCAATACGAATTGTTGAGACGGAATTTAATTTTGTTAGAGACCCATTTTTCTCTCTTTGTTTTTTTTTCTTTTAATTGCTTATATTTTTTTTTTATTTGAATTGCACTGCCTATTAAATTTTCTTTGAACCAAACGGCCATATTAAAATTGTTCAAACACCTACCTTTTGTTTGAAAGAACTTTTGGGTTTTAGTCCAGGGATCTTCTGTGCCATGGTTTCATAAAACAATAAAATAACGATTTAAATATAACTCTATTTCTTTTTATTTAAAATATCGGTTCTTCGAATTCCATAATTAGTTTTGGAATTTTCTAATTCGGTTATGGAAACAAAATTCCTGGCGCCCACTTTTTTTTCCACCATAATGTGCAAGCGAATATTTCCTTCTTTTGATAAACGACTTTGATTGTTCAATCAATCAAGTTTATCAAAAGAAACCCAAAAATTCTTCCACAGAACCCACCCCAGCTGAGCAGTCGTGGTGACAGCTATTTTATCAAGCTGTAATTGCACTTTTTTTCGTATTCTCTTTTCGTTTCATTCGTTTGTGGTCGATCGGTATTATCATTAATTATCATTAGTAAATTCGTGTCGTGTGTCGCCGTCGGTACGCATTTACATTTTTTTTCTTCTCTTGATTTTTTTTAAATTTAATTCATCGCGATTTAAAGTATCGATAATAATTTTAATTAAATAAATTCCCCTACCCCTATCGTGTGTTAGACCGCGAAAAAAGTGTAATAGTCTTCTAGGTCCCAAAATTTTTGAAGCGTCTTTTCTAGACTTGAGAGTCTTGGAAGTGCTGTGGTTACAATAGGCGTTTTTCTTTTTTAGTTCACAGCAGAGCCTGAGTTGTCAAAAAAAAAATGAGTGTTTCTTTTTTGCTTCAGAGTGTTCAGAGCTAAGAATTCGTATTTCTTTTTTCCTTCAGAGTGCGTTCAGAGTGCGCTCTACGAGCTCCAAATAAGTAGATGGGGCAGACTGAGCAAAAGCTAAACAAAAATATAAACGTCACAAGTGAGACGCTTCCAAACCAATTCAATTGGTAAAAAGAACTTTTTAGCGGCGGCTGAAATTAAAAACAATTAAAATGGCCGCCGAAGGTATTTTAAATGAAAAAAAAAAATGTTATCAGGTTTTTCTAGTGGCATGAGAAGATGAAATTAATGGAATATTAAATTCGTTTCATTAATAGTTTAGAGCGCTCTGAACACAATTTGTTCAGAGGACGTTCAGAGCGAGCTCGATATACTTGAACTCTGTTCAGAGCTCGTTTCTGAATGAAAAAAGAAAAACGCCTAATGTTGCAGTGTGGAAACGATTGAGGGTTTTGATGCAATTTGCCAGCGACTACCCATCCCAGTTCAGTGTTCTGCAAGATGGGAAGCTCAGAGGCTAAGTGATACTATTCTGGTTTTAAGAGAGTGAAAAGGAGCTCCGCTCCTATGAGAATGTCAATTTTATTCGGACGATAAAAGAGAGGGTCAGCAAGGTCAAGCTCCTTTAAGAGTTCCCACTCATCGACATTTATGAAGCTATCAAGCTGGCTGCCAGTTATTTGTGGTAGGTTAGGTTAGGTAAGGTAAGTGGGCTGATGAATGATGTTATGTCCATCACACTTAGATCAATGTAGATCCATTGTGATACCCTGGGGGTTTCGGGCCCTATAAACATGGGACCTATGAAAAACCTATACATTTTCAAACCATTTTGAAGCGTTGATAAATCTGAGCAGGTTTGTACCCGTTTGTTCAGATAGTTCTTCCAAGTCCAGGAAGAAATGACTTCCCAAAACTTCGTTTCTTAAGCGGCATAGTGCTGGGCATTGACAAAGAAAATGCGGTGTGTCCTCATGCACATCTACGTCGCCACAACCTCTGCACAAGTCGTCCGTGCTGAGTTTCATTTTCTTTTTGTGGTAACCCAGCATGTTGTGCCCGGTCAGTATGCCCACGAGAGATCGTAGTGATTCCTTTTTGAGCAGTAGGATCTTTTCTGTTCTTTGTTTATTAAAGTAGGGCCACATTTTCCTGGTTATGACACAGGAATCGAGTGAGTTCCATCTCTCGTTAGCTGTAGCAAGTACTTTATTCCCAATCTTCTGTTTAATATTACAGGTTGGGATCTTTACCGTTGTGTCTGCTCGATTGAGTTCTAGGGATGATCCCTTTCTTGCCAGCTCATCAGCTCTTTCGTTTCCTTGCACACCACAGTGGCCAGGAACCCAACATAGTCTTATGTTATGCTGCGCGCCAAGAACCTTAAGCTCTTCGCGACAGCAAGTTACAAGCTTTGATTTTATTTCAATGGCAGAAATTGCTTTGATTGCCGCTTGGCTGTCAATGAAAAAGGTGATATCAGCACGTGGTATTGCCTTCATTGCAGCTTCTTTAGCAGCTGCTGTCACTGCCAGGACCTCAGCCTGAAAGACGCTGCTGTAATCGGGGAGCCTAATTGATCCGGCTAGTTCAAGTGAGTAGAAGCCTGCACCAACACCAATTTCCATTTTGGAGCCATCTGTAAAGATTTGGATGGCTGATTCGCATGGTGTCTGGTTGTTAAGCCAGTCTTCTCTATTAGGAAAAGAAGTGGTGAATGGTCTTTCAAAATCTAAACGGGGTGTTGTGTAGTCTGTGCATACATTGTGGCCCGTATATATCTGTAGAATCTGCGCATGACCTGTCTGACTCGGTTTCCAGTTTTGAGTCTGGCTTAACCGGAGGGCACTATTTGCTGCAGATTCTTGCACAAAGAGGTCTAAGGGTTTTAGATTGAGAATAGCCTCCAGCCCTGCAGTGGGGGTGGTTCTCATAGCCCCGGTGGTGCCTATACACGCCATTCTTTGTATTCTTGTAATTGTCTTTAGGTTGGAAGTCGTTTTCGTAGCTTCCCACCAGACCAAATTGCCATATGTCAGTATAGGTCTTACTATTGCCGTATACATCCACATGATAATCTTGGGACTAGGCCCCCAGGTCTTTCCAAATATTCTATTACAGGCATAGAATGCTATCGCTGCCTTCTTGGCTCTTTCTTCAATGTTGAGCTTCCAGTTCAATTTTCTGTCTAGAATCACACCAAGGTATTTGGCGTGATTTGACAGGGTGAGTGGAACCCCTTCTATTGAGGGAAGATTAAAGGCTGGTATTTTCCTTTTGTTGGTAAAAAGGACCAGTTCTGTCTTTTGTGGATTGACTGCCAGCCCACATTTCCTTGACCAAGTATTTATCAAGGACAAGGCGCCTTCTATTTGTTCACTAATGGTGGAGAGAAATTTTCCTGTCGCTAGCAGAGCTAGGTCATCTGCATATGCTACTACTTTTACTCCACTATTTTTAAGTCTAATAAGGATCTCATTAACTACGAGTACCCAAAGGAGGGGGGAGAGAACACCACCTTGTGGGGTGCCTCTGGATGTTGATACTTTAATCAACGCTCCTCCCAGTTCTGAGTTAATTTGACGGTTTCTTAACATGCACATTATCCAACAGATAATGCTATCGTCCACGCTAAGGTTCACAAGGGCCCTTTTCACTGCGTCGTTTTTCACATTGTTGAAAGCTCCTTCAATGTCAAGGAAAGCAGCAAGGGTATACTCTTTGTGTTTCAGTGTGTTTTCTACAGTGCTTACAACACTGTGAAGTGCTGTTTCTACACTTTTACCTTTAGTATAAGCATGCTGAGCTGGAGATATCACTTCCGGACTCATTGCACTGCGAATATAGATGTCTATTAGTCTCTCAAAGGTCTTTAAGATGAATGATGTTAGACTAATCGTTCTGAAGTCTTTAGCGTTTGTGTGGCTGGGCTTACCAGCTTTCGGTATAAATACAACTTTCACTTCACGCCATGTTCTTGGTACATATCCCCATTTGAGGCTATTCTGGAAAATGTTTTTTAGGCATGGTGTGATGATCTTTTCACTTTTTTGTAGCATCATAGGAAAGATGCCATCTATCCCCGGGGATTTATATGGAGAGAAAGAACTGATAGCCCATTTTATTCTTTCTTCCGTTATAATATCCGAAGGAGTTGCTCTTTCATAGTACTCATCTTCCGGGGTGTTGCTCTCGTCGGAGCTACAACCTGGAAAATGAGTGTTAACTAGGAGTTCTAGTGTCTCAGTACAAGACTCCGTCCAGTGTTCATTGGGATCTTTTAGAGATCCTAGAGCAGTGGGCTCTTTGGCAAGTATCTTTCTAAGTCTAGCTGATTCCGCGGTATTTTCTACTTCGTTGCAGAAGGTTCTCCACGAAGTTCGTTTCGCACGCTGTGTCTCAACTTTAAATTTTCTTTGACTAGATTTATAGGTTTCCCAATCATTGTCTATTCCTGTGCGTTTAGCAACGTTGAAAAGTTTTCTTGTTTCTTTCCGGATGTTGCCCAGCTCGGCTGTCCACCATGGTGGTGTCTTTTTTCTTTTTTTACCCGTTTTCAAAGGGCACGCTTTCTCAAGTGCTTCCCTGAGAATGCCTGTGAAATCATTGGTAATATTATCTATACACTCAGGCTTGTGCATGTTCGCATTAGTTTTGAGTGTCTTTATTTTAGTTTCGACTTCCACATTAAAGATATCCCAGTTGGTTTTTCTGTGGTTTCTAAATGGTCTTTGTAGTCTTGTAGTGTGGGGTATAAGAAATTCAATGATTTTGTGATCAGAGAATGATTCTTCTTTCAATACCCTCCACTGCTCAATCTCAAGGGTATCTGAGTTACTCGTGAAAGTAACATCAAGTACCTCTTATCGGTTCTTGGTAACAAATGTTGGTTCTTTGCCCCTATTCGCTACCAAAATGTTATTTTCAATAATGAATTCAAAAAGTAACTCACCTCTTGTGTTGATATCCGAACTACCCCACTGAATGTGGTGTGAGTTGGTATCACATCCCATCACAAGGTCCCATTTTTCCAAATGGACACGTTGGATAAGTAGGCTGGTAAGTTCTGCTGGTGGTCCTTCCGTCGCGTCCCATGGCATGTAACAGGATGTCAGGATTAGCGATGGGAGTCCACACCTGTCTAGTTTGACCGTGGTTTGGTCAAGATCACTGTATTTGGATAGAAGAAAAAGATTTAACTGTTTTCTAGCTATTATACAAGTTCTAAAACTACTGTTTGTACCTACGTGTGTAGTCTTGTACAGCGTAAGTTCTTTTGAATTTAGGCCCCTTATTTTGCCACCTGATATCCAGGGTTCTTGTATAAGGGCTAGGTCTACTTGTCTAGCCTCCATGAGGTAGATTAAATTGGCGCTGGCAGCTTTACTGTGATGGAGATTGATCTGTATTAACTTCAACATTTTTAGTATTATCTGCCTCTTCCTTACTTTTATGGCCGAGAAGTCTTAGTTTGCATCGGTTTGTACCAATGCGGACTTTGAAGCCGATCTTTTTCAGAAGTGGTATTGATTTATGACTAAGCAACACTACCACTTCTGTACCTTCTGGTTCATGATCTCCCATCTGAATGACTTCCCAGTTTTGACTAAGTTGTTCAGTGTTGAGAGATTTGAGATATCTTTCGATACGATCTTTTGGGATTGGGGGTCCACGCACAATAAGTTTAGCTTTAGGCCTGGTGAGCTGCACGATCTCTTTCCTGTCAATTAGGCGAAGATCGGCATTCGGCCAGGGAGCTGTGGTATTGGCTATAAAATCTTGAAGCCATGTGAGAGTGTGTCCGTCTTCACATGTCATCAATTTGAACACCTGAACAGTTTTAATGGTACCAAAAAGTGGGAGCGGCCCGTTCTTTAAGATAGCCTCATTAACTGCATCAAGGATCCGAAGTTCTATTAGTTGCCATTGACTCTCTGTAAGTCTCCGTGTAGGATTGCCGTAGTCGACTACGGCTGCTTGTTTACCGACAATGGTCAACATAGAGAGTTTGGCTTTTTTAGTTTTGTTGATGGGTGAGTTGGTCGAGTTAGTGATGTCGTGCCTCGCTCTTTTGGACGCGCTTGCAATAGGCCCTGTATTGGTCAATTCGGGTCTTCTTAGTCTGGCCGAGATTGGGGTGGAGAGCTGTTGACTTTCCTTCCCCTTCTTTTGCAGTCTATTGAGGGGCGTCCTCGAGTTTGGCTTTGTCCTTGTCTTAGTCGGTTGGGGTTTCGTGGATGTCTCTGTTATCGTTAGTAACGTCTGTTTGGCTTTGTCCATAGCTAACTTCTCTTTTTCCGTGAAGGAATCAGGGTCCTTAGTACTAAGTCGCCGTACAGTTCTAACTGCGTTACGTTGTTGTCTACGCAGGATTTGTTTTT
This sequence comes from Platycheirus albimanus, assembly GCA_916050605.2. NCBI lineage: Eukaryota > Metazoa > Arthropoda > Insecta > Diptera > Syrphidae > Platycheirus > Platycheirus albimanus. The sequence continues at coordinate 147,170,593 of OU696696.1, forward strand.
CGTTAAGAGGTCCTAGTTCCCTACGTTGGCCGGCTTTTTGTTTTCGGTGCCGCATAACGTTACGTTGGACCTCCAGAACGGTGCAGTTACTTCCGATTGTCGAGTCTTCTATACCACAGTCACAAGGTCTAAAAGAAGTGGATGCCCCCAAATTGCATGTGGAGCTGAGGCTCTGGATGTTTTCCGGGGACCTGTCCTTCTCTTCGTCCTCACCTTGAATCATCTTCTCTCCTTCCAGGCCCGTAGGAGCTAAAGGCTTCATGCAACGTCTGGCTGAAGAGTTAGATGACCCAATGGTTCGTCTATGTGGTACATTTTCCATTTCGTCGTCACAGGCGTCTGATAAAGATGAGGGGGTGGACGCACCCAGATTGCATGTGGAGCTGAGGCTCTGGATGTTTTCTGACTGCGTTCCTCCTCTCTCTATCTCCTTGTCGATCTTCCTCCCCTCCAGGTCCGTTGGAGCAAGCGGCTCGGTGCAACACCTGGAGGTCGATTCAGAACGCTCAAAGGCTGGTTTCTGTGTAAAGTCTGTGTCAGTCTTTCGATGTAAAGTAGTTGTCTCTGATACCGTATATTGAATTGGATCAATCTGGGTTTCTTTTGACAACTGACTTGTTCCACCAGAGAGCATCGCTTCCCTAGTCGGGCCCGTAGGAGCTATAGGCTTCATGCAACGTCCGGCTAGGGAGTTTGATGTTCTCTTAGCGACATCTGATCCGGAGGATTTTGATGACACCAACCCTTGCTTTGGATAGTCTTTGCCAATCCGGGGCGCGGGTGGTCCCATCAAACTACCAGCATATATCCCATCCTCAGAGGCAGTCGCTGCAGGTGTACGAGCAGTCGGCTTGTTCTCCGTTAGCTGCTGCTCCTGAAGATAGGCATATGCGCTATGCAGTCTTTTCCGGTCCGGTTCGGTCAGTTCGTCCCATTTCTTTGTGCCAAGTCGTTTGATTGTCGTCCTACAGTTCGTAATCCTGCTACGTCTGGATGAGGCTGACAATCTGGAGAGATTGGAGCTTGCGATGGAGCTGCTGCCGCTGACACTTAGAATGCTCTCCATGTCGTCGTCAGCCGGATCAACGCTTACTCTATCATCCACTCCAAGATTGGCGAAGGGATTGAGGAGAAGGTTTTCTTCCTCGTCAGTCAATGTTCTTGTTGGATCGGCAAGAGCAGAGTCTGAGGTGCCCGATCCATGCACCTTAGTCTCCATGTTTTTGTTTGTATCGTTTGTTTTGTGTGTTTTTTGGTTTTTGTTTTTTGTATTTGAATTCATTTTTTGGTCCCACGAGTAATGGGGGAAATAAGGTCCATCTGCAACACCCCCTGTAGCAGATAAGGCGATTACTCTTTGATTTTGCCTGTTTCAAAGAGGTTTGTGGTAGGACGTAAAAGTTAATTGTCACCGAGAACCCACTGGATCGTGAATATATGGCGGTAGTGATTGTGTGACGTATCGTTGAGATAGAATTTCCGATGCCGCTGATGGGCAGATCGATTTGTGAACGCTGAAGACCAAGCTGTGTAGCGCAAGATTCAGTCATGAAATGAAGCTGCGATCCTGAATCTAAGAGTGCTCTGCATGCGAGAGATTGTCCGTTTTTGTCAAGGGCGTTGACAAGCGCGGTGGCTAGAACGATCTGTGAGCAGGGTTTTGTATTTTTAGATACTTGTAATGATCGTCCGATAACAGAGTTAAGGCTTGGTTGATTTTTGATTGTAGGGGTGGTCATAACAGATAAGGACTTTGTTGAAGAGTTTATATTAGTCGATGTTTCTAGCCAGGATTCTCTTTGAGGATTTTCAGGTTGCACCCATTTTGGGTTAACCTGATCATGAAGCAATGAATGATGCAATAGATTGCAGGTCCGACACTTATCTATGCTGCAAGAAGCGGTAGGGTGTCCAAATTTGAGACAGTTAAGACATAGTTTTAACCCAATTGCTGAATTGTAGCGCTGTTGGGGTGTAAGTTGTAGGAATTTTCTGCATCGATATATATTGTGGCGGGTACCAGAGCAGTAATCACAAAGTTTTTCATGAACAGACACGAGAGCAGTTTGACGTTGTGGATAATCTCTTTTTATACCCTATTCCATAGAATGGGTATATTGTATTTGGTGTGGAGTTTGTAACATAGAGAAATAACACCGTTAGGTATAGAAAAGTATATATATTCTGACTCAGAATCAAAAGCCTAGTCGATTTAGCCATGTCCGTCCGTCCGTCCGTATGTATACTCTCTAGAGGTCGCAATTTTTGAGCTAGAAAGCTGAAATTTGATAAATATGACTTTTGGTTCAAGGGTAAGGCTAAGTTCTTGAACCGGTAAAATCCGCCCACAAACACGCTCACAAACGCCATTTTTGATGAACAACCTCAATTTAGTAAAATTAAATTATGTTTTTTGTACAGTTACGATAAAAGCATAACGCTAAAGTTTTCCAAAAATAAGCTTTAGGCAAACCTTTTTCCAATCAAATAAAAAAATTTCAGTTTGGGCGTGGCTGACGCCCATTTTTCATACAAAACCATCAATATTGTTTTTAAAAAATAACAATTGTTATATTAAAGCGAAAAACATTAAATTTTGTGGGTATTACTGGCACAAAAACATAATGGTATGAAATCTTTTCATAAGAAACTATAAAAAAATTGTTTTTGTAAATAAACGGTATTTATAATGAATCCGCAAGTCAAAATTTTGCGTCTCTTAAGTGAAACTAAACAGTTTGTGTATGAAAAGAAATTTTTGAATTTTGGGCGTGGCTTACGCCCACTTTTCATGAAAGAACGAAAAACGTAGTCTCAAAAATTTAAGGTACCTCCAATATTCAATTTAAAACTTTTCTTTCCGTTCGTTATTTGAAAAATATATCTCTACATTTTATTGTGTAAATTTTTCAATACGCCCACTTTTAAAGGCGTGATTTTGATAAAATACCTATGTTCAGGTAAGATCGTTTAAAAACTACTCGATTCAGCTGTAGTTTTACACATATGAATAAATACTGACTAATGATAAAAGCTCAGTTTGTGCTTCAAATTTTTAAGACACGCCCACTCTTAAGGGGCGTTTCCGTCAAAAGTCGTATAATGCATTAATTTTTTAACGTTTCTTAACAACTATCGGTCGCAGTTTTGAAGTAAAAAGGATGAACACTTAGATTTATATTCCTTGGTTACGTAGCAGAGTGTGGTCCAAGAATTGTTAAAAACACCCATAATCGCTATTTCCATTCCAAATCTAATTTAAAAAAATTTAAGTTTTGTCTTGTTTTGTTCAAATCGATCTGCAAGAATAAAATTTAATGTCACTGAGCTCATAACAATTGCCTTGACAATAAAATGTTTTAACTTTGGGCGTGGCGCACGCCTTTTTTATTGCGCCAGCATTAGATAGATAGATAGATAGATAAATTCTTTATTATACAAACAATGTTTTACAATATTTTTATTACTTAAGAATAATGACATGGCTTATCTGCCGTCTGCCTGAAATGACATTTCGTTTTGTAAAGAAAACAAAAAAGAATAAAATAAAAGTTACTAGTTGTATATACATAATATCTTCAATATTACAATCATGATTCAAATTAGTTTGCAATATACAAAATTTTAAAATAAGCTTACAATAACTCAATTTAGACTTGTTTAAGTTAGCAGGTTTTAAGGGTTTAACAAAAAATAAATAGAAATGTATTGCTAATAATCTTCAATATACTTATAATTGATAACGTTATAACAATTTTAATATGATTTGAAACACAAAAAGATACCAATTTTGGAATGATTTGAAACACAAAAAGTTTGATAAGTTTACAAATTTAAAGTGATTTAAAAACATGAACAAAAAATTAGAAATTATTGTGCTTTGAACTGCAGTAACTGGTTTAACTAAATATTTTAGGTTGCGAAACTGTTGCGATACGTTAAGGCGTGTTTGCAGTATTTATACAGCGTAGACCATCCTAGTGCTCCGTTGAGTATTTCATACAATCGACTTGGAGAGAGATAACTCTCGTCGAAATGTAAACGGCGAATTTCCTGCAACAATGGACAGATTGCAATGAAATGGAATGTATCTTCATTAGCTCTTCTTTTGCAAAGATTACATATTTGTGACAGGTCGGCTCGATGAGGCATAAAGTTTAAATTAAAAAGTTCTACGCGAGCTCTGAAAATGTAGCTTATAACTTCGACCGAAAATTCATTACAAAAATAGGTAGCATGCGATGGCAACTGGTGATCGAGGTTCCTGTATGTGTTCCTGGATGTCGTAGAAGATGCTTTGGATAGATGCTGGGTGTAAATCTTCTCGTCTATTTTTGCAGTGACATCTGCAAACATACTCCGCCATTCATCGACGTTTGTTTCCATTAGCGATAGATGAGCTTCATGGGATTGCGCCAACTCATTCCATTCCTTGAAGGGGGATGCATTTGTCTGCAGAAGTCTTACCATGATCGACTTGTGAAGACTTCTACCACTTCTATTCATCACCCTTATAATATAATCCGAATTTGCTTTAAGATTTTGAGTGTAAAGAGGCGTTAAACCAGATTCGACATAGATGGCATAGCTTGGGGTTGAATTTGGCAATCTAAATAAACGCTTGAAGAAGTATCTGTGCAATTTTTCAAATGCCTCGAAGAATATGTGTCCAAAAACCTGGACACCATAGCACATACATGTGTTGACAGTTGCGTGAAAAACACGATATTTTGACACCAGATCGATCTCTTGGTTCGCAAAGAACTTGGGCCACATTAAGCTCAAAGCCAATTTGGCCTCATTGCTTTTTTGTTGTGCGTATTTGGCAAAATTAAGGTTATGCGTAATTAAAACTCCCAGATATTTAAATTCTTGCACAACTTCAATAGAGACGTTGTTGATGAACCAATTTTCTTCGGGTTGCCTTCTCCTTTTGCGCGCTTAAAAAATCATCACTTTAGTTTTGCTTGTGTTAACGAGTAACCCCCACTTCTCGCAAAATGTATTCAGCCTGTTGATTTGCAACTGGAGGGTGAAAGGGTTGTCAGCCAGTAATACTAAGTCGTCAGCATACAATAAGACTTTCACTTGAATATCGGCAAAAGGTATTCCTCCTGGAAGTACATCGCAAATATCATCAATGAATAGGGCAAATAGGATTGGGCTTAAAATGCAGCCTTGTGGAACGCCTGCAGTTGTATCAAACCAGTCTGAAAAATCCGATCCATTCCAAACTGAGGCACTGGAAGAGGCAAGAAACTTGAAATACATCATCAAGAATTTCCTGGAGATTCCCAACATTGAGAGCTTGTACAGCAAAGCTTGTCTGTTAACATTGTCAAACGCTGCTTTGAAATGAACGAAACAAGCGTATAATCTTTTCTTTTTTTCAATTGACTTTTTCGCTATACTTGTCAATGCGAATATATGGTCGATCGTTGAATAACCCGATCGAAAGCCGGCCTGGAACATACTAAGAAGGTTTTTGTCTTCGATCCATTTGGTCAGTCTTTCGTAGAGAATTGAAGTGAAGATCTTCCTCAACGTGCTCAGAATAGATATTCCTCTATAATTTTCTGGCAGGTTTGCCTCTCCTTTCTTATAAAGTGCAAAAATAACTGCTTTGGTGAGATTGTTCGGGACATACGACTCATTATATAATCTGTTGAAGTACAGAAGGAGATAATCCTTAAATTGCCCAGTGCTATTTTTGTAGAACTCTTATGGAATTCCATCAATTCCAGGTGCTTTGTTATTTTTCATCTTATGTAGAGTTGATTCCAGTTCATACAAAGATGTTGGGCCATCCAGTTCATCTACGACAATGTTGGGTAGAGCGTAAGAGAAAGTATGGTGATTCGCGTCAGCCGACAAAAGAGTTTTAAAATGTGCTGCTAGTGTCTCAGCTCCGAGAGTATTCACCATATTTCGATTACTTCCACCCAGTTCACGCCAGCATTATTTGAACATCACACCGCACAAAATTAATGTTATTGAATTTTTTTCTGTCTGAGAGACTGAGAGAGACTGTCTAGTTTAGATCATCCCAATGTGCTGTAGGCATACCAAGCGATGTTAGTGCGCTTAAATGAACGTTCAGTTCATCCAAGAGAACGCAAAGCTCCTTTGCCGAATTTTTCAAGACATGTGGAAGGTTAAAGATGTGTTTAAGATGCTCATGAGCTATGACTTGCTTTTTGTGATATCGGGAAACGAGAGTGTTAAGTGCTACCTCATAATTGGATTCGGTAACCTCTAGAGCGCGAATGCAGGTGAGTGCCCTTTCACAAAGCGCTGAGGGCAGGAAATGTAATCGCGTAACATTGTTTAATGCAGAATTATTGTGAACTAATGTGATGAATGTTTGAAGAAATGATGTCCAGTTAACGTAATAACCAGAAAACTTAGGAAGAGGAATATCTGGCAGGCGGATTGGTGTGCCTCCGATTTAGGTTTCAAAAGCCGTATGGTTCGATGGTGAAGATGGTTCGTTTATTGAAGATTAATGTCTGGCATCGTTTATTGAAGTTATTAAGATAGGACGTAATTCGAAATAAGTTTCCTCAAATTCTGCTCTGAATTTTAGTGTGCTTTCATTTTCATCTAGTTCCTCGATTTTAGATTGAACGCCTTCAAAAGTAATTTTGGTGGACTCAAGAGATTCCAAGCGAGTCTCGAGGTCAGCGATTAATGCTGTTGAAGCGCGTTTTGAAACAAACTCCTTGGTTCTTTCTAATTGACCTATGATTACTTTACGTTTCGATCTTAGTTTACCGAGTTTAGCCTTAACATCAGACATTTTATTTAAATTTGTCGCAGCCTACTGTTGATATATAATAATACCTACTCTTGATAGATAATAATATTCAAGATAAAGTGGCAACTCTTGTACTGTCAAAGGAAACGAAATTCAGCTCCGAGAAAAAAAATTTGTTTTTAATTAAATTAAAAGATATAAAAACTCTAAAATAGTTTTAATCCGATATTTAAACCCTGTGCTTTGGGAGATAATAACAAGAAGATCAATTCCCACACGCAAAAAAAAAAACAAAATAAAACCAATACTCTAGAATCGACCACAGCAGCAGCGGCGGCGCGGCGCTACAGCAGTGCTCCATATCATTGAAACTGCATCAAAGCAGAAAAACAAACTTATTGTTCAACCAATTAGTAAACAGGTACGTGAACATTCCATAAAAGAAGTGGCAGTGTTTTTAGCCCAACGAAGTTGGAATTTTGAGCGACAATTACGAGTAATTTATCCCAAAAGCCCTACATCTTATTTGGACTTTGAACCTTAGTTGTAAACAAACCCAAAGAAAGGTCCATTCACAATAACATCCTTACAACTGTCAAACTGTTATCATCATATATTTCAACCTAAAAAAAACTTCAATAATTATTATGACTGTTATACTTAACGACAGCATAGTTAGTTTTACCATTTGCAGCGACATCTAGGACATTTTCTTCAAATACTCTAACAATACTCACATCTCTTTACATTAACAGAGGTGGTTGTTGTATTGGCTGTCAGGTTTCCTCCTAACTAAACACACTATTCTTCGCTTAATAGAGTTTTCTCAGCCAAAGGAGATTTTGTCGAAGCATACTTTTAGGTGTTTTAACGATCTTATTCAAACTGGAGCAGGGAGCAAATAAAAAACGTGTAAGAGGACAAAACTCACCGGATCCTTTACAACCGTGCAGAAAAAAAATTAAATAACGAAAATGACTGACGAAGAGTGTAATAATTCTCTTAACAGCACAATGGTCGAAACAACAACATGGAGTGAAATGATGGTGGAATTCCGGAAAATGCTTAAAGAGGAAATGTTAGTAACGTTAAATAAAGTAGAAACTAATGCAACAGATATACAACAATTAAAAACACAAAATCATGCCTTTCAAGAGGAAATAAAAGCTCTCAAAGAATTCAAAACCGAAAGTGAAAAGAAAAATGAACAATTTGACAAACATATGAGAAGAAAGAATCTAATTTTTCACGGATTCGGAACACAAAATTGGATAGAAAAAGTATCCTAGACCTGTGTAGAAATATCCTTGGAGTCACTGAAAACATCCAAATAATAAGAATGATGCAAATCGGAAAATTAAACCGACCTAGCTGATTAGTAGAGTTTCAAAACAACAGAATAGTAGCAGACATTTTAAGAAACACATCGAAACTTGCAAATACATCTTATGGCATAAAACGAGATTTAACGAAAACTGAACGCCACCATCAAAATTGTCTTCTCCGAATTAGAAGTGATATGAAAAAGATCAACCGGGCTAAGGTAATTAAGTTCAAAGGCAATTACCTCGAAATAGAAAGCAACATCTTCAAAATAGTGGAAGGAGAATTGTGATGCGGGGAAAGAGCAGCAAAGGAGGTGTTGGAAGAAATATATCAAAATGATCTTTCGAACATAAATTTCAATTAAATTAATAACTAGCAGTTAGAAGTCTGTCGCGATTTTACAATAAGTAAAAATGTAAATGAAGTCAAAAATCCAATTAAAATAATTTCCTACTAGCTGACCCGGCGAACTTCGTTCCGCCTTAAATTGATTAAATGTCCCTTTCGAAAGTCGAGCCTCTCTTAAGAAAGAATTAAACAATTGATATTAAATTGATTAAAATTACTTTTATTTAAACAGAAATGATTAGGTCACTGCAACGCTTTGTGATAAACAACGTTGTTTGTTTTGTTGTCCGGTGCATAAACAAACAATGCAGATGGCTTTCCGACACGCGTACATGCCACGTACAGTTGTCCATGTGAAAAGCAAGGGAATTCAAGATTAAGGCCACACACTTGTAACGATTGGCCTTGCGATTTGTTAATTGTCATGTCGAATGTGGGTCGAACGGGAAACTGAATCCGCTTTAACTCGAACGGCAAGTCGTTCTGTATCATAGGAGTTCTTGGAATGAGAACTTCTTCGCCTTTGAGCTTGCCTTTGATTATTGTTGCTTGGATGACGTTGTTCATGAGTTTCTTCACTGTCAACCTAGTTCCATTGCATAATTTTTGTTGGTTCAGATTTCGCAGCATTATGATGACAGAGCCGACTTTGAGTTTCAAATTGTGTGGTGGTAGACCAGGAACATCCAACGAATTCAAAAATTCAATTGGATAGTTTGTTGCTTCATCATCATTTATTACGCGATCCACCGATTAAAACGAATGCGATTTTATTTTGAATGATGAAATTCAAATCATCGACGTCCTTATTTTTCGCAGCTAATATCGCACGTTCACTGAGCCAATCGTGGTTTAAATAATTGTGACCGATGTTAGGGAACACTTTACTGATGAGCTCTTCCTTCGATGATGTGAATTCACAAAAATTCAGCGGGAACGAAATCAGGCCAGTTGCAGCATCAACGGTAATTTGACCATTTCCAATTGCCAACAGTTGTTTTGCAAAATCATCGGCTGATGGATCGTTCTGCAACGCAACTCGCATGTTCGTCGTCAACTGCAGCTTCTTTACGTATCGCCAGAAATAAGATAATTTCAGGCAAGCGTTGAGTTCATCTGCAGGCGTTGATCGCGGGATTACTGGTAAAATTTGACGGAAATCACCGGCTAGCAATATCATTGCTCCTCCAAAGCGTCTCACATTGTTCCGTAAATCTTTCATTGTTCAATCAAGAGCCTCCAATGCTCGCTTGTGTGCCATTGTGCATTCATCCCAGATGATAATTTTGCAAGTTTTCAACACTTGTGCCATAGCTGAATTTCTTCAAATATTGCATGTTGGTTCGTCATTCAACTGCAGATTCAGTGGCAATTTTAACGCTGAATATGCTGTGCGACCACCTTCCAACAACGTGGCCGCTATTCCAGAAGAGGCAACCGCAAGTGCGATGTCGGATCTTGACCGAATTGAAGCCAAAATCAAGGCAAGGAGAAACGTTTTGCCAGTTCCACCAGGTGCATCCAGGAAGAATATGCCACCGTTACCGTCGTCAACCGCCTTCATCAAAGAGTCGTACACGTTCTTTTGCTCGGGATTGAGCAGTGGGACATTTGTGCGAACTGATTCTGTCAAAGCGTCTTGATTGAATTCTCGCTCGCGTTGCAATTCTCTATTAAATGCATCGTTCATTGAGCGATTGGGGGTTGGCATTCCCAGTTTACTCAACAGGTTGCTGCACATGAGCATACACATACACATGTCTTCGATCAATATCAGCGCCTCGTTGCGGATCTCATCGTTCATTTGAAGTTCGGGATTTGATGTTGTTCTTCGAACTCGATGCAAAATATCGTCAGCCATGTTGTCCTTGTACTTGTCCCACAATATGAGGGGGTTCGATGGAAAACATGTCGAGATGATGATGGCAAACAATGTACGAATTTGAGTCGCAGGCGCAGAAACTGTAGCATCGGCAAGTGTTGCGTCCCACTGATTGTCGTTGGCAAGCAAATTCATCCGCTGACAGGCTTCTCTAAATGTGGCACACAGCACACCATCAACAGTCCGCAGGTTCTCGTACGAAGTTGGACCAGGCACATTGACCAAAAGCAATCGCAGATAGAAGCAGTCGTTATTTTTTGGATGAACAGTATAGATACGACCAAGTGCATCAGTTGAGTACACATCCGCATATCCAGCAACAGCTTGCCCTTGTTTTCGACGTTGAAATTTTTTGTACGACGCATTCCAAATATAATAGCGAGGCATTTCCGAGTAGAGCAGCGTTCTAGCGAACGGGTCACTTGCGCAGGTGGAGAAGAAACTCGTTAACGTTGTTGCTGAGCTGCATTCTCTTCCCTGAAATATACGCGCTGACCATTCTCCAAGTGAACCGCCAAATGTTGAACGGTCGGATGGCGTTCGTGTATCGGAAAGGAAAATATTCTCCAAATTTCCTCATTTCAACTCACATTACGCCCTAATTGATAGCACGACACTTCGTCATTCTTATCTGGACACTCAAGACCAAAAACCGCCATGTCGCTTCCTTTGTTGACGTACTTGCAAACGTACTTGATGGACTTCACCGAATTGCAGTATTCAACGTTTATGTGCGTTTTAAATACTTTAGAGAGAAGAGGACAACATGGAACAATTCAAGTGTTGTCCACCAAGACATCTTTCCCTTTCACTTTCATTGCGACTGTTCTGCCATTGTCATCTGGTGATCGCCGCCTATACAATGAGTATCCATCGTTGATAGTGATTGACTCTGCCAGGAGGGAATGTGGATATCGCTTAGAACATTTATTTGCGACCATGCAAGGCGAATCTGGATTGTGATTTCCGCAAGGCCCATGAATCATCTGCGTAGTTACGACTTCACACAATTCCGGGTCGGCTTCTTTACTGGGTATTTCGGTGCTAATGGTTGAATCGACCTGGTCTGGTCGAATTTTCTCAGTCAACCAAAGCAGAATGTGGGCATGCGGCAATCCGCGCTTTTGCTATTCCACCGAATACATCCAACAACGCGGCTGTCCAAAAATATTGTGTTTCGTGATGAAGTCAATGATCATTAATAGTTTTCGTTTGAAAACTCGTGCAGTGATGTCGTGGCGGTCGCTCTAAGTTTGTCCGCAAAGTAAGAGTTGCGTAATTTCTGGCCATTTTGGATTGCAGGTGAATGTTATGAATAAGTCGGGGCGTCCGTAATGCCGCACATATGTCATTGTCTTGCGCATATTCGTGCATATGCCTCGGACTTCCAACATATGTTGCTGGGAGAATAGTCAACCGGCCGATGTTTGCTGCTGCTACATCTCCATCCAAATGTATGGCATCTCTTAAGTTAATGTATTCTTCCGAACGCAGTTTATTTTGATTTAATCGGATGAAATTTAGGCGTTCTGTTTCTATCTTAACGTACATGTCGACGCAATACTGTTGAAACAATCGGCGATATCTTAACAGATGATTGTCGACATCCTGGCGAATCATGAAGCGATATGCGTAGAAGTTCATGCTGCTGACTTTCTTATTTGTATCATACCCTGAAAGATAATCCCATTAATAGTTGATGAAAAAGATATGTCGGAAAACTGAGGAACTAACCGAAGAGTGGGCTTACCATTTTAATTTGAAAATGGTAGCCATCATCGCCTTCCCAAAACATAAGCGGATATTGTAATGCGTCGTATGACCGGTGGGTCTCCATCACGCGTTGAAACTGTCCATTATCACGTCGCTTGAGGACTATGTCGCGTGATTGAACATTTTCGCCAGCAATTAGCACCGCTACCTAGTCAATTGTTGGAGCATTAAATTGTCGTGCATGGGTACCACTTGGTCTTTTGTCTGCGCTGATAATAATCTTATAATGATCAGAAGGCATCGCTTCCAATGCAGTTTTGAATACTTTAACCAACGCATTGCGTTCGTGTAGGAGTTGTTTCAATTGTTCGATGATCTCACGTTTCATAGCACGAAAAATAGCACAAAGCTGATCGAGTTCCTCATTTGAATTTCCAAGAAAATAAATCTGAAGGAACTTATGATGCTCGTTCAATTGCGGCAAAAGAGCTCCCACACGATGGTGGATTTGTCCTTGGATCTGAATAGTAGAAGGATAATGTGACAATTTATCCACACTGGACATACTGTTAAAGTTCTTCTGACGACATTACCTTAAAGGTGGGATTGTAACCACGTTCTTGGATAACAGTGGCTCCAAAAGACGTCATTTGGAAGCAGCCGTTGTATTGTTGAATGTGCGCGAGGAAATGCCGTGATTGCGTTGTATCTTCATACAGAAGTGACCGCAATGGCTGCGGTGGCGGGGCCAAAACAGGTAATTTTACTTTTCCTCCTGCACAACACAACCCAGGCGTTTCCGCCGAGAACTTCAATGCATTGCAATGCTGACAGACGACATTCAATGGCCCAATATTAACGCACGGAAGATCATTGTACGTTAGTGTGGAATCATATCTGAATGTAGCTCGATTAAAATTATAAGGTGGCGATCGTGTCCTTCGCTCTTTACGTCGAATAAAGTTACGTTCATCTAGATCATCATTTGTACGACGGGTGGCTCTTGCTACACGATCTGCTTCCATATGATTGGCTATATCCTCTTGTGAAAATGCGTCACGCATGTTAGTCATTCGTAAACGGACTTGTTCATTCCGATGTGCATGCTGTTCATCCATTTGATTTGCACGTAGATTAGCCACTCGTCTCGTATTTTGATTGCGCGCTCAAATGTTTGATTGCCTTATTGGTGGCATAATGACACCTACGCGATCTGCTTCCATATGATCGGCTATCTCCTCTTGTGCCACTCGTCTCGTGTTTTTATCGCGCGCTCCAATGTTTGATCGTCTTATTGGCGGCATAATGACACTTATAGAAAAATCCTGCAGGGACAATATCATTAGCATAACCATCTATATCAATTGCATTACACACAAATAGGTCGTTCATAAAATACCTTATTAAAATTCGTTATCGATAAAATTAAAGCCTCAATTTTAGTTATCACAATATTCTAAAAAAAAAGAAAAAAAATTAACACTAATCCATTAAATTTCACTTCGCACTTGGTAACTTAGTGGATACCTTTATACACTGTGTTGGTCACCAAACAAAATACTATTTAAAAGTTAAAAAGTTAAATTAATTTACGGACTATATTGAAGTTCAACTAATTTTACGTTTATTTAATTTGTTTTGAATTATAGATCGAAAAATTTGTCAATTTATATTTTTTTAGCTTATTTTTATTGTTTTTGCTAGTGAAAAAAAAAATTGAAATTAAAAAAAAACCGGCTCCGTTGTGTGTTTCCCTGGTTCAAAACTAATCCAACAAAAAAAATCCTCATGCAAATCGGATAATATTTAGCCAAGTAATGCTTGTACAAAGAACAAAGTCATTACTTGGCGATATTTGTTCCGCAATTTTTTGTTTTAACGATTTTTAAAATATACCGTTCAAAAATTGAAAAATTCGGCACCGCTATTCGTTTACCTGGTTTAATACAAACCCAACAAAAAAATCCCCATGCTGACAAGGCGAACTTCGTTCTGCCTTAAATTGACTAAATGTCCTTTTCGAAAGTCGAGCCTCTCTTAAGAAAGAATTAAACAATTGATATTAAATTGATTAAAATTACTTTTATTTAAACAGAAATGATTAGGTCACTGCAACCGTTTTGTGATAAACAACGTTGTTTGTTTTGTTGTCCGGTGCATAAACAAACAATGCAGACACATGAACACGCCACGTACAGTTGTCCATGTGAAAAGCAAGGGAATTCAAGATTAAGGCCACACACTTGTAACGATTGGCCTTGCGATTTGTTAATTGTCATGGCAAATGCGGGTCGAACGGGAAACTGAATCCGCTTAAACTCGAATGGCAAGTCGGTTGGTATCAAAGGAATTCTTGGAATGAGAACTTCTTCGCCTTTGAACTTGCCTTTGATTATTGTTACTTGGATGACTGTAAACTTAGTTCCATTGCATAGTTTTGGTTGGTTCAGATTGCGCAGCATTATGATGACAGAGCCGACTTTGAGTTGTAAATTGTGTGGTGGTAGACCGGGAACATCCAACGAATTCAAAAATTCAATTGGATAGTTTGTTGCTTCGTCATCATTTGTTATGCGATCCACCGATTTGAACTAATGCAGTGGAGCTGCGATTTTATTTTGAATGATGGCGCATTCCAAATATAATAGCAAAGCATTTTGGAGTAGAGCAGCTCTAACGAACGGGTCACTTGCACATGTGGAGAAGAAACTCGTAAAAAAAAAAAAAAAAAAAATTAAAAAAAAACCGGCTCCGTTGTGTGTTTACCTGGTTCAAGACAAATCCAACAAAAAAATCCTCATGCAAATCGGATAATATTTAGCCAAGTTATGCTTGTACAAAGAACAAAGTCATAATCTGTCGATATTTGTTCTGCAATTTTGTGTTTTAACGATTTCTAAAACTTACCGTCCAAAATTTTAAAAATTCGGCTCCGCTATCTGTTTACCTGGTCTAATACAAACCCAACAAAAAAATCCCAATGCAAATCGGATGATATTCAGCCGAGTTAGGCGCGTACAAACAGACACCAATTCATTTTTATATATATAGATAATGTACACGGCCTAGGCAATAAAACATTATATTCCAATTTCTTCAAACATATTTGTAACCATAAAATTTTCTTTTTATTTGAAACATTTTTAACAGAGAATTTTGAAAGATTTGCAAAATTTTTCAAGGGGTTTAATCTTCTGTGGATACCTGCAGTAAAAAGTTCACGTTTTGGAAGGGCAAGTGGAGGGGCAGTTTATGGGATAAAATCAGGTGTTAGCTTCAAAGCAAGCTTCGTCAAAAAAATGGAAAGAGATCTAGTTCGTATAGCCGAAAGAGGATCTGAGCTCTACATTATTCCGATATACTTGAATTGTAACAAATGGGAAGAGGACTTCCAAAGCCTTAGTAGCTTCCTTGAAGAGGGAAATATCCGTCAATTTGTTACTATAGGAGATTTCAATGCCAGGATAGGGGAAAATCAAGTGATACCAAATGAAATTACAGCTCTTAACAGCCAGATATCAAACGAAAGAAAATCAAAGGACAAGGTTGTAAATGGTAAAGGTAGAAGGCTTTTAGAGTTCTGAAGACAACAGACTACCAAAAATACTGGCTAGGAATGAAATGGAAAAACAAATGTACTGGTTTGAAGCGTGGCAAAACTCGCCTAACCCAGAAGAACTGGTGACAAACAGGAACCTATTTCACATTTTTGTGGACAACGAAACTCAAAAAATTGTTGCCGAAGACCTCCAAGAAGCACTTCAAAGAGCGAATTTGACAAGACCACATGGCCTGTACCATCAGCTTAGCTATGAAGTTGGCAGGAGCTATGTCGGCGATAATCTAAAAACCTCTGCAATAACATGGTTTTTTAAAGCAAGGACAGGACTCGTAAAGCTAAATGGAACAACAAGAACACGACAAGAAAATATGAACTGTTCACTTTGCAACATGAATGAAGCAGAATCAAACATGCATTTTATGGGATTTTGTCCAATACTAAGGGGAATTCGCAGAGATTGCTTCGGAACCGCGACACTAGACGAAAACACCATGGTCAGTCTATTAGATGGAGAAATGGATTGGTTATGTCTTATCAAATATCTGGAAACAGCCCTAAAATATCGACAAAATTTAATCGACGAGTTTAATTATTAATAAAAAAAAAAAAAAAAAAAAAAAAAACAAAAAAAAAAAAAAAAAGTACCTACATATAAATAAATATGAAATGCAAACAAGAGTTTGTAAAAATATCGGCGAAAGATCGCGACAGACGACGAAAGTCAATGTTGTAAATTTGTTTTAAAATAAATTAAATATCTCATATTGTAATTTAAAAATAATTTATTAAAATAAGTGAATTGGTATAAAATCCATGTATTATCATAAGAAATCATATTTGAATAAAACATTCTACTACTACTACTACTACTAATAATATTCAAGCAGAAGTACGTCAAAACTTGATTTATTTTATCACTGATAAATGTTCAATACTCACGAGTAAACAGATTTTACCAAAATACTCCGCTATATCAGGTGATGTATATGCTTGTCCTTCCCGTTATGCTGCTTTAAGCGTGTCACAATTATCCGTATGGTGTGTTGCGGTACTTCTGATACTGTTGATTGATGTACAAAAGATTTCCAACAGCTCCTTGTTAAAAAGTCTTCCACTATTGTGCAGTCTCGATGCGAATTATATTGTATTTTATGTGTAAAACGAAGGTGTTCCAATTAAATTCGTTTGTAGTTTATGCGATAATCAATTAAAACCAGCCTACCTGATATGACCTTTCCGATATGAATATTGTGTTGTGAAATATGCAGCTATTCTTGTGCGGAGGTAAATGTAATCCTCGTTGGTTGCTGTTGATTCTCTAACGGTGGTGGTGATAGGAACAATACCAATGTGCAGAACCAAAGCGTAAAGATCGTAGTCCAATGTAATATTCACTGGATCACGTCGGGGTAACCAATGTTAATGTCCAAACAGACATTTGTTTGATCAACCAAACACAAAGCGCAACGTTTAGAAAATAATTTAAACCTTAATTATTTTCTACGAATAAAATCAGCGTAAGAAAAATGCTGTCTGTGTTCTCGATGAGATGTCAAGTTTTAATAATTTATTCAACTATAATCTAAGTTAAGCTAACTTAAAAGGGAAGAAACAGAGTAACAAAAGAAAATTGAAAAACGAAGCCGTTACATTTACATTACATACAATAGGAATTCATATTTTTATGTACATAAGCGATGAGCAGTAAATTCAAATCTATGTATATATTTAGTATATTGTTTGTTGTATGACTTTAAAATTATATGTAAATAATTCAGCAAGTAAAAGAATAGGGTAAATTATGATTTACGCTGCTTGAGCGGAACTAAGAATAGTTATTGATTGGATCATAAATATGAAAAAAAAAGAAAAAAAAAAACCAAGTGGCTTTTTGTATGGGAGCCACCATTCAAAAAAGAGTAACTGACAAAAATGCCATGCCATCGGATAGACAGTTGTAAGGAACTATACCAAACAAAGTTTTTTTGAATTCGATACAGCCGTTGACGTTAAGATCAGATCTCCGTTATTAGCATTTCTTGCCAAAAACTAAAAACGCAGTTCTCTTAGGAACACTAAAAGAATATATTACACTAAATTTAATCAAAATCGTTAGAGCCATTTTTGAGCAAATTAGAAAAAACCTAAAAAAGTTGGCTAAAACTGAACGGCTCGTTGTATGAGAGCTACGATTTAGAAAGGCTTCACTGAAAAAATTTACAAAACCATCCTATAGAACGCTATAAAAAACGATCCCAAACGAAGTTTGAGTCAATTCAATCAAGCCGTTGCGAACTTATGGCCATTTGAAAAAGCCGTTTAACCCTGATTTTCGTTACAACCATTTAAGAAAAAAAAACGCTAGAAATATCTAAAGTAAGTTAAATTCTAAGTTTAATCAAAATAGTTATATCTGTTTTTGAGCAAATCCAAAATGAAAAAAACCGTTACATGAAAGGTACCAGTTTGAGCCGGGTTAAAACGAAACAAAAAAAACCTCAACAATGGTTTTTCTTCAAACTGCTATATACCAAGTTTTAAGTAAATCCGTCAAGCCTTTTAGGCTGCAGCATGACGTGAAAAAGCGCACATCTGCACATTCGCACAGACGCACAGACAGACCGACGGACGGTATGGCGAAAACCACTTTTTTGGGCTTCACTATCATCGTAATGTCATGTTTATTAAAACCTCGATTTTTTTTCTGCACGAAACCAATACTTGCCCTATAGAGCAAGTAAAATATAAGATTAAATGAATTTCTGCATATCACGCCGAATTAATTAAGTAGTTCAAGCCAATTTTGTTATTCATAACTTAAGTCTTAAAGTTTTAATGATCCTTAATATATAAAGGAGGTGGAAGTTCTTTATTCTTGACGAAATGAGGATTCCCAAAATTATTTATGTCCTCTTAAAGAAAATCGGTTAAACAACAGTCCAAACTTATTAAAGCTATTGTTAATCAAACAACTAACAATTTTTCACATATAATACCTTACATACCTGTTAAAACTTCCCTTTACTTATTTTCTTATCTTAATCTTTATTTTATTCACAAAGGCATACATTCATTTAAGTTTGTAAATTGCAATCTGCTTTTAAACTGAATTTTAAGACCTACCTCCTTTTGCATTTGTTTCTTTGGCCAGTTGTGTGACTTAACTGTAATTGAAGTACCTTCTCCTAAAAATAAGTCCACTGCGCATAAATATGCTGAAAACAGATGTGCAGTAAAAATGCACGCGTGACTGCATGCAGCTCCGCTCCCAAAACAGATGTGTTTATTTATTTATTTTCATCAATGGATTAAAAATCTGCTGATTACATTTAATACATCTAATAAACTTAAAGATAAACATATATATTTTGTTACTACACAATGGTGGTTAAGACAATTTCGTGATAATTTCACAAGTTTACAAACGAGAACTTAACAAATCTAACACATTTCTTTTGAATTGATCCCTACTCATTACGATGTCGACTTCATTACAAACGGAGTTGAACAATGTTAAAGATCGCGAGATGGGCTCATTTAAACCATAGTTAGTTCTATGACCAGATACATGAAATAGTACACGTCTGTTCCGAAGTGATCTCTCCGGGGCATAAAACGTAATTAAACCCAATAATTCCATAGAATCTATTCGATTGGAGAGAATATCTTTAATAAAAACTATGCTCTGTGTATTTCTTCTTACCTCAAGCGTTTTTAAATTAATAAGTGCACATCTTGAAGTGTAACTCGGCATATCACCAGCCCAGTTCAAATTTTGAAAGGCGAATCTCGTGAATCTTCTCTGAATTCTCTCGACTCTTTGAATCCCATTCTCATAAAATGGACACCAGATGATAGAACAGTATTCAAGATAAGGAAGTACTAATGAATTAAATAAGGTTTTAAGTGTGTAAGCATCTTTAAAATCTTTTGAGTTTCGTTTTAGAAAACCAAGCATTGAATTACCTTTAGATACAATAAAATCGATATGCGCTCGGAAATCCAATTTAGAATCCACAAATACACCAAGATCCTTCACTAGTTCAACTCTTAAGAGTGCATTTTGGTTGAATTTATATAGATAATTGATAATGTTCAGCGATCTAGTTGCACTAAAAATCTTACATTTGGAAAAATTTAATTCCAGGTGATTATATTTACACCAATCTAGAAAAAGATCTATTTCGAACTGAAAGCTAAAACAGTCATTTATGGAACGAATAGAATATAAAATTTTAACGTCGTCTGCGTACATTAAGCAAATTGATTTGTGAAAGGTCGAAGGCAAATCATTGATAAATAGAAGGAAGAGCAGTGGACCTAGATGACTTCCCTGAGGAAGACCTGATACAACATTAATTGGATTTGAATAATGCCCATTTATGTCGACAATTTGTTTTCTATTAGATAGGTATAAATCCAACCATAAAAGAAATCGACTATCACAGCCTAACATCTTCAGTTTATGAAGCAGTAAACCATGATGGACTCGGTCAAATGCTTTAACAAAATCCGTATAGAGTACATCAACTTGGTACCCCTTTTCTATTTCGTTTAAGCAAAAATTAGTGAAAAGACAAAGATTTGTGGTTGATGAGCGACCTTTAATGAAACCGTGTTGATTTGGCGATAAAAAATGCTTCACAGAAAAAAAGAGCTTATCAGTAATAATCTTTTCCAAAAGTTTTGGTATAGCTGATAGCTTTGAAGTGGGCCTATAATTTTTAATTAATTGCTTGGAACCACTTTTATAGATTGGGCGCCATCTGTAACGTAGTTAATTGAAGATCTAATCGAAGATGAATCTCTATCCGTACAGACGGGGTGGCCATCTGTAACGTAGTTATTAAAGAAGAATTTTATTGAAGAAGTTATTCAATTCAAATTCAATTCAACTGTTTGACTGGAGATGCCTTAACCAAGAATACTTTAGACCACCTTCCATGAGGCTAATGTTGAAAGACATTGTCCCACATCTGGGGCCATCGGTACTGTAAGCTAAGCAACTTGATCCTAATTCTTAAAACGTACGCACAGCTCATTTACTTTGGCGAGCATGCACTGAGGAAGTCCTAATCTCTCTCAATCTCCTTACTCCTAAACCAACGGACAGCAGGGCAATAAAGAGGGGAAGTCCCTTTGTTCTGCCCACCTAAGGAAAATGATTGTTTAAATTTGGTATATTCTGATGGTTCGGTATACCTGAAACTCACAAACACTTCATCACCAAAAAAAAAAGAATTCTCAATACTCACTATTAAGTCTCAAAAATATAATACGTGGCGATATCCGGCCTCACGTATTATCAACAAAAAAAATCACAGAACTCACAAACCAAAAATAATCGCAAGAAAAGACTTAACATCTCTATGATCTGAACGCCTCAGAGCGTATGCTTGTCTCAACCTCACTTGCAGCGTCAATATTGTCGCTAACTTCTTATGTTATCAGCCAATAGTCGTTTTCAAAATCGTATCGTCACCTCCAAGTGGTGCCTGCTGGATAGCCGAAAGGTGAACTAACGACGAACGTTGGATCCATCGGATCCATAGGTTGCAGATACCTGAGTTATCTTCTCAGGAACTAGGAGCTGGAAGAAAGAGATACGCTCTGAAGATCCAACCACCACAAAGATCTATATGTCATGCACAGGCCTCACAAGCCGGTCATGAAAGGAAAACTCGATTGTGATGAAAACCGCAGAAAATGCCTCGGATGAAAGAACCAAAAATGTTGACGACCCCATCCCGCAAACGAAAAACGGACAACGATTTACGCATATGCACGTGGAATGTGCGTACGCTAAACAGGCAACGTAAAGCCTAGCAGCTAGCTGAGACCCTCGCCAGTCTCAACGCTGATATAACAGCCCTGCAGGAAATGCGATGGGATGGACCGGGCCTGAGAATTACAGAGGACTGTAATTTCTATTATGGGAAATGCCACCTGGATGGGAGATCGCGCTTGTTTGGGTGCGGATTCGCTGTCAGAGGAAGACTTAGGCAAAAGGTCTTGAGCTTTCGCGAAGTCAGCGAGAGAGTGACAACGATCCGCATTAAGGCCAAATTCCACCACATAAGCCTAATTAGCGCCCATGTCCCTACAGAAGAGAAAGACGACGCTACCATGTTTCTACGAGCTCCTCTCCAAAACATATGAGCAGTGCCCAAAACATGACATTAAAATTCTCTTGGGAGACTTCAATGCCAAAATTGGGAGGGAAGACATCTTTGGTATGACGATCGGAAAACACAGCCTGCACGACACCACCTCCGACAACGGACTCAGGCTCATCGATTTTGCAGCGGGAAAAAGCATGGTGCTGAGCAGCACGCGATTCCCACGTCCCGACATCCATAAGGGCACATGGCGATCCCCAGATGGTCGAACCTGCAACCAAATCGACCATGTTGTGATTGATGGAAGACACTCCTCCAGCATTATGAATGTCCGTACATTCCGAGAGGCAAACATCGATTCGGACCACAACCTAGTCGGTGCAAAACTTAGGGTACGGATCTCCATGGAAGTTCTTAGACG
This sequence comes from Platycheirus albimanus, assembly GCA_916050605.2. Classification (NCBI taxonomy): domain Eukaryota; kingdom Metazoa; phylum Arthropoda; class Insecta; order Diptera; family Syrphidae; genus Platycheirus; species Platycheirus albimanus. The sequence continues at coordinate 147,192,721 of OU696696.1, forward strand.
AACACCGACTACACCTAGGAAATTCAATGTTGGACGTCTTCAATCGGAAGAGACCGCCGCTGCATATGCCGACCGCGTATCCCTTGAGCTTGCGAGAAATCCTTCGACTGATGACATGAACCCGGAAGACCAATGGCAGCTATGTCAACAAGCCATAAGAAGTGCTGCGTCAGAGGTATTGGGCTTCTCACATCCACCCCCCAGAAACCCCTGGTTCGACTCCGAATGTGCTCAGGCAAACAAAGCCAAAACGGAGGCATACAAGTCGTGGCTCCAGAGAGATACTAGAACATCCAGAAATCTCTTTGTTGAGCGAAGGAAAGTTGAGAAGCGTCTATTCAGGAGAAAGAAAAAAGAACACCAGCAACGCGAAGTCGAGGAGATGCAGAGATGTTTTTGCAGAAAAGAGGTACGAAACTTCTATAAAAAGGTGAAACAGTCTACATCTGGTTTCACAAGCCGCCCTGGGCCCTGCAAAGATCAGGATGGAAATACCATAGTGGAAACGAAGGCGATGTTAGCCATCTGGAGAGACTACATTAACCGGTTGCTAAATGGCGATGACAGCCAAGATCCCGCCCAAGATCAACTTGTTCCAGTTAATCTAGATGACGACCACGAACTACACCCGCCTGACCAAAATGAAATCAAAGTAGCCATCACCAGACTAAAGATGAATAAGGCAGCTGGATGTGATGGCCTTCAAGCGGAGCTTTTTAAACACGCTGGAGATGACCTGGTCAGGAGCATACACCAACTCATCTGCAAAATATGGTCGGAGGAAAGTCTGCCCGATGAGTGGAATCTCAGTACCATCTGCCCATGGAACTTGCTTTAAGACCTTTACTATTAGGCAAATTCCCCTTAACTAAAAAAAACTCAAAAGACTACTAATATCACATTCACAAAAAAAAACTATACTTCACGACCTTGAAATGCTAATTTTATCAGAACTTCTCAAAACTCATCAAAGCATCTCTCCTGTCATCGTTGTTGTTGTTGTTAACTCCACTCAACTCTCCTTATCGAACGACAACTTAATCCATTATTGAAGTTCCATTACGTTCAAAGTAAACCATTATTACTATCAAACACAAATGACGGCATTTCCGTAAGAAAATAATAACAACTAGAATGGTTTCTTTTCAAAACGTTACAAAAAGAAATATTGTTTCTTTTCTTTAATACTCAATATAACGTGGATAGGTATCTACAAAGAATATCTTATAACTAGTTCATATCTTACATTAAATAAAATCTAAAGGTCTCTACACAAATTTCTTGATGTTATATTCATTTCAAAAATAATTACTTTAATTATCTTGATCCGTAGCAAAAAATAAAAAAATAAAAAAAATTATAAATGCACTAATTAATCATAATTATTACCGGACATTAATTATCGCCAGTACTGTTTAAAACCAAATAAAACTTTATTTGTTATCTACTGCACACTTTAAAAGGTTCTCATTGAAATATTGAACTCAAATCAACAGGAAATTATCATGCACAAATCTACCGGTTCGATTATCCGGTTGGATTGTCAACGCTTTTCAAATAAATAATCAACAAAAAAAAAATTATTGCAATTCGAATATCTTATCGCATGTGATAGTTTTCATTTTCACATACGCATAACAAGGTTTATTATGTATCTCGTATTATTTGCAATGAAATTCGCATCAAAAAAAAAGTATTATACACAAAGATAGTGTGTCTATAATATATTCGCATATACACTATGAGATTTTAAATTCGCTTTTTTTTCAATATCATTAAGTTCAGGAAACGATATATATATATATATATATATATATATAATTCATATATGTACGAAACAAATTGACGTACCCCAAATTTACTAACTGCTGAAGTGCACTCCCGTAGTTGCGTAGATGGGTCAGATGCTGTATTAATTGATGTAAAGGGATGAATGTATATAATATATATTTTCCTTCGTATGCGATGATGGATTAGTTTTCTTTTTATTTACTTTAAATGCGCTCACGGTTTGAATTTATGGATAGGTTGGCACGAACTTTCTCGTACATACTATAAAAATTAAAAACAATGTTCTCGCGGTTTGAATAATACTTACCAAATGCAAAATCAACTTTTATAACAGCTGATTATCACTTCATGTACGTTACACAATTACGTCACTATTTGTTATATGTTTTATGCTGGATTATTTATTGGTCGTTTTCCTTTTTGCTGATTCTCGTTTGTGTGTGCTTTCGTAAAAAAATAATTTTACCTGCCTCCCAAAAAGAATTATCTGTTTAAATATAAAATTTTAAATACTTGTAATTACAATAAAGATAATATAATGAAATGCTACAGGGCAACGCTCCTAAATTGACCTTTAATTTTGGGTATCTATTATTACACATTAACATTCATACAGTTCGTGGTGTATACGAAGATTTCGCATTCGTAAAAAAAAATGATTCGTTTTCCTGGTGAGGTTCTTGGGTTTTGATAGACGAGATAACTACGCACTGGGGAAAACAAGAATCGCTGCGAGCGCCGCAACTTGCAGGAAATAATTGTTCCGCTGGATGGTGTGGGAGTGCGGTTCTGGGGGAACTATTTAGTCAGTCGCTTCGACTCAATGTCACGACGGCTATATATGTAAACCATGTGCATAATATGCGCATATAGCAGATGTCGATGGTTGACTGTGTTAGGTCCGAATTTGCGTGTCGACCATGTAGTCTCTCGGAAATACAAACATAAACGTATGGAAACTCGAGTAGGTATAGGTATGCCCGTGGTGTCGGAAGATTTTATTTATTACTCTATTTTCATAGACGGTCACTGGAATTGCATCTCCTAATTGTGTGTGGCGGTAGGTGGCGGGATCTCTTCTTCGTTGGTGGTGTATTGTCTCCAATGGGGTGCCAATGAGATACAGAAAAGAGAGGGTTTCACTTCAGGGGAAAGGTCAAAGACTCTTTCCTTGTTTGGTGGAATTTCTTTTCTTATATTTGGCGACTTTTCTTTGGTGGTTTTTATAATTGGTGATTTTTATAATTTAAATTAATTTTCGGCAGCGTGTCGCGCCAAGATAATAAACCTATACAAAAAAGGAACAGAAAAACTTTGTTGGTACGGAGGCGAATACACTACGACGTCAAGGATGAAACCAGTTATTACCTCACAGACAAGGTTCTTCGGGGAACTAACATGGTGCTCTTTATTTGCTGTTCGTAATACAAAGCTAGTCTACCCTCTGCTAAGGTGAACACTTTCGCTGTCTGTTGTCGGATGCTGATTGCGCCTTTTGGGGTGTGTGGCTGCTCGGTCGCCGGTGTACTCCGGCGAGCACGCTGCCCAAAAAAAAATCACGGCCGGTAGATGACGGCAAGGCTTCGGGTTGCTGTGTCTTCCTCCAAACAAGAAAAATATCGTCTTTTGCTTAAAAAGCGGGGGGGGATTGTTAAAAGGAAACAATCTTAGGGAGCAGAATTTGGGCAAGAAATGCTCAAATAAGCAAAAAAAATGATTCCTATTGCAGTAAATGCAATATGAAAAGGAATTTTCTTTAACTCACCCAATAATCCTATCGCAAGCAGGAGGGGGATCGCTGTGGAAGCACTTCTGCTGTCGTGCATATTCGGCAGCTGGCAAACGGAAAAAGGAAGTTCCATTCCGCCGCCAGCTCCAAGAAACTTCTTGAATTTCCTCTTTTTCTTTTTATAATTAGAAAAAAAAAGAAGTGGGGCAATCGGAAATTGATGGCGTGTCTGGCGTAACGAGTAGGTGACTCGCTGAAAGATTTTGTGCGAATTATTCGCCAGGTTCTGCATTTCTTACATAGGTTTACACTGGGTGCGTGTTACAAGTAGTTATAGCAGAGTACTGCTGGTAATATGGAAGAAATGTATTACTAGAAAGGAAAGGTGTATGATTTTACTATTGTGTTCACTAATTGGGTTAACTTCCTTTCTGGGTAGGTGCTACTCGGTATCTACATGCCGCTTTGGCTATCGCTGATAGTGAATTGTGAAGACAATGAACACATTTTTGCAGGTCAGCTCACTGACCATGCGTATGGACATGTTCTGCAATAGTGTTTCATGGTAGTGCAGGTAAAGGTAGTGAGGGGGGAGATGGGAACTTCGATATTTTCTTTACAAATTTGGCCAGCTTGCTCCGTGCATTTTTTGTCAAATGAACACAATAGCTTCCTGTTTCTTCTTCTTTCCCCAACCTAGTGAATAAATGAATTTGGATTCACCAAAAAATAATTCGATGGCAAGCGGGTTATTTGCTTCCTTACGAAATTGGTTTTTGAACAGAGAGGT